>CM077094.1:106938198-107296868 GCA_039513925.1 Platanthera zijinensis
ATTTATTGGCTTCTGAGCTATCCACTCCTCCTCAGTCACCAATTCTTATTCAGATCATAATGATCTTCTTGCATCCACCCCCTCATTCTCCAGTTCACTCTCCATCTCATCAAGAATACACCATCCCTGCTGTTCATCCATCCACTGTGAATCCCCCACCTTCATTTGAAATCACCCCAGCCTTCATCTCAAGCATCCTGGAGTTAATTACTCCTTCAATCAAAATCATGATTGAAGAGGCAATTGCTCCCCTGTTTCCTCCATCTCTTTCCTGACTTCCTCCATTCAAGCCCTCTCAAAATCTGCTGAGCCCTCTTCATCTAGGGGCCTGTTTCAGTCTCCACTGAAATCAGGCAGGGGAGATGCTCTATGAAGATGCCTCTGAACTGCCCCTGGCCTTCTTCCAGCAGATCCTCCAGCAGTTACAGAAAAAGAGATAGAAGAAACAGTACCTCCACTGTCTGAAAAAGATATTTCTGATGCAATAATAAAAACTGAATTTGTTTTCAAAGTCTGCCTAGAAGAATGCTCCACTCCCCTAGTTGCCCTCTACCTAGAAGGAGTCATTACCTCCTTCCTAGATGAATTATGGGAGTTAGGACATTCTAAAAGAAACCTAAAGGTAATTCTTTTACTCAGTTTCTAGACTTGATAACTGACATGTTAGTATGGGAATACCTTGAAGGAATGATACAATGTCATTTAGCAAATTTGTGCTCATGATTCTATAGATATAGTGGAAGAAGTATTAGCTGCCCAAGAACTTGATCATCAACCTGCTCTAGAAGTTCAACCTGATCCAGAACCACTTGTTCAAGATCCTGAGGATGCTCATCCAGCTCAGTTAGCTGTGCAAGAAGAACTGGTCTCCATGACAGTTACTGATGAACAAGAGAAGGTTTCAGAAATTCAAATGGAAAAGTCTATAGTCTGGGACGACACCCCTGGATTAGATCTAGACACTCTTCTGGCACAGGATGCCCTGGAAGAAGAGTTAGAAAAAGCTGCCCTTAAAAGAGAAAGAAAAAGCTGTGCAAGAAGCATTTGATCCTTATGATCTTCCTCCTTCATCAAACTCTGAAAGGATGAGGATCGATTTGATGATCTGAAGAATCCAAGAAAAAGAAATCGCATGAAGAAAAGAAAAAGTTATGGCTCCTCCTCCTCCAAACCATGATAATGAATCCCTTATTATCATCTTAAAAGGAATTGATCCCAAGTCTAAAGAGTTTTCAGCATTGGATGGGATTCTAAAAGAATCAGCAAAAGTTAAGGAAGAAATCTAAAAGGTATGACAGTCCTGCTCCAAGATGGACTCTAGAGGTCCCCTCCTCCACTCCCAGTGTAGGAGCCTCTGGCAATTTGTCTGTAACCCTTCTGCCCTGTCTGATAGATTACTCCATCCCAATCTTCTCAAAGAAAAGCAATCAAGGATATCAAGGCAGATCTCAATCTGGATACAAAGGAATGATGTTGATGCAAAAGAACAAGTGAAGGAGGTAGTTTATCAGAAACCAACCTTTTCTCCTCCTCCTTCCAAAGAATCCAAGAGCATATCCTCTTCAAAGCCAGATCATGCAAAGAAAACTGTTTCAAAAGGTAAAAGAGTTATTTTCTCTGAAAAATCGAGTAAGAAATTTGCTGAGTTTGCTCCTCCTTCTTCTCTAGTTACTCAGGAAAATAAAGAGAGCAGCTGAAAGCCTTTTAGATCTCTCTATTAAATTTAAAGCTGTGAAAACCTGTAGATCCAACTTGTGAAAATGTGTATGAAAGTCAAGAGCTTAATCCTGATTACAGGATGGCTAGATTTCTTGAGCTAGTTGGATCAGCCAGATTAGGAAAGCCAAAGCTGAAGGTAAAGATACTACAGGATTAACAATAATGTCTAAATTCAAAAAGAAGGAGTTGATAAATTCCAGGTTAGACTTGAGGTATTTGACCCTTCAAAATATATTGAAAAGCATCTTGAAGCAGTTGTTCCAAGGGCATCAGAATCTAAAATTATTGGAGAGCAAGATCTAAAGCTATCAAAGAAAGAAGCTCTAGACCCTTTCAGGAAAATAACTTTTATTCCTAGTTCCTCTGAATCTAAACCAAATTCTGAAGCTTCTTAAAATTTCATTGATTGACAGTTATTTATTTGTCTGTTTGATTGATGTTATCTGCTGTTTAAATATTTCCTTCCTGCATTTTATTATTTTCAGTAGTTTGTTTTGTGTGTTTTGTTGTTGAGAGACTTAACTCAAATAGGGGGAGATTGTTGGTACCCTAGTTTGGATTTGAGTTCAGTTCTCTTTTAGTCTCTTGACCCAAGATTTATCTATGGTCAAAGGTTAGTTGTTTAGTTAGTTTGCTCTAGTTGTAGAGTTGTTACTTATCCAGATGAAAATTTGGTTAAGTTGTTTTTTGTTCGACTATGGTCGAACGCCGCTCGACTATCGTCTATCGAATGGTCGACGATCGTCTATCAGTTGTTCGACATTCGTCTGTCAGCAGATCGTCTATCTCTGAGTTAGTTCAAACTTGTTAGCTCGACGTTCTGTGGAATCTGCCCGCCGATCGTCGAACCCCGCTAGACTTCTTCTGACCAGACATATTTCTTGATAGTTCAACTATCTGCTTGGATAGTTAAACTATCTGATAGTTCGACTATCTGTTTGATAGGTCGACTATCTGTGTTGCTTGATAGTTCGACTATCTGTCTTGATAGGTCGAATCTGTTGTGTTTGATAGTTCGACTATCTGCTTTGATAGTTCAACTATCTGATAGTTCGACTATCTATTTGATAGGTCGACTATCTGTTTTCTTTGATAGTTCGACTATCTGTTTGATAGGTCGACTATCTGTTTTGTTTGATAGTTCGACTATGTTTGATAGTCGACTATCTGTTTTGCTTGATAGTTCTACTATCTGTCTTGATAGGTCGACTATCTAATAGCTCGACTATCTATTCTGATAGGTCGACTATCTGTTGTGGTAGTTCGACTATCTTCTTTTGTAGTTCGACTATCTGTATCGTTCGACTATCTGTTTGATAGGTCGACGATCTCTGTGCTTCGGTCGACGATCTCCGAGGGTCGTTCGACATTCTGCTGTATGTCTTACTAATTTTGTCCTCTTCTATTCTATGATTTATTTCATATTTATTTGGCATATTATCTGTTAATTTATGCTATTATTTCCAGGCAATCTCTGCTCCATTTTATGCATAAGTAAATCTTTATCTGATAAAGTTGTTTGTCTTATTAGTTGACATATCCTGTTGTTTTATCTGCCATGCTGTCCTTTATAGACATTAGACTCAAAAAGTCTTCTCTGGCCGTAAAGAGTTTCTTCTGATGTGACTTTCTCTAGTATTCTTTTATCAGATTTATTTGCAGCTTCTTAGAAAGCTTTATCCTTGTATAGGATATCTGTCTGCAAGATTGTTTTTGCTTTATGCTTTTTGCAGCCCAGATTGCAGATTCCAGAAGAAGACAAAGATTCAAACTTAAATTAGAGTCGTTGCAAAGGCTCATATATAAAGAGCTTCTTTTGAAAGAAGAAAATAGATAGAACACATACACTCAGCAGCATAGAAAAAGAGAGAAAGCAAGAAAGTTCTACAGCTCTCAGAAATTCCCATTAACTGAGAAGATCAAATCTCTTCAGCATTCTTCTTCATCCTGAGTTCATCCTGTTCACAGGAAGACTTTCACTCAGAGTCCTTTAGAAGAAGAAGAAGAAGAAAGGAAGCTGATTGAAGAAGAACATTCATTCAACCATCAAGTGTCTTCTTCAAGCTTCTCCTTCAGAACCCCAAGACAGTTCTCTGTCTTAGTTCAGAAGAGTTCCTGCACCCTGAAGCAAGAATCCTTCCTGGATATTCTCTAAGCGAGGGGGAGCCTTGATTATTTAGAGCTATCTAGCTCTATGCAATCCACTAGCTTCTCTAATCTATTTAACAATAGAGAAGAAGCATTAACTCTCTCAACCTCCTGTACAAAGGGTTATTACTCCCTTCAAAAGTGAACCCTTGGTGGCAGGGCACCTGATCAAAAACCTGTGTTGGATTTTGAGCTCCTGATCAAAAGATCAAAGGGTCTACTTGATCTACTGAAGCAGATCAGTTGGTGGAAGGGCACCTGAACAAAAACCTGTAGTGGATTCCTACTAGGGTGGTAGAAGAGTGGACGTACCTATTTAGAGGGAACCACTATAAAATTTTTTGTGTCGTCTGTGCTGCTTATTTAATTTATTGCACTGTGGCTGTGAGTAGAAATAACTAGGATTGCTAGTTGCTGTGATAGGATCCCAAGCTTAACTGTAATTACAGTTAGCTCTCTCTTATGCACTACACTTTGTGTTAGGCTCTAGGGTTATCAATATCTATAAACTCATTCCGCAAATTAACTCTAAGGGAGTTGAGTAGGGTGTCCTAATTTTTGAATACTCTATTCACCCCCCCCCTCTAGAGTTGTATCTATCCTCACTTTCAGAGTTCATGGCATTAGCATTGTTAACACACCTCAACTTATCAGAGTCATTCCATTTATCACGAGGTTTTTTTCTGTAATCTAATCAAATATAGTTATAGTTGGTGCAGTGTATTTGGTTTACCATGGCCCATACATCCATTCTCCGCATCATTAAGAATATTTTCATGTGTGTTCTCTAGTGCATGCAATCATTCCCATTAAACAAAGAAGGTATACTTACTCCTTGTCCCTCAAGAAAAGTGTGATTAGCATTGGTCATCTACTTCAGGATTTTAATCTCTTTTCGATGTAACTAACCTCTTATACCACTTGTGGCTCTGGTGGCCAATTTAATAAGGGGGTGAATAAGGTTTAATGTAAATTCAGAATTAAAATAAATTATACCAAGGATAGCCTGATCTGGAAGCTACTGCGGGGAGGTAGAGTACTATCGCTCGGTGGTAGGTCACAATACTGCTTTCCCTTGTGAAAATTCATTTTCTAATTTTCCACACAACTCTCAAAACCCTAGCGACATATACAACCAAATTTTGAGATGAAATAAAAGAAATATAAATTTTATTCAAAATTAAACATAAGGATTACAACAAAACAAGTTGATCTCCATGACGCCAGAGATCAGAGACGATGAAACTAACAATTTTAATTTAGGTTTCTATACTGACCCTCCTTGGACCGGTTGGCTCTCTCTCTATTCTTCCTAAGAAGATAGATGAGCTTAGTCTTCACCTTCCTCTAAGGAAGGGTCTTAGATCCACCTAGATCTCTCAGATCTCGACGTCCTCCTAGGATAATTTACCACAGATTCCTCCCAGAAATCTGAGGCTCGCAGGCCAATTTACTCACACAGAATAATTAGAAAGAGGAAATCCAAATAAAAAATAAAAGAGTTTGAAATTGTTTCTCCTCAAATAAGAAATCCTCTATAAAACAGTGAGCAAATGAGGCTTATGAATATCATTCTTCTTGCACTCGATCAACGTTGATGGTCGTTGGAGACTTCGCGCTTCTGAGATCTTTGATCACGAACAAGTGGGAGAAATTTCACATTTTCTTACTTGGAGACGGTGGTTCCTACCAACAAATGAAATATATGAACCCTAGACATGAAATACTCCTTCCTTCTAGTATACTCAGAAAAAGAATCGCGTGCTTTTATATTTGTCTTTAAAAAAGCTACCACATGTAGTAGAGCTAGCGCCCGGCGGTAGGTATTCTCATGCGGTGTCACCAATTGTCCATTAAATTAGGAAAAATATAATCAAAATATTCGTTCCACTTTTAGATACGTGGCGTGGTAAGGATAACACCAAACGGTAGTGGTTCCTCCTCGATGCAGCCGATTCGACGGGATAGCGCCTGGCTGTAGAACTCCTAACTAGCTGTAGTGATGTAGTCGAATTGGCTAGCGCCCGATGGTTGTTCTAACGTCAGGTGGTAGCATCTTCTCCTCGATCCAGTCGAATTGGCTAGCGCCCGGCGGTTGGTCACAAAAAAGACTCTTTGCACTCTCAACATTAATTCTTCAATGCTAGCACCAGCGGTAGTGCTTGTGCCCGATGGTAAGTCAATGTCCTTGAAACTATTGTTCTTCATACATATAAAAATGCACATTATACCCAACAAAAGTATGATCAAATGCAACTTGAGATTTGATATTGTCAAACTAAAGAGATACGGACCATGGGTTCCAACACAAGCAAAGTGCGCATTGCCACCACAACAATCTAAAAGTGCACTTCGTGTAAGAATTGTGAATAAGTGAAATATGAGCAATAATAATCTAAAGGTGAAATGCAAGTGAGTGTAAACTAGCCCAGATGAGTCCAAAGAATCATATTAATATTTGACTACTAAAAAAACTCGCATCTCATTGTTGAATTCAAAATTCAAGACAGAATTTGGTTTCACAAGTCACATAGAGAGATAGATAAGACTAAGGGAAAACTTTTCTAAAATATTGAAATCACATAATCTTGCTCTGATACCACTATTGGGTTTTCTATACATGAGTGGAACAACAAAATATATGTGTGCATCTGAATAAAATTACAAGAAAAACCCTAAATAGTAAAGGATCTTGCAAATCCATGAGTCAAAAAAAATGAACAACAAATGTGTAGTACTTGTACAGGATTGAGTCTTTATTCAACCAAGATACTCTAAAGATCTGCTCTGAAAAGTTTGTCTTAACAACAGATGACTAAGTCCACACAGAAATAGATTACGGCATTATAGGTATCCACATGAGAGGTAGTGAATGTAAATCCCTCACCTGCAAATAGTATATAATAGACGAAACAACTTTGATTCCTTTACCTACGAGTCACCTTCAAGAGTTAGTTTAAGTAAACACCAAATATCATAAGCAGTTTCACAATTACAAATTCTATTCAATTCAGTTTTATATAATGCATAGAATAAAGAGTTCATGGCATTGGCATTGTTAACACGGCTTAACTTATCAGTGTCATCCCATTTATCACGAGGTTTTTCCATAATCTAATATAATATAGTTATAGTGGGTGCAGTGTATTTTGTTTCTATCATGGTGCACACATCCATTCTCCGCGTCATCAAGAATATTTTTCATTTGTGTTCTCTAGTGGCTGAATACTTACTCCATGTCCCTTAAGAAAAGTGTGATTAGCATTGGTCATCTACTTCAGGATTTTAATCTCTTTTGAAGAAACTAACCTCTAATACCACTTGTTGGCTCTGGTGGCCAATCTTATAAGGGGGTGAATAAGGTTATTATATAAATTCAGAATTAAAAAAAATTATACCAAGGATAGCCTAATTTAGAAGCTACTACGGGGACTACTATCGCTCGGCGGTAGGTAACAATACCGTTTTTCCCTTATGAAAATTCATTTTAAAATTTTCCACACAACACTCAAAACCCTTGCGACATACAACCACAAATTTGAGATGAAATAAAAGAAATATAAATTTTATTCAAAATTAAACACAAGGATTACAACAAAACAAGTTGATCTCCATGACGCCGGAGATCAGAGGCGATGAAACTAACAATTTTCTTTTAAGTTTCTATGCCGACCCTCCCTGGACCGGTTGGCTCTCTCTCTTCTTCCCAAGAAGATTGATGAGCTTACTCTTCACCTTACTCCAAGGAAGGGTCTTAGATCCCACTAGATCTCCCAGATCTAGACGTCCTCCCAAGAAGATTTACCACAGATTCCACCCAGAAATCTGAGGCCTCGCAGGCCAATTTTCCTCGCACAGAGAATAATTAGAAAAGAGGAAATACAAATAAAAAATAAAAGAGTTTGAAATTGTTGCTCCCTCAAATAAGAAATCCTATATAAAACGGTGCGCGAACGAGGCTCCTGAATGTCATTTTTCTTGCACTCGATCACCCGCTGATGGTCGTTGGAGACTTCTCTCTTCTGAGTTCTTTGATCAAGAAAGAGTGGGAGAAATTTCACATTTCCTTGCTTGGATACGGTGGTTCTTACCAACAAAGGAAATAGATGAACGACATGAAATACTCCTTCCTTCTAGTCTTCTCAGAAAAAGAATCGCACACTTTTATATTTGTCTTTAAAAAAGCTACCACAGGTAGTAGAGCTAGTTCCCGATGGTAGGTCTTCTAATGCGGTGTCACCAGTTGTCCATTAAATTAGGAAAAATATAATCAAAATATTCGTGCCACTTTTAGATACTGCGACATGGTAAGGATAGTGCCAAACGATAGTGGTTCCTCCTCGATGCAGTCGATTTGATGGGATAGCGCCTTAATGTAGAGCTCGTGACTAGCGGTAGTGATGTAGTCGAATTGGCTAGCTCCCGACGGTTAGTCTAACATCAGGTGGTAGCGGCTTCTCCTCGATCTAGTCGAATTGGCTAGCGCCTGGAGGTTGGTCACAAAAAAGACTATTTGCATGCTCAACATTAATTCAACAATGCTAGCACCAGCGGTAGTGCTTGCGCCCAACAGTAAGTCAATATCCTTGAAACTATTGTTCTTCATACCTATAAAAATGCACACTATACCCAACACAAGTATGATCAAATACAACTTGAGATTTGATATTATCAAACTAAAGAGATGCAGACCATGGGTTCCAACACAAAGTGTGCAATTGCACACCACAACAATCTAAAAGTGCACTTCATGTAAGAATTGTGAATAAGTGAAATATGAGCAATATCAATCTAAAGGTGAAATGCAAGTGAGTGGAAACTAGCCCAGATGAGTCCAAAGCATCATATTAATATTATACTCCTCAAAAAGCTCGCATCTCATTGTTGAATTCAAAATTGAAGACAGAATTTGGTTTCACAAGTCACATAGAGAGATAGTTAAGACTAAGGTAAAAAAATTTCTAAAACATGGAAATAACATAATCTCGCTCGGATACCACTATTGGGTTTTCTATACATGAGTGGAACATCACATTGTATGTGTGCATCTGAATAAATTTACAAGAAAAACACCTAAATAGTAAAGGATCCTGCAATATCCATGAATCAAAAAATAAATGAACAACTAATGCGTAGTACTTGTATAGGATTGAGTCTTTACGCAACCAAGATGCTCTAAAGATCTTCTCTGAAAAGTTTGTCTAAACAACAGACGACTGAGCCCACATAGAAATAGATTTACGACATTATAGGTATCCACATGAGAGGTAGTGATTGTAAATCCCTGACCTGCAAATAGTATATAATATGGTTCTTGTCGAGGCCCCACGGCATACAAAATCCACAAATCTAAAGTGCTATTAATTGATACAAGAAACTATACAAACCAATAAGATTATAAACTTACACCGGAAGCTAAGAATAGCCCAAAACAAAGGGGCCCAAATGTCCATATCCACAAGGAAAGAAACACACCATAACACGAGGTTCTAGCCTTAAGGCTTTACAAGGCTTTCCAAAATAAACATTTCGGACGCTACAAGAAAATACACATTTGGCACGCAGGCCAACAACGAATAAAATATATACAAAAAATTACCTTTGAGGGCCGGCGCATCATGGAGATTCTTGCCCACTATTTACGATTCAGCTCGCTAGCACATGCATGGGTAATTCCCGGTTCCACCTAAAATAAAAATAGCAGTCTGCTTTAGCTAACCATAACGATGTAACAACCCCACCCCATTCCATGGGTGGTGGCACTTCTTCCCTATTATAAAAAGTAAGGTGAAACTACGAATAGGCCAATCATAATCAAACACCACATACGGTGGTACGCACGACCACGTGGATCATGCTCTCATGGCATGGTTTTGTGTACTCATTCCCGAGTCCCACCTAAAATATAGGGCGCGCAAGGGGTCCTCGTAGCCATACTATCATGCATGCGTCGCCGAAGTTCAAAGTTGTATGACCAAAATTCTAGGAGCATTCTAATTTGAGTACCCGCGACAAGATGCATGTTATCACCTTTTGCACTCAACTATGACGATAGTAGGGACATGCTTCGCGTTTAACTAAAAGAGTGCGACAGAGAGGTACAAGGTCCACATCTTTCCAAAACAGCGTGATAGAGAGGAAAATGGTCCACACATGTCCAAAAGAGCGCGATAGAGGGGAGAAACAATCTGCAACTGTCCAAAAGAGCGCAACGGTGGGGAGAAACAATGTTCAACTGTCCAAAAGAGTGTGACGGGGAGTATAGCACTACTCCCGGTCCCCGAATGTCGTGACGGGAGGTACAAACATGCCTTCGGTCCAAAGAATGATAGTTTCTCAATGTAGCCTAAAGAGGCTCTCAACGTACCGGCAACATGACATAGACTAAGAAATCTATGGACATACAATAATGTTGTTCTATCGGGCCTAACATGTGCATGCCTAGAAACATGGTATTCTATTACGAAGCCCTCGAATTTCGGAAATGTCTAAGAGGAATAAAAGGCGCATTCTCGTTCACGCCCTAGCACTGGTCCCAATGCACATCACAAGCATCACTAATTTGAGCTTACCGCTATAGGTAGGCTTCACACAACATGCCTAAATCCAGAATCGCACATCAAATTACTAAATGCAAATTTATGTAGAGGATGGACACAATCCACATAGAGGTTCACAATGAATCGAGGGAAACACACATCGCGTCCAATTGGATGTGGGTGGCACTCCTAAGAAGAAAATATGTAGAAAACAACATCGGGGTTGCAATCCCATGCCCTGACGGAGTGCCCGATCTTCACTATATAGTGGTAGAGGGACTCTATGTACAGTCCACACACAAACATATGCCAGGGTTGCAATCCCACGCCCTGGAGGAGTCCCCATCCTCAACCGGAATGGCGTGAGGGAACTCTCATTACACAAAAATAAATATATGCACAAAATGCAGAAACAACATTTTCAAGACCGAGGAAAAAGAGTCGTTATCCTTTGCGCATTCTTTGGTTCTATAGCGGGGATTTATGTAGCACCTGTTTTGCAAAAGTAACCTCTGCTCTTCAGATCGAGCTTCTAATCAACTTTTCACAGTGGTCCTCGGTTACACCTCTTTAAAGAAACAGACCAACTTGCAAACCCTAATTGAGTACACAATTAAGAGCTTGGTCAAAACACATGGTCGACACGCCTTCTCCTTTCCCAAGATCAGCACAAGTTAAGCAGCTCTTGGCGACATTGAGTAGCATTTATTGATATAAGCTTTGACAACAGATCTAGGTAGGGCTTGCAAGGAGTGAGGTCGGCTGCTTCCTCATAACCCATGACGGAGGTGGTGGCCAGGAACTAGGAGAAACTCGGTTTATTTTTTTACTAGAAGAGAGTGATGAAGATCGGCAGAGGGGAAACTTGCGGCTTCTTATTCCTCCTTCTAGTGGCACACGAGCGAGTGATCGGGACGGTTTCTTCTCCTCCTTCCAGTGACACCCAAGAGAATGATCAAGATAGTTTGAGAGAGAGAGATCGAGGAAAGGGGGGAGCTTGCGGCTTCCAGGAGGCTGCTCCTGTGTAAGAGAAAGAAGGGAACGAGAAGGGAGAGCTGACTCCTGAGGATTTTAAGGGGGAGAGTTTAGATTTAGGTTTTATAATAACCTAATAGACATCGGCTATCTACACACCAGCCCCTCTATTCTCACCCCAACATTTATTTCAATTAAATTTCGGTGCGTTACAATTATCTCCTCCTTAACGAAATTTCATCCCGAAATTAACTCTCAACATCCCCGACAAGGGATATAATAGTCAACTCTCAAAATGACGGGAGGGTTATCATCCCACCTCGCTTCTGCTGTGCTACTCTAATTTATTCCTTCACAAGGAAAACCACACGATCTCAAATGCAGTAAAGTACCCAAACAGGAGGTCACAGATAACATTTATATGGCTTTTCAAAGCTTGGGGAAACACCTTAGATTTGGACATACAACCGTCGACAAATCTTCACATACAATACAAAATAAGGATTCACCCTCCAAATAGGTTATAACCACCAAGCCATATGAAACTCTCATTTTCATCACTCCATCGTAATTCTATCATGTCAAGATGGATCACGCCCTTCATAACATGAGACACTTTTGCCTCTCATAGGAGAGTCAAATCACTACATTGATTTCAATTCTTTGCACGTTCACTACAATCAAAACACATCAAGACTATGATTGCCCTTGAAACCTTGATTTGGCGATAATCAAACTATAATGCCACCTCTATTGAATACGTATAAACACCAACGTAATTAACAACCACCCGAGTTTTGTGTACGTCCTAGACAAAATAGAAATTAACACTTGAGACATCACAATCTCAACAGGGTGCTTTCACTTGGACTTTCTCTATGCTTTTAACCAAAGCAAGCAATCTCAAACAGTTAAAGTTTCCTAGAGGTTTCACTATATAGTTCTTCACACCCATGTACATTCACCTATAAGATGATCAATCTCAAATAAATTGAAAACGCTCCAAGGATCAGGTTCCTAAGCCATTAATCCCCAAACTCACGACATATTAACTTTATAGTTTCATGCCAACAACTCAATTCTAAAGAGATCACTTTCAACCTACCTTGGTTGACTAATGACTTTTCATGGGCGTGCTAATTACCAATTAACACAGATACCCATTTTCATAATTAACACATTACGAGGTCAGACTAATGTAAGGCCATAACTACATGGCTACGCAATAATCAAATCTTGGCTTATTTTCTATAGTCACCAATCATGCTAAATGCTTCACAAGTACAACATACAAAACTACCATACATCAAAAGTTGGCTCAACTATAAGATTCACAAAAGAGGAAAGTAAACCTCCAAAAAGGATTCAAAAACCGAAGACGGTATAGCAGCTCAATACATGTAACAAATGTTGCTTGTACTTGAAACTACATGCACATTCAAACCGCTAATGCATGCTACTATGCATAAAAGGAAGGGGCGAGGGGGTAAAAGAGGTCACCACTGCTTGTTTAGGTCCTACACTGGCACCCCCGAGCAATGTGACCTTGACGGCCATAATGAAAGCAGACGATATGTGACTTTTGCCACTTCCTTAAACTTTCGGCTTTTACTTCTTCAAGGTCATGTGCTATTTTTTTATTTAACAACTAGAAGTCTAATCCTTCCAAACTCTTCCTTAGGTGCACTCTGCCACAAGTGAATGATAAGCTCCACATTGTGGGCCGCTTAAATCAAAAAAGGGGAACTAATAGAAGATACTGCGCGCACTTTGGGCTTCCAATCCTCACCCAAGCCCTTAAAGAAATCTCAAGCTTTGTCTCCCATCACTCACTAGGGCATGCTCACAATAATGACTCAGTCTTAAAAATTCTTGGAGGTAATCCTCCAAAGACAGATCCTTCTGCCTCAGCATCAAAAAAATCTTCTCGCAGAAAAAGGCGAGTAGTTGTCGGAATGAAATGCTCCAAGAATGTTGAAGCAAATTCCTCCGCGTAGATTTGAAACCAAGGGCATTGGGCAAAACTTCCGCGCCACTCCTCCTGCCACCACCTCTTTGTTGGTGTTACCATGATGATCTTGAAGTGTTCAAATATGTAGTCTTACTGCCAATGCGATATGAGCCTATTTGGTCGCACATAAGAGCGTTTGGAGAAGTTGGAGGAATGGATTGTGTTGGTCTTACTCATATGTGATGAGTAAAGGACAAAACACTTGAAGGCATCGAGTTCATCGAGACCTCACTACTAAGCCGATGAGTGCGTGGAGACCTCACTACTTAGGCGTTGAGTGCGTCAAGACCTCTTTACTAAGGAGTCAAGTGCATCGAGACATCACAACAAAGGTGTTGAGTGCATCGAGTGTGTCGAGTGCGTCGAGTGAGTCGAGTGCGTCGAGTGTGTCGAGTGCGTCGAGTGCGTCGAGTGCATCGAGTGTGTCGAGTGCGTCGAGTGTGTCGAGTGCGTCGAGTGCGTCTACTAATCTTGTTGATTGGTCGAGTCATCTCATCTATTCTATGTCTGTGAATAGCGACAGCTCAAACCTGGTTATACTCCTGGTATATATATATATATATGTTGCCTTAGGATTTTAGTGTGTATGAGTTAGGGAAAAGTCAAAATTGGCGGAAAATATTTGCCAAAGTGTCGATCTCGTCGCTCCCGTAAGCCCCGATTCTAGCGCCTGTCGTGGCCGCCTCTCTTGGTGCAGACTTAGCAGCCTATGAAAACGTAGATGGATTTCCATTCTCCATCCTGGATCTTTTTTTGACAAGTTGTCGGTGTTCTCCCCGTTCAAGTGGATTCCTGTTGAGTCGCAAATTCATTTTTGTGTGAACTCAACCACTGGAAAAGAACAGTTCTGAAGCATTTTGATTGAGTGCCGACTCAATCCCACTCAGGTATACTCCTATTTTATGTTATGCAAACATCTTGATCAATATTAATCGCAAGATCCAAGTTTCTCTTTAGGGTTATCTTGAACTTTATTTTACTGTGCAAATTTGATGTGCTATTAAGAAAACCCTAAACTCTTATCCTCTCCAAAAAGTGCAAAGGAGATAAGAGTAACTATCAGCTTCGAGGAGACTTCTAAGACCAAAATGAGTTCTTTAATCCATTTCAATCTGTCCCGAGCAAAAGATGGTGACTAAACACCATTGAACAAGGGTGAATGATAACTCAAGAAGTAAGTCATCCAATCACGGGTCCCGTAGGTTGTTCCTTCAACAAGAGACATGGGCACAAATGCCATAGGGATTGGTGTCCCTCCTACAATCACATCGGCACACTGGCCTTCTATCACACTAATTTCAGCATCAATTGCTGCGATCATACCCTGCAAGGGAGTGGGGACACCATCCTCACCAATCACCTAACAGAAAATGAAAGTGAAGGGATAGATCACACTAACTCTAGAGGGGGGTGAAAAGAGTATTAAAAATCTTTTTATTAATTTTTATAGCGGATTAAAATAAGTGATATCTATATATAAATAGGCAGAAATAAAACACAGAAAATCACAACATAGAAAATAACAAATAGAGCAACCAGATGACACAAAGATTTTATAATGGTTCCCCTAAAACTTGGGTACATCCACTCTTCTACCACCCTGGTAGGAATCCACTGCAGGTTTTTTATAGGGTGCCCTTCCACCACAGGTTTTTTCTCAGGTGCCCTGTTGGATCCCTAGTTGGATTTTGGCTAGGTTCACTAATTTAGGCTGAGTCTGACCCACCTTTACATAGTCAGGGTCTAGTATAGTAGTCCTAGATATTAGGTTAAGTCCTTTTATTTCAACCTTCTTGGACCAGCCAGCAGAGTACCTCAGAAAATTCAGTTTTAGAAGTTTTTAGAAGACAGTTTTATCAGTTTAAAGTTCTTCGAACTAGCTCGATGATCGTCGATCTCCGATCGATGAACTGAGAGTTAATTCTCTGAACTGAACTCGACGATATTCGAGCTCAGGTCGACGATCAGTTTTTCTCCAGACAGATTCTCAGGTCGACGTTCTTGGAGCACAAAATCAGTTGCTTATATTCACCGTGTGCCTCGTAGAGCTCAGGTCGACGAACAGAATTTCTCAGGTCGACATTCTCTGAGTGCAGGTCGACGAAATCTGTTTTCTGGTCGACGAATTATGTAAGTTATCTGTTCTTTGTTCTTTCCTTATCTGTTTCCTCATTATTTCTATTTGGAGTCATAAATTCCCTGAGTAATCAATGCTTATATTCCCTATGAATATAGCCATTCCTGGCAGCATTGATTATGGTATTCATCAGGGGATTTATTTGATACATTTCTCGGGACAGTTGAGGAAACAAATAATGACAGATTTGCTAGCCGTTTTCCTTCCAAGTTTTCCAGCAAGACATTAATGGAAGTTATTCAAATTTCAAAGGAAGTCTGGCCGTCGAGGATAATAGAGAGAAGACTTTTTCAAACATATACTTTTTCACAGACTGAAAATAGAGACACATTTTTATTACAGAGAAGAAAATTTTAGAGAGATATTCTTAGCAAGAGCAAAAACCTCACAACAGCTCTCAATCCTCATCTCTCACAGTGCTCTGAAGAAGATAGAAGAAGAACAACAAAAATAGATCAAGAGTCTTCTTCATTTTCTATTCCAGGAACTTGTTGAGACAATACGGCTCAATCTGTCTAGAGCTCCTGGATCTAGTTTTCTCAAGCTGAAGGCCTACTCACCCTGAACAAAGCTTCTCATCCTGAACACATCTACATCTCAGGGGGAGCTTTGACAAGATCTGGAATCCACATAAAGTCTTCTCAAAGTTATTTTGAGAAAATAGAAGACTAACATCACCTTCCTTCCCACCCCACTGTACAGGGATTTAACTCCCTTCAAAAGTTAGCCTAGTTCACAAGTCACCTTCCAAAAGACTTGAGTTTGGTTTTTGGGAACCTGATCAAAAGATCAAAGGGTTGCAATATATCCCTGCAAATAGATATTGTGGTGGAAGTCACCTGATAAAAACCTATAATGGATTCCTACCAGGGTGGTAGAAGAGTGGAAGTACCCATTTGGGGAACCACTATAAAATTCTTGTGTTGTCTGTGTGCTTGCTGTTTTACTTTTTGTCTTATGTTGTGGTAGTTTAGTATAGCTTCTCTTTGCGCCTGATATCATCTCTTAGCTAGTACTATATCACATATTTTTATGTGAATAAAAATTATAAAGGAATTTTAATTAACTCTATTCACCCCCCCCCCACCTCTAGAGTTAACTAGAGATTATTCTCCACATTTTTTTCAATTGGTATCAAAGGGAGGTTAGTCATTATTACATTAACAGGCTAACACCTTGATTAACCAAGATCCCAAAATAATCTCTAAATAAATCTTATTCTTTTCCTATTTGATACCATGGCACAAAACAAAGATTATGCTAGCACCAGACCTCCAGTTTGTAACTTATCTAAGTTTACCATCTCGAAGGCAAGAATAAAGTTATACATGAACTCTATTGATGAAGATATTTTTAATTCAATTTTGACAGGACCACCAACTCTAGTGGCCTCCACTCCTTCAACTTCAACAAATCTGAGTGCAGTCCCACCTCCAGATTAGACAGATGCACAGAGGAAAGCTAAGATTACAGATTGCAAAGCCATGAACATCCTAGCTCAGACATTTTCTTATGATATTTTTCAAAAGGTGGCTGAGTGTACTTCTACCAAAGCCATCTAGGATTCTCTAAATCAGATGGTGGCTGGATCTGCTGATGAGAGAAAGGATAGGAGATCCAATCTCATCTCACATTACGAGAATTTTAAAAAGGATGAAGCTAAGTCAGTAAGTGATATGTACAACAGGCTTAGCTCTATCATCAATAAGCTAAATACCTTGGACAAGGACATCACTCTGACAGAAGTCAATGATAAAATCCTCATATTCTTCCCTAGCACATGGGATTCAAGAATCTGGCCAATTAGAGAAGCCAGAAGCATGACAGAAATATCAATTGAGTCACTCCTTGGAAAGATCAAATCATATGAGTAACTACTGAAGACCAGAGAAGCAGCAGCTGAATTGAAGACTCCAATACCTACCAGGAAGGAGCACAACATTACATTTAAGGATGCTGAAGAATCTGAAGGGACCCAAGTCAATGAAGAGCTGATGAGTCTCATTGCCAAAAGATTCTTCAAAATGGCAAAGAAGGACTTCAGAAGAAATTCATCTAGACAAGATGACAAGCCAAGGTATGACAAGACCCCTTCTAAAGAAATTGTTTGTTTTGGTTGCAGGAAGCCTTGACATTTCATCTCAGAGATTCCAGAAGCTCAGAAGAAGGATAGGAGAAGAGAAAAGGATTCTAGAAGAATACATCACATCAAGCCCTCCTCCAGCAAACACAAGAGGAAGGAGAAAGTGTTTTTTGTAGAAACCTGGAGTGATACAGAGGAAGAGTCATCCTCTTCCAGCTCTAGTGATAATGAAGAAGAGGAGAAGGCAAAAGAGGTTTGCCTAATGGCAATTGATACATCGAGAAGTTAGTCATATGTTGAAGTTACAGAAGATGAAGAATCTCTATCTACAGAGGACCAGGTAATTGCATCTTATGATTTTAATTCAGAAGAATTTAAAACTGAGTTTAAAAATCTATTCTTAGATCTAATAGGCTCTGAGAAAGAAATCAAACTTCTTAAAGAAAGATTAACTAATCAAGACAAGCACATTGCTGAAAATACTATACTAACAATTAAACTTAACTCAGCAAATGAACAAATTGTTTTCCTAAAATCTGAACTAAGTAAGGCCAAGAAATTAGAAGAATCTCTCAATGGTAAAAGCTTACAACTATTAGGCATAACTAGTACTCTAAATGCTAGGACAAATAACAGTAAACTAGGACTAGGTGAACCTTCTAGTGAACCACCTATAATCCAGAAAAATCACTTATCTAAACCTGTAAATTTCATTTCAGATAAGGGAGAGAAGAATACTGAACAAGTAAACAAAGTAAATGAAGTATTAAAGCAAATGGAACTAAAAAAATCTATGAATAAGAAGAAAAACAACTACAACAATGTTCAATAGTTTTTGTTGAACTCAGATCGACGAAATGTGAACAGTTCGTCGACCTCAGAAAGACGAACTCTGAACGCAAATAATAATAACAATTATTCTTCGACCTACAATCGACGAAACCAGTATTGTTCGTCGACCAGAGATCGATGATATTGGTGCCCTGAGAATGAATACCTTCATTCTTCGAGCAGAGATCGAAGATCTTATCCCAATTCGTCGAGCTTAGGTCGACGAACTTACCAGAGTTCATCGATCCCAGATCATTATTACAGAAACTATAACTCTAATAGAAACTTTAATAAAAATCTTAACCAACCTAGGGAGAACATCAACCCATTTACCCAATGGATAATTCCTCCAAGAAGACTTCACCCCTTAGGTTATAAAAGCTAACCTGAATATTCTTAAATTTCCAATTATTCTTATGAAAAAATACAAGGACCCAAGGTGACCTGGGTCAAGAACATCTAACTTGTATCCTTGCAGGTGAAGAACTATCCTGTCACTCAGAATAAGTGGTATCTGGATAGTGGGTGCTCAAAGCACATGATTGGATGCAAGGATAGCCTAATCAATTTCAAGGCAAAGCTGGGTCCAAGAGTGATCTTTGGAGATTCCAGTTTTGGACAAACTGAAGGCTATGAAGACTTCAACAATGGATCTGTCACTTTTAGAAAAGTGGCATATGTAAATGGTCTTAAGCATAACCTAATATCCATAAGTCAGTTTTGTGATGCAGGTTATCAGGTTTGCTTTACTAATTCCCAATGCATTATATCGTAAAAAAACAAAACTGTTTTAACAGGATATAGACAAGGAAACATATACCTAGTAAACTTTAACTCTACTAGTTCAGAAATATGTCTATTCAACCAAGTTAGTAATAACAATATTCTTTGGCATAAGAGACTAGGTCATGTTAACCTTAAGAACATCTCTAAGCTATCTAGGGACAACCTTGTAAGAGGATTACCTTCTAGCCCCTACAAGAAGGAAAGCCTATGCAAGGCTTGTCAAGTAGGCAAGCAAACTAAAAATAGCTTTAAATCAATTAATAAGAGTTACTCACCTAAGATTTTGTACTTGCTACATCTGAATCTTTTTGGACCCATTGTTATACAAAGCTTAGGAGGGAAGTCTTACACTCTAGTTATTGTAGATGACTTCTCTAGATTCTCTTTATTGTTCTTCATGAAAAACAAGTCAGATAACTTTAAAGTCCTTACAGACTTTCTTAAGAGCATAAGGATTGAGTATTCTACTCCAGTTGCATTGATCAGATGTGATCATGGTACTGAGTTTGAATCTCTTCCCATACAAAGATTTTGTGAGGAGGAAGGTATTAGGCATTGTTTTTCTGCTCCTAGAATACCTCAACAAAATGGGCTAGCAGAAAGGAAAAACAGAACCCTCATTGAATTTGCAGGAATATTGCATGCAGATGCACACATGCCCCTATCCTTTTAGGCAGAGGCTGTGAGCACAGCAAACTATGTGTTGAATAGGAGTTTGATAAACAAACTTAAGGGTAAGACCCCCTATGAATTATTCAAAGGGAAGCAACCTAACATTGATTACTTTAGAATCTTTGGGTATAGATGTTTCATTCATAACAATAATAAGAAACACATTTGAAAATTTGAAGCTAAGGCTACAGAGGGAATTTTTCTTGAATATTCCCAAAATAGCAAGGCATATAGGGTATTCAATAAATCATCTTTAAAAATGGAAGAATCTGTACATATTTCTTTTGATGAAGCTAACATTTTTTATAAGGAGAAGGATTCTTCTACCTCAGATTCATTACAGGTACCACACTTGTGTGAAAAATTTGATGAGTTAAACCTTATACAAAAGGTCATATCACATCCTCCTCCACAAGCTGATGAAGAGAGTGAAGAAGAAATTTTGGAAGTAGTTGAACCTCATTCAACAGCAGACATTATTCCACAAGAGGAATTATTTCCAAATGATATTGCTGAACCAACTCCACCCACTTCCCTTGTCACACTAAGGGATCACCCTAGATCTCAAGTGATTGGGGACATATCAGAAGGTGTACAGACAAGGCATCAACTCAACCAAGATGTGATGCATGCATGTTTCCTCTCACAAGTTGAGCGTCAATCCATAAATGATGCAGAGCAAGATACCCACTGGATTATTGTAATGAAAGAGGAGCTCAATCAATTTGAGAAATGTAGAGTTTGGGACTTGGTTCCATGGCCCAAAGGCTATCCAGTAATTGGAACCAAGTGGGTATTCAGAAACAAACTTGATGCCCATGGTGTAATTGTTAGAAATAAGGCTAGGCTGGTTGATTAGGGCTATAGGAAAGAGGAAGGCATTGACTATGATCAAACCTTTGCTCCTGTTGCAAGGCTAGAAGCAATCGGGATTTTTCTTGCTTATGATGCTTTTAAGAAGTTTAAAGTCTACCAAATGGATGTCAAGAGTGCTTTCTTAAATGGATAACTAAAGGAAGAGGTTTATGTTGAACAACGCCCAGGTTTTATCTTTTCTACTCATCCCTCATATGTTTTTAAATTTCATAAAGCTCTCTATGGTCTAAAGCAAGCTCCAAGATCTTGGTATGAAATCTTAGCTAGCTTACTTTTAGAACACAAGTTCTTTTGAGGCCTGGTAGATAGGACACTTTTTACTAAGTTGCATCATGATAAAATTTTGGTAGTACAAATATATGTAGATGACATCATTTTTTGTTCTACTGATGTCAAACTATGCAAAAGATTCTCAAGTCTAATGCATTCAAAGTTTGAGATGAGTAGCATGGGAGAGCTGTCATACTTCCTTTGTCTATAAGTGAAACAATCCCCTGATGGCATATTCATATCCCAATCTAAATATGCAAGTGAGCTTATTAAGAAATTTGGGATGGCTGATGCCTCCTCTATGAAAACTCCCTTGATTTCTAATGCTGTGATAAAATCTGATGAATATGGAAAACAGTTGATCAGACCATGTATAGGGCCATTGTTGGATCCCTACTATATCCCACATAAAATATACCAAACATCATGTTTGTTACATGTCTTTGTGCTAGGTTCCAAGTGAGCCCTAAAGAATCTCATCTTATTTTCATTAAAAGGATTTTAAGATATATAAAGGGTTGTCCTAATCTAGGACTCTGGTATCCAATAGAGTCAGCATTTGAGCTTACTGGATTTTCTAATGCTAACTATGCTTGATGTAGAGTGGACAGAAAAAGCACATCAGGAACATGTCAGTTCCTTGTTGATAGGCTTGTGTCCTTGTTTTGCAAGAAGCAAACATCTGTGTCCACATCAACTGCTGAGGCTTTATACATGTCAGCAGGCAGCTGCTATTCACAGATCTTGTGGATACAAAACCACTCCTGGATAATTGTTTCAATCAAAAATAATTCAACCATATTTTGTGATAGTAATAGTGTTATATCCATAGCACATAATCCAGTGAATCATAGTAGGACAAAGCATATAGATATAAGACATCATTTCATCAGAGACTGTGTGGACAAACATAAAATTAACCTTGAATTTATCTCCACTGATTTGCAAAGGGCAGATATTTTCACCAAGCCCTTAGATTAATCTAAACATTTGTTCTTTCTAAATCAGTTAGGTATGATAAATAGAAAGGCTTAATTTTAAATCTGTCCTTAGTGTAAACGATCTGAAAACATTTTGTCGACCTGAGATCGACGATTTATAAACTTATCGTTGGGAGTTTGTCGACTGGAGATCGATGAAATCTCTGTGTGAAGTCAGTTTCATCGACCTGAGATCGACGATCCTGTTTCATGAAATATTTCTGAGAATGATGAAATATCTTCATATCTTCAGTATGAGGTCGACGAATTTATCTCTTCATGAAATTTTTCATCGACCTAAGATCGAAGAATTTTACTTTTCGCAAGACGGAACTTGACGTTTCATATTCTAAAAAACCTTATAACAAGGTTTTCTTCGAGCTCCATCCCGCGCTTTCAGTTCCTTTGCACTTGATCTCTTTGTTTCCTTGTTGCAGGTGATCATGGCAATTTCGGCAAGCGCTCTCACATCAATGAAATTTGAAAGGGTTTTGACATCGACTTCGAGTCTTTCAAATACTCAGATCAAATCTTCCTTGACATTCTGCAACTATTTTAAGATTTACATTTGAATAATCTAATGACAACCCGGATAAAGATTGTAGCGACCGAGATTAGAGAATGGGTTTACTCGTTATCATCTTCAGATGCCGACACATTAGTAGAAACAATAGCGGGTAACGCCGTCCCTCTCACCCCTGAAATTCTTTCTGAAATATTTGGTTTAGTAAATGGAGAAGAGGATTTAGAAATCGATTATGCTGAGTTTGATGAAATGTTGAATCGAATGGGTTATTCTGGAGACAACCCTAACAAATTACTGAAGAAACATCTATCTGCGGATTACAAGTTTCTAGCAGATGTTATAGGTAAGGTTCTACTGGGTAAGCACACCGCTCACAATAACATAACTAGACATCAGTTCCTTGTGATGTGTGCAGTGGAAAATAAAAAGGTCATAAATTAGGCACAAATTCTGTTTGATTTGATTAAGAAGAAATACATAAAGAAGGAAGTGTGTTTTGGATGGATTTTGGGAATTTTTCTTCAAGCCAAGGCTACTGTATCACAGGTCACCCCGACCATATTCATTAATGCCTCTAAGAGGCTAACCTGCACCTTATTTTGCAGGTGGGAGAGGAGCATCCCTAAGCCTTCTAAGGCTTCCTCTTCTAGATTTCTGAGAGTAGAAGGGCAGTTCCAGCCACTTCTCTCCCTGTTGAGGATATCTCCATTCCCCCTCCTCCTCCTCTTAATCAATCAACTTCAACATCCTTCCAGCTTACTTCCACAACTCCAACACAACCACCTACACCTCCTGTTTCCACCATCCATATTTCTTCACCAATTCAATCTCCAGTACATATATCCCATCAACATCATTCTCTAGAGCATGTTACTCCTCCTCAGTCCCCTCTTCCTTCTTATCTTGCTGAAATTCCTCCTCTTTAAAATGTATCATCCCTACCTTCATTCAATCTTCTTTCATCCCCTAGTCATTCTCCACCCCCTCTAGATGAGCAAATGCTAGATTCTTATTCCTCCTCTTCCACCTTCAATCCATTTGTATCTACTCAGACCCCACCTGAATTCATGGACATTATTTTACCCTCCATTTCATCCATTCTCCAATCCATCACACCTCTCCTCCAATAACTCATAGCATAGGCCATTTCACCTCTTGCTTCTTCTATCTCATCTCTTACTGCCCAACTATCTGCCTTCCTATCCCTCCTTCTTCAGTCAGGGGCCTTGTTCCAGTGCTTACTGAAACTAGGCAGGGGGAGATACTCCATGAAGAAGTAGCTCCTGCAGCAGCAACAGCAACATCATTAGTAGAGATAGAGTTTGTTCATTCTGTGAGACCAGATGTACAAATAATAGAGGTAGCAGAACTTTTGGATACAGATTCAGAGATAGATGATTCAGTTTATTCTTTGGATGTTCTTTAAGTTGGAGAATTTACCATCTCTCTAATAGTTGACCTATTTTAAGTTCTAGGTTCTTTTGACCTCCTGTATATAAACATTATTTCATTTGTTTCTAATCAGTTTTGCACATATATTGTCTGTTATACTGCTCCAGTGAGCATAAAAATCTTACATCTTATTCAGAGCAGCTTTACAGCTCCAGATCCTGAGCTTGTTCCATCTATAGAGACTGTACCTATTAAGGTTACTAAGGATGAGTTCTCTGAGCCCAAGGCTTTTTCCCCTCCCACTTTTGTTTTCTCTACCTCTTTATTACCAGATATGGATGAGATTTTTGCTGCAGATATGGCTCAGGAAGCTGAAATGGTTTCAGATGCAGTGGTTTATCCTCAAGATGTTCTACCTCCAGTTCCTCCTCAAGTAGACAAATAGATCTCAAAGGAAACATTAAAATCAATAAATGCTCTTTATGATAATCCCCAGAGTTCCTCTAAAGATGACTCAGATAATAATTCAGATGATTCTGATAATTCCAAATCTAAGAAGAAAGTTATCAAGAAGAGAAAGACTGCTCCAAAGGCTGCTCCTAAGACCAATTCCAACAATGATACTCCCTTCTATATTTTGAAGAATATAACTCCATACCCAGGGATGCCCCATTGGATATTGCTGTCTAAAAATGATCAAAAAGAAAGGAAGAAGAGGAGAAGGTACAAGTCTCCTCCCAGGCAATTCAGGAAAGACCCTCCTCCTCCTCCTCCTCCCTCTTCAGGTACTTCTGGAAGTGTTACTCAGAAAGCTGCTCTAGTAACCAAGACTTATCATAGGCAGTCAAGGCATGGCATTCAACATTCTTCTTCAAGCCATCCTCCTCCAGCATCTTCTAAGAGAGTTTTTGCAGATACTACTAAAAATCTCAACAGGACTCTAGTCCAATCAGGCCATAGTCTCCTCCGATTCCATTTATTGATCCAGAACAAGAGACCTCTGCCAGAATGGCTAGACTTCAGGAGTTAGTAGGACTTTCTCAGATTAGGAAAGCTAAAGCTGAAGGCAAGGATCCTTCTAAGTTTTCAATTATATCATCTTACAGGAAAGAAGATATAACTAGGTATGCAAAAGTTAACAAGTTCTTTAATGTTGATGAGTATATGAAATTGCATCCAGAGGCTGTAGTACCCAGAGCAACTTCTCAGAATATTATTGGTGCATTTGACATGTTCATGTAAAAAAGAGAAGCTGTTAATCCTAACAGAGAAATATTATTCAAACAGTCTTTTGAAAAGTCTGAGAAAGCTATTCCCAAGCAGAAACAGTAAATTTTATTTATTGTAATTCTATTGTTTAAACACTACTTCTGTTTATATCATAAAGCATTTGTTGTAAATATCTGTTGAATGTATTATTTCTGCCAGATAAATGTTTCTTGCTTTATGATTGCTTTTTGTTTGTATTCTTAGTGATGTCACCCAAATAAGGGGAGATTGTTGGATCCCTAGTTGGATTTGGGCTAGGTTCACTAAATTAGGATTAGTCTGACCCACCTTGTATAGACAGGGTCTAGTCTAGTAGTCCTAGATATTAGGTTAAGTCCTTTTAGTTTAACCTTCTTAGACCAGCCAGCAGAGGACCTCAAAAGATTCAATTTTAGAAGTTTTCAGAAGACATTTTGATCAGTTCGAAGTTCTTCGAACTTAGCTCGACGATCGTCGATATCCGATCGACGAACTTAAAGTTAATTCTCTGAACTGAGCTCGATGATATTCGATCTCAGGTCGACGATCAGTTTTTCTCAAGACAGATTCTCAGGTCGACGTTCTTGGAGCATAGAATCAGTTGCTTATATTCAACGTGTGTCTCGCAGAGATCAGGTCGATGAATAGGATTTCTCAGGTCGACGTTCTTTGAGTGCAGGTCGACGAAATCTGTTTTCTGGTCGACGAATTCTGTAAGCTATTTGTTCTTTATTCTTTCCTTATTTGTTCCCTCTTTATTACTATTTTGAGTCATAAATTCCCTGAGTAATCAATGCTTATATTCCCTATGAATATAGCCATTCCAGGCAGCATTGATTATGGTATTCATCGGAGGATTTATTTGACATATTTCTCGGGACAGTTGAGGAAATGAATAATGACAGATTTGCTAGTCATTTTCCTTCCCAGTTTTCCAGCAAGGCATTAATGGCAGTTATTAAAATTTATAAGGAAGTTTGGCCGTCGAGGATAATAGATAAAAGACTTTTTCAAACATATAATTTTTCACATACTGAGAATAGAGACACATTTTTCTTACAGAGCAGAAAATTTTAGACAGATATTCTTTGCAAGAGAAAAAACCTCACAACAACTCTCAATCCTCATCTCTCACAGTTCTCTGAAGAAGATAGAAGAAGAACAACAAAAACAGATCAAGAGTCTTCTTCATTTTCTCATCCAGGAACTTGCTGAGACAATACAGCTCAATCTGTCTAGAGCTCCTGGATATAGTTTTCTCAAGCTGAAGGCCTTCTCACCCTGAACAAAGATTCTCATCCTGAACACATCTACATCTCAAGGAGAGCTTTGACAAGATCTGGAATCCACACAAAGTCTTCTCAAAGTGCTTTTGAGAAAATAGAAGACTAACATCACCTTCCTTCCCACCCAGCTGTACAGGGTTTTAACTCCCTTCAAAAGTTAGCCTGGTTCACAAGTCACCTTCCAAAAGACTTGAGTTTTGTTTTTGGGCACCTGATCAAAAGATCAAAGGGTTGCAATATCTCCCTGCAAATAGATATTATGGTGGCAGTCACCTGATTAAAACCTGTAGTGGATTCCTACCAGGTTGGTAGAAGAGTGGATGTTCCCAGTTAGGGAACCACTATAAAATTCATGTGTTGTCTGTGTGCTTGTTGTTTCTCTTTTTGTCTTGTGTTGTGGTAGTTTAGTATAGCTTCTCTTTGCTCCTGATATCATCTCTTATCTATTACTATATCACATATTTTTATATGAATAAAAATTGTAAAGGAATTTTAATTAACTCTATTCACCCCCCCCTAGAGATAACCAGAGATTATTATCCCTCTTTCTTTCATGCACTATCACCATAAGATCTATTTTCAAGGGAGATCTAACAACCCTTGGAGCTTTTGACCAGGTGCTCAAAAACCAAACTAAGTCTTTTTATCAGTAGACTTAGTAAACAAAGGGATAAATTTTGAAGGGAGTTAAAACCATGTATACAGGAAAGTAAAAAAGAAAATTGATATTGTCTTCTCTTTCTCAATGTTCTGAGAAGACTAGTGGATCGCTGTTGTTGTCAAAGCTCCCCCTGAGATATAGAATATTTCAGGAGAACGGAAGTTATGCTCATGGTGTAGGCCTTCAGATTGCTTGTTAATCTTCAGGAAGATTTTAGACAGATGTTGATGGATTGTCTCTTGAAAGCCCTGAAGCAAAAACTGATGAAGAAATTGAGTTGTATGAGAGATATTCTTCTTTCAATTTTCTGTAAATTATTCTTTTTGTCACAGCTAACACACTTGCTGCTATCTTGAAAAATTATCCTTATATATTCTTTGCAGATTTCATCCTTTGAATTTTTAATTCCTTTCCTTGACTGACTGCAGAAATTCTTAGAGTTGAACGGATAGAATTCATCTTTAATGAGTTTCCCCAACTGTCCAAATAAAATAAACTAAGTAATAACTCTGTGAAGACCATAATTAATGCTATCATGGAACGGTTATATTCATAAGAATATTGTGCATTAAATATTAGAGCATTATAGACATATTATAATATAATTTGAAATTCATCTGCCTTAGTCGAACTGAAATCATTAGAAAATTAGTCAAACTGAACCTGGGAGAAATTAGTCGAACTCAGCAAATTTTCAATGACCTGAGATCCAAATTCATCGAACTGAAACCTCTCCTTTGTCGAGCTGAGCTCCAAGATCGTTGACCAGAAAATTAACTTTCCAAACTGAGCTCCAAGTTCGTCGAACAGAGATAGTCTTTCATCGAGCTAAACTACTGAGGTGAGATCGGAGTTCGTCGATCTCAGCTAGGCTTTCATCAAACTCAACTCAGAGAAGAAATCTGAGTTCGTTGATCTAAGATCGAAGAAAGTCGAGCTCTGTTCAGCTAATCTTTGAATGACTTTTTTGTCTCTTATAAAACTGCTTTTCTTTGGAGATCTTCTATCTCTATGTCTTCTGAAGGTGAGAACCAATCAATCTAGGTTGTTGACTAAGCTTGACCCTGATAAAAACCTATGACCCTAGACTATATATTTTGGGTCATCTAATAATCCAAATAGTGAACCTAGCCCAAATCAACCCTAAACATAGGTGGGGTTCCAACAATCTCCCCCTATTTGGGTAAGGTCACTATGAACAACATAAAAGATAAAAAATCACAAAGCATAAAATAAAATCTGGCAGATTTATAATGTTTCAGCAAATATATAAGCAAGGTGCCGTGTGAAATATTTACAGCAAATAATAATTAAGTTCAAAAAAAAATAGAAATGGGAAATCTGTCAAACTTTCTTTATAGCATCCTGTGAAGTTTCAGAAGATGGTTTAGTGAAGATTATCTCTCTCTTGGGATCAGCTGCTTCTCTTATAGTCATCTTCATGTCTTCTGCTCCAAGAACGTTTACAGAAGCATTTCTTGGCACAACTGCTTCAGGTTGTAAAGTCATATAAGTATCAACTTTAAAAAGATTCTTCTTTTCATACCTTTGAAATTACTTTTGCCTGTAGGATGACAATGTAGTATACTGATAAACATCTTGTCCTTCCTCTTTAGCCTTTCTGATTTGAGACAGTCCTACAATCTCTTGAAATCTGGCTATCCTTGAATTAGGATCCATTTCTGGATCACATATTGGAGACAGTGGCCTTTTTGGACTAACTTGGTCTTGCTACTTTCTTTCAAATGTTTGCTATTGGCTGCTACTTTGAGAGTTCTGTTGCTATCTACTGCTGCTGTAAGATGGTCTGGATTGATAGGAAGTAGTATACTTTTGAACTTGAGAAATGTTGCTTGATGATCCAGCTATAGGTGGAGGAGGAGGACCTCTCCTAAATTTAGGTGGAGGAGAGTATATCCTACTCTTCTTCCTTGTATTCTTTTCATTCTTTGAATACCTTATCCAGTGAGGAGTATCTGGAGTGAGAGTAAGGTTGTGCAAAATGTAGTAGGGAATTTGATTTTGGTGCGGCCTTTGTTTGAGCCTTCTTCTTTGCTTTTCTCTTCTTAGAACAAAAATTTTCTAAATCATCAGAATCATCATCTAAATCACTAACAGGATTATCATATAACTCATCAATTTGTTTAATCAAATCAGCTAATTTATAGTTTGAACTTCTGGCTTTATATATGCAATATTTATAATATCTTGAGCCTAGGCACTGTCACTTTCTTCTTCCATGTCTTGAAACATGATTTCATTAAGGTCTGGTATAGGGGACTCAGTCTAGCCAAAAGTTGGAGGTGAGAAAGCCTTTAGCTCTGTAACAGATATGTTGGAAGTAGTAATACAAAAACTATTTCTTATTTCTTCTAAGACAGAAGCTTCTACTGGAGCAGAATATCATACTATTGCTTTAGAATAATCTGAAAGTGTATCAGCTGATATATTTCTGCTATAAACTGTATCAAAAGACTGCAATAAAGAATGAATATCAACTGTGGGATTAATAATGAAATAACCAACAGTGTATATTACTGTATCAACTAACTCTTCTTTAAAGAAGATCATTTCAGTATCATCATCAAGAATTTCAATTATTTTTGTTACTGGAATTGCTGCTGCTGGAGGATCTTCTTCATTGGACATCTCGCCCTGCCTGGATTCAGAGATACCTGAACCTAGGCCCCTAGAAGAAGGGATAGAAGAGGAGGAAGCTAACTGAGCAGAAAGCATGGAAACGGAAGCAATGAGAAGAGCAATGGCCTCATCTATTAGCTTCTTAAGAGAGGGAGTAATGAATTGAAGAAGATCAGTTGCAATGTGAGAGAATTTAAATAAAGGGTTCAGGATTAGATGGTGTGTAGGTGGATTGGTGACCACAATTGGAACAGACTGAGAATACTTGAGGTAAGTCTATATGTTGGAATGATGGGAATGTTGGTGGAATTTGTTGTGGAGAAAATGTGTGTGGAATGACTGGTGGTATTTTAGTAGAGATTTCTTCCTAGATGGGGGAATGATGTGGAGAGTGGTTTGGAGATGGAGATGGAGATGATGATGATGATGATGATTATGACAAAATCAGCCTGAAGGTTGGAGATGTTTGTGTTGGAATTGTAAAGGTGGATTGGATAGTCTCTAGGTGGTGTGATCGAGGAGATGGAGGAGGTGAGGGAATGTGAGAAGCAGGAGCTTCTGTTGGGGTTGGAGAAGTGGTTATTACAGCCCTGGTGACCTCAGAAGTAATCCTGGAGAAGGAGGCCCTAAAGTGCTTTGAGATTACTCTCTGCCACTTGCTAAAGAGGGTTGAGGTCAGCCTCTTGGAAGCATTTATTAAGATGGTGACCAAAAATTGTGGGCATCTGGCTTTCAGAAATAAGCCCAGAATCATCCCATAACAAACATCCTTCTTGGTTTTCTTCTTCTTGATGGAATCAAACAAGATACAACCCCAGTTCACTTACTTTTTGTTCACCAAAGCACTCATCAGTAGAAACTGATCCCTTGTAATGTAATCGTGGGTAGTATGAATTATCCAAGATTACTTTCCCAACTATGTCAGCCAAAAACTTGTACTCCACCGACATGTTTTTCTTCAACAACTTGCTAGGGTTTCCTTTGGAGTAACCCATCTTAATCAACATGTCATTATACTCAGAACTATCCATCTCTATATCATCATTTCCAGCAACAATATCAAAAAGATAAGATAAAGTTACAGGAGTCAGGGGAACCTGTTCTCTAGATATTGTGCCGATGAGGGTTATTGCATCTGGTGAGGAGGATGTATAGACCCATTCTTTAATCTCTGTGACTAGAAGCTTGATGCGAGCCATCATAAACTTGCTTAGCTATTGCTCCTCAAATATTCTTAGAATATCAGTGAAGATTTGATCAGTGTGAGAAAATGAATCAATGTCTATATCAAAACCGGCATCGAACTTCATGTTGGAGATTACCGCTACGGAGATCGCCATTGTTTTCCTGCAAAAATGAGAGAGAGATCAAGTGCAAAGGAATAAGAAAGCGTGGGATTGAGTTCGATGAAAACCTAGATATAAGTTTTCAGAAGATGAAAAGTCAAACTCCGTCCAACGAGAAACACAAACACCGAACTCTGTTCGATGAAATTCTCAAAATAGAAAATAATATCGTCGATCTAAGCCAAAAGTAGAGAAAACATAACGTCATTCTCCATTCGACGAAATATTTTCTGAAACAAATTCGTCGATCTCCGTTCGACGAAAAGTTTCTCAATGAAGAGATCATCGATCTCAGTTCGATGAACTCTTCACGAAGAGTTCACATATCGTCGATCTCCGTTCGACGAAATGTATACAAATCATTGAACTCAGAACAAAAATTAAATTAAGCCTTCCCCATTTATCATGTCTTGCTGATTTAAGAAGAATAAATGTTTCTTCTCATATAAAGGCTTAGTGAAGATGTCTGCTCTTTGTAAATCAGTAGAAATAAAGGCAAGGTTAATTTTATTTTTGTCCACACAATCTCTAATGAAATGATGTCTAATTTCTATATGTTTGATCCTACTATGATGCACCTGATTTTGTGTAATGGAAATTGCACTGGTACTATCACAAAATATCGTTGAATTATTTAGATTGAAACCATAATCCAGGAGTTGGTTTTGAATCCATAAAATTTGTGAACAACTGCCAGCTGCTATATTTTTAGCTTCAGTAGTTGAAGTCTACACAGATGTCTGTTTCTTACAAAACCAAGACACAAGCCTATCACCAAGTAACTGGCATGTTCCTGATATGCTTTTCCTATCAACTCTACATCCAGCAAAATCAGCATCTGAGAATCCAGTTAATTCAAATTTCTACTCAGTTGGAAACCAGAGTCCTAGATTTGGATAACCCTTTATATATCTTAAAATTCTTTTAAGTAAAATAAGATTAGATTCTTTAGGGTTCACTTTGAACCTAGCATAAAGACATGTAGCAAATATTATATCTGGCCTAATAGTTGTGAGATACAACAAGGACCCAACAATAGCCCTATATGTTTTCTAATCAACTAGCTTGCCCTATTTATCAGATTCAATCACAGCATTGGAAGCCATGGGTGTTTTCATAGCTGAGCATCAGACATCCCAAATCTCTTAATTAGCTCCTTAACATATTTGGATTGAGAGAGTAAAATACCATCAGGGGATTGCTTCACTTGAAGACCAAGGAAGTAGGAAATCTCACCCATGCTACTCATTTCAAACATGGAATGCATCAGGTCAGAAAACCTTTTGCATAGTTTGGATTCAGTAGAGCCAAATATGATGTCATCTACATATATTTGTACTAGCAAACTTTTATTTTTATTATGCTTAATTAACAAAGTCTTATCTACAATGCCCCTAGTGAACTTATGCTCTAAAATAAAGCTAGTTAGGGTCTCATACCAAGCTCTTGGAGATTGCTTGAAACCATAGAGAGCTTTACGCAACTTAAAAGCAAAAGAGGGATGAGTTGAAGAGATAAAACCTAGTGGTTGCTCCACATATACTTCCTATTTTAGTTCACCATTAAGGAATGCACTTTTGACATTCATTTGGTAGACTTTGAATTTCTTGTATGCTGTATATGCAAGAAATATTCTGATAGCCTCCAGCTTTGCAATAGGGGCAAAGGTCTGGTCATAATTAATTCTTTCCACCTATGAATAGCCTTGAGCTACCAATCTTGCTTTGTTCCTTATTATTGATCCTTGAGCATCCAACTTGTTCCTAAAAACCCATTTAGTTCTAATGACTGGGTAGTTTTTTTGTCTTGGAACTAAATCCCAAACTCTGCATCTCTCAAATTGATTGAGCTCCTCTTGCATTGCAATAATCCAGTGGGGATCTTGCTCTACATCTTTTATTGATTGAGGTTTAATCTGAGATATAAAGCAAGCATGCATCAATTCATTGTTGAGTTGATGCCTTATTTTCAGACCAACTGATATGTCTCCAATCACTTAAGATATGGGATGATCTCTAAGTGTGACAAGATTAGTAGGAGGATTTGGTTCATCAACAGCTTGGGGAATTAATTCCTCTTGCGGAATTATGTTAACTGATGTTGGTTCAACTGTTCCAATAACTTCTTCTTCATTCTCTTCATCAATCTGGGGAGAAGGATGCAATGTAACCTCTTGGGTGAGGTTTAAGTCATCCAATTTCTCACATAGAAGGGGTACCTGCAATGTATCTCTGGTAGAAAAATCCTTCTCCTTGTAACACATATTAGCTTCATAAAAGTTATATGTACAGACTCTTCCATTTTTAAGGTTGATTTGTTAAATACCCTATAAGCCTTGCTGACTAGGGAATATCCAAGAAAAATTCCCTCTGCAGCTTTGGATTCAAACTTTCTAAGATATTTTTTGTTATTATTGTGAATATAACATCTAAAACCAAATACTCTAAAATAATCTATTTTAGGTTGCTTCCCTTTAAGAAATTCATAGGGAGTCTTACCCTTAAGTTTATGTATTAAACTTCTGTTCAGAACATAATTTGATGTGCTTACAGCCTCTACCCAAAAGGATAGGGGAAAGTAAGTATCTGCAAGCAATGTCCCTACAGCTTCAAAAAGGGTTCTATTTTTCCTTTCTGCTATCCCATTTTGTTGAGAAGTTCTATGAGCAGAGAAGTAATGTCGGATACCTTCCTTCTCATAGAATTCTTGCATAAGAAGAGATTCAAACTCAGTACCTTGATCACTTCGGATCAATGCAACTAGAGTAGAATACTCAATCTTTATGCTCCTAAGATAGTCTGTAAGAATTTTAAAGTTATCTTACTTTTTTCTTAGAAAGAACACCCAAGTGAATCTAGAGAAGTCATCTACAATAACTAGAGTGTAAGATTTCCCTCCCAAACTTTGTACAGCAAGGGGTCCAAAAAGGTCCATATGTAGCAAGTATAAGATTCTGGGTGAATCACTTTTATTAATTGATCTAAAATGATTTTTAGTTTGCTTGCCTAATTGATAAGCCCTGCAGAGACTTTCCATCTTATAGGGGCGAGAAGGCAATCCTCTAACAAGGTTGTCCCTAGATAGTTTAGCAATATTTCTTAAATTTACATGTCATAGTCTTTTATGGCATAAGTCATTAGTATTACTAATCTAATTAAAAAAACAAATTACTGAAATCGCAGACTTAAAATTTACTATATATATGTTGTCTTCTCTAAGTCCTGTTAAAACAATTTTGTTGTTATTAGAAGTAATAATACAATAAGATTGATTAAACGATACCTGATAACCTTCATCACATAATTGGCTTATGGATATCAGGTTATGCTTGAGACCACCAACATAGGCTACCTTCCTGAAGGTGATAGCTCCAACTTTGGCATTCACTTATCCTATTGTTTGGTCATAGTTGGAAGTCTCCAAAGATCACCTTTGGTCCAAGCTTTGACTTGTAATCAGTTTGATTTCCCTTTTTGACTGTCATATGTTTTGAACACACACTATCCAAGTACCACTATTGCTCTGTGGTAGGATAGTCCATCACCTGCATGAAAGTAGATTAGGTGTTCTTGATCCAGGTAACCTTGGGTCCTTGATTCTTCTCAAATTTTAACTAGAAATGAAAGAGAATTCTTGTAGGTCGTTATATCCTAAGGGGTGAAATCTTATAGGTGGAATTATCCACTGGGTAAAGGGATTAATAAAAGATCTAAGTTGATTGAAATTTTCTAAAAGAATTTAGGTTTCTGTTATAATTTTCTGGGTTCGACGAATTGCAAAAAGTTCGTCGATGTGCGTTCGATGAATAGGGATGAGTTCGTCGAACTCCGCTCAGAGAATGAAAATATTCATTTTCTGCACCACAATTTCATTGATCGCGGTTCGATGAACCATATTGATTTCATCGATCGCAGTTAGAAGAATATTTATATCAAAAATATGCGTTCATAGTTTGTCGATCTGAGTTCGACAAACCATATATATTTCGTTGATCTTTGTTCGACGAAAAATGTTGAACATTGTTTTTATTAAAAAAATTCTTTTTCTTTTTCCTTTGTTTAGGTTTTTGAAACACTTCAATTTGTTGGTTGTTATCTTCTATTTTTTCTTTGCCCTTTTCAAATATGAATTTAATAGGGGTAGAAAGAATGTTTTTCTTAAGAAGAGGAGGCTGACATGATGAAGCTCCCAAGCCCAGTTTGTCATTAAGCCTGACATTGACTGTGCTTTTGATATTCATCAATTTGATGTTTCTCCCATTAAGGGATTCTTCAAATTCTTTAGCCTCATTTAATTTAGTTTTTGTTGAAATAATTTATTCAGAAGCTAAGTCTAATTCATCTTTCAGTTTGATGTTTTCAGAAAAAAGATTGTCATATTCAATTTGTTTTTCTTTGAGAAGTTTTATTTCCTTCTCAGATTTAATTAAATCATTGCATAGAAGTTTGAATTCAGTTTTAAATTGATCAGAAGTGAAATCAAAAGAAGCTATTACCTAGTCCTCTTCTGATTCCCCTTCTTGCTGTTGATTCTTCAGCTTCAGAGAGGCTGCATGATGCATCAATTTCCATCAAGCAGATCTCTCTGGCTTTTGCCTCTTCTTCATCCTCACTAGAACTAGATTATGTTTCTTCTTCTGAGTCACTCCAAGTCTCAGCCACAAATCTCTTCTCCTTCTTCTTCTTGTATTTGTTGGAGGAGGGCTTGCTGGAGTGCTTCTTAGACTCTATCTCTTTTCTCTTGTCCTTCTTTTAGGCCTCTGGATATTCTGGGAGAATTTGTCCTGGATTCCTGCATCCATAGCAAACAATTTACTTAGTAGGAGTCTTGTCATACATTGGCTTGTCCTCATTTCTGGTTGACCTTCTTCTGAAGTCCTTCTTAGCCATTTTGTAGAATCTTTTAGCTATTAGACTCGTGAGCTCTTCAATGGCAGGTAGTGCTTCTTATTCCTCAAATGCCTTGAAGGAAATACTTTGCTCCTTCCTTCCTGAGGTAGAAGTCTTTTGTTTAGTTGCTTCCCTGGTTTTGATAAGTTGCTCATAAGACTTGAGCTTGCCTAATAATGACTCAGTAGAAATCTCATTTAGGCTTTTGGCCTCCTTTATTGGCCAGATCCTAGAATCCCATGTGCTGGGGAAGCATATAAGAATCATATCTTTAATTTTTTTTAATGAGATGTTCTTGTCCAAGTTCTTCAGCTCATTGATAATCAGGCTGAGTCTGTTATACATATCTGCAACTGACTCTGACTCTTTCTTCTTGAAATTCTGAAATTGTGAAATGAGAAGGGATCTGCTATCTTTCTTTTCATCAGCAGATCCTGCTACCATATGGTTGAGGGAATCCCAAATGGCCTTTGCTGAAGTACATTCATCAACTTTCTGTAATATGTCATCAGACATAGTTTGAGCTAGAATGTTCATGGCCTTGGTATCAGCAACCTTAGCTTTCTTCTAAGCATCAGTCCACTCAGGTGGTGGAACTAAAGTTGTACTTGTAGTTACCACTAGTAGTGGTGGACCTGTCAAAATAGAATTATATATGTCTTCGTCAATGGAATTCATATAAATCTTAATCCTTTATCTTCCATAGTGCAAACTTATTCAGATTGCATAGTGGAGGTATGGTGCTTGAATACTCCTTATTTGTGATATGATATAAAAGACAGACTAGAGTAAATAGGATCTATCAACGATCTTTTGGTTCAGGTGTTAGCCTGCGAAACCAAACAACCTTTACCTCTGATACCAATTGAATGTGAAGGGATATATCACACTAACCCAAGAGGGGGGGTGAATAGAGTATTAAAAATCTTTTGATTAATTTTTATAGCGGATTAAAATAAGTGATATCTATATGTAAATAGACAAAAAAACAGAAAATCACAACACAGAAAATAACAAATAGAGCAACCAGACGACACAATGATTTTATTGTGGTTCCCCTAAAACTTGGGTACATCCACTCTTCTACCACCCTGGTAGGAATCCATTATAGGTTTTTGATCAGGTGCGATGCCACTATAGGTTTTTGCTCAGGTGCCCTGTCACCACAAGATCTATTTTCAAGGGAGATCTAACAACCCTTTGAGCTTTTGACCAGGTGCTCAAAAACCAAACTAACTCTTTTTATTATGAGACTTAACAACCAAAGGGATAACTTTTGAAGGGAGTTAAAACCCTGTACACAGTAAAGTAAAAAATAAATTTTATATTGTCTTCTCTTTCTCAATGTTTTGAGAAGACTAGTGGATTATTGTTGTTGTCAAAGCTCCCCCTGAGATGTAGAATAGTTCAGGAGAATGGAAGCTTTACTCAAGGTGTAGGCCTTCAGATTGCTTGTTGATCTTCAGAAAGCTTTTAGACAGATGTTGATGGATTTTCTCTTGAAAGCCCTGAAACCAAAACTGATGAAGAACTTGAGTTGTATGCAAGTTATTCTTCTTTCAATTTTCTCTAAATTATTCTTTTTGTCACAGCTAACTCACTTTCTGATATGTTGAAAAATAATCCTTATATATTCCTTGCAGATTTCAACCTTTGAATTTTGAATTCCTTTCCTTGATTGACTGTAGAAATTCTGGGAGTTGAATAGCTAGAATTTGTATTTAATAAGTTTCCCGAACTGTCCCAATAAAATAAGCCAAGTAATAACTCTATGAACACCATAATTAATGTTACCATGGAACAACTATATTCATAAGAATATTGTGCATTAATTATCAAAGCATTACAGACATACTATAATATAATTTGAAATTCATCTATCTTAGTTGAACTGAAATCAACAGAGAATTAGTCAAACTGAACCTGGGAGAAATTAGTCGAACTCAGCAATTTTTTGTTGACCTGAGATCCAATTTCATCGAACTGAAACCACTCCTTCGTCGAGGTGAGCTCCAAGATCATTTACTAGAAAATTAACTTGCCAAACTGAGATCTAAGTTCATTGACCATAGATAGTCTTTCATCGAGCTAAACTACTGAGATGAGATCGGAGTTCGTCGATCTCAGCTAGGCTTTAATCGAACTCAACTCAGAGATGAAATCTTAGTTCGTCGATCTGAGATTGATGAAAGTCGAGCTCTGTTCAGCTAATCTTCGAATGACTTTTCTATCTCTTAGAAAACTTCTTTTCTCTGGAGATCTTCTATCTCTAAGTCTTCTGAAGGTGAGAACCAATCAATTTAGCTTGTTGACTGACCTTGACCCTGATAAAAAAACCTATGACTCTAGACTATACATGTTTGGTAATCTAATAATCCTAATAGTGAACCTATCCCAAATCAACCCTAAACATAGGTGGGGTTCCAACAGAATGATAGAAGAACTCAGCAACACAAGTGTGATAATATACTACAAGTAATAACTAAATTTATCGAACCTACCAAATGGTAGTAAACATGTCATGATGATAATTACATGTTTATATGTAGTGACCTGATCGTTAATTGACAACCTGACTCATGTATTCCATAAGTCACCTAATGAGTTTCATAAACAAGGAATCTTCATGTCACTGAAGCATTATATCATATGTCTCTCTTCTTTAATACCCTATGAGGGTTCCACACGATACTTATAATAAGTCTGAAGTCGCATGACGTCAACAATGTTCTTCTAATTCAAGGTTTTAATTTTAGTGAGCCTTCCAATTAGTCACTGTCTTACCAATATAACATCCACAATTTCTATTAGAATGTTCAAATACCCACATAATCTCATATGCGTTAGAGACATTGTAGTAATTAAGGATGATTATTCAATGCTTAAAACATCACGAGTCGCTCTACCATTTGAACCCAACCATGCGAACCATATTGACTTGTGAGCCTAGTCTCATCCTTTTTTATGTATACTTTTCAAAATGGTAAATGAAACCCAGCATACACGCGTGACCATTACCAATTGTTGGAGTCGACGATTCATATATCCTCAGTTTGATAATATCAATACCCATGTTGTATTTGATCATATCTGGTGTTTGGTAGAAGGGTGTAGGTTTACAGGTACGAGCGAAGAAAGCAAACACTCCTCTGGCACCTATCGTCGAATGGTAGCAGTTACCGTCGGGAGGTAGCCTCAATTTAATCGACATAGCGCTCGGCTTGTTACTGCACCGTGCTAGTCGTACCGCCCGCGCTAGCCTGAGGACTTAATTTAATCAGGCTCTCTGTGAGCAACCGTGTTGCGCTAGCTCTATACAACGCAACGCTATCCATTCAACGATCATTGGGATGGATTCATCGAGACGACAGCTATACCGCCACGTGATAACTTCTACCACGGTACTCTAGCCCACTCAACGATCGTCGAGTACGTCGAGATGAGTAGACTACCGCCAGGAGATAGCTTCCTATCGCGTAACGCTATCATGAAAAAGAGGAAAATATTCTCATTGAATATTTTTCCAAATTTGCAAGACAGCTATCAACATCAAGCACGTTGACCTACCGTCGGGAACTAGTCTTACCGTCGGCGGTAGCCTATTTTTTAAAATGTATAAAAGGCTTCATTTTTCGTTACAGAGATGTAGAGACGCATATTCTCTAGCCTAGGGTTTGTATGCTGCCTTTAGAGCACTTAAACACTATCTCTATCGAAGGAAGGGAAAACCGTCTCCATCCCATTCGCGCATGAAGAACTCCGGCGAGCCAAGGAAAATAATGACTATAAAGAAGATGATCGGTTGCAAGCGCGCAGAGATTTCTAGCACCGATCACGGATCGCTCAACAAAGGATTCTTCTTGTGGGAGATTCAAACTTCTTTTATTCTTGTTGTACTTTTTCTTGTTTCTCTATTCTTATGGTGAGAGAGATCGATCGGTAGAGGTCGTCGGAATCCAGGGAGGATTACCTGAGAAATCATCCCGGGGAAGGGACATCTAGATTGGGGGATGTAGCGAGGCACTGAGACACTTCCTTGTGTGAAGGTGAAGAGCCCGCTCGACAACCTTTCTTGGAGCGAAAGGGAGAGAACCAACCGGTCCGTGTAGTGGTTCAGTATAAAAAACCAAAAGAGTTTCTTTCTTCAGCGCCTCCGATCTCCGGCGTCATGGAGATCAAGTTTTTGTAATCGTTAAAAACAGTTGATGATTTAGTTTTAATGAAATTCATTTTTTTGTTCATCTCTTGTGTAAAATGTTGTGATTGTTAGACTGTGATACTCTAAAGGGTTTGTAAATCTCCAAGGAGTAATTTACCCAAAAAAACGAGGTCTGTGACCTACCGTCGCGCGTTAGCAACCTAACGCCCCACAGTAGCTTCAAGAACAAGTTTTTCCTGGACCAAAATATTTCGAATTTCTTGTTATCCTCTAAAACCTTATTCAACCCCCCCTCTAAGGTTAGCCACTAGATACAAAAAGTGGTATCAGAGGAAGGTTACTTCAAAAAGGCTTAAGAACTTGATGTTAGATGGTTAAAGCTGTTCATGCATTCTCTGAGGGGCAAGGTGTGAGTAGATCCCCATTGGTCTTGGGGAGTGATTATAGTCACTGGAGAGCATGAATGAAAATCTTTTTGATAACACAAAGCATGGATGTGTGGGCCATGATCAAAACAAATACACTGCACCCACTACCACTGTAGGTGATACCGTCTTAGTCAAATTGCATGATAAATTGGATGACCCTGACAAGCTCAAATATACGAACAATGCTAAATCCATGACCTCTTTATTTTGTCCATTGCATAAAGCTAGATTTAATAGAATCTGAAATTGTGAAACTGCGTATAATATACGACGATTACTTGATCTTACTCATAAAGGTGCCCCGTAGGTCAAGGAGTCGAAGTTGTTCTGACTCGAATTTGAATACAAACAATTCCTGATGGAGATCGACGGGGAGGTGAAAATCATGTATACCCATATCACCAACATTATCAACGCCTTAAGATACCTCAAGAAGAGCTACTCAAATGGAGATCTGGTGAGGAAGATCCATCGATCTTTGCCTCCACATTTTAACCGAAAGGTGACTGCTAATGCTGAGTCACATGATATAAGCATCCTGAAGATAGAGAGGCTCATTTGAAACTTAAGACACATGAGCTTGAATTAATGATATAAGCATAGAAATATCCCAGGGAGATAAATAAGAAGGGGTTGGCACTGAAGACTGTGAGGGAGAGAAAGGTTGCTGAAGAATCTGAGGACAACGATGAAGAAAGCCTTTATGTCCGAGAGTTCAAAAGGTTCATGGAGAATCCAAAGAGACAGGGAAAGTTTAAGAAATTCCTGAAAAAATGTGCTGAAGAAACTAGGAGGTGGAACAAACCGTCAAAGGAGATGGAGATCGATTATGAGAAGTCCCTACCCAAGTGCTACTACTATCACAAGCCTGGACACATAAAGAGGGAATGTCCAAGGATCTAGATGGAGGAAAAGGAGAAACAGAGCCGACACAAAGGAAATAATAAGGTGCTAAAGGTGCTAACATGGAATGAGGATGGATCTGACGAGTCAAGCGTCTCCGACTCAAGTAGGGAATACGAGGAAAATATGTGCCTCGTGGGGAGTAATCAGGATGAGTCTGATGATGAATCCAGTGTACAGAGTGACACTAAGGTAACCCCCCTTCTTATAATGAACTTCTTGAAATTTATGAACATCTATGTGATAAGTTAGGTAGTGTTATACTTGAGAAAAGTCCATTAGAAATGAAAACAAGAAAATTAAAAAGGACTTAGAAAATTTAAAGAGTGAATTGATAAAGTGCGGCAATGAGAAGATCGAGTGTCTAGAGTGTCGTCACTCAATGGAAATGATCGAAGAGCTAAAAGCATGTCTCTCCAAGCATGGTTAAAAATGAACAATCTCACCAATGAAAGGAATGTCTTGGAGAAAATACTTCAAATGTCTCTTGCTAAGATAGAAGAAGGTAAACAATAATTCCTCAATTGGTGCGTAATGCTAGTCACTAAAAACATAGCCCTAAAGACGAGGATCCATGATCTTAACTGTTCAATCTAGAAATTTTGAATAAGACAAAAATCTCTGAATATGTTGTTGGGTGCACAGTATCAAGGATCTGGAAAATTTGGACTAGGATACGTAAGTCCAATGCTACCACCGAGAGGTAATCACTCTCAAGCTAAGCCTAAAACGAAATATAAAAACTCACAAAATTAATTTCAATATTTCTAAAAGGCTATCCCCATCCACAAGCACGATCGCTAAGAACATGATTAAGGCAGCATCCACTGCTTATATCTTGTGTGCAAACTATCAAAGGTTTGGACACACATCCGGCTCGTGTCCGAGGAAAGGTCCCAAGAAAACTATACAAGTCTTGCTACCAAAGTCTTCTACCTATCGCATGGGTGGGACAACTTAGGTAACCAAATCTTTACCCTCATCTTCTTTTTAGGTGTGAGGGCAGGCTATGGATAAGGAAAACGTGTGGTACTTGGACACTAGGTGTCCCAAGCACATGATAGGAGATAAATACAAGTTCCTTACCCTAGAGAAAAAGAAGGGGGCATAGTGACGTTTAGTGACACCAGGAAAGGACACATTCTTTGAATCGGCACCATAGGTAACAAAGCATTTTAAATTTCAAATATATTGTTTATAGATGGACTTCGGAATAATTTAATCTCAATTAGTCAACTATGTGATAAAAGCTAGAATGTTATATTTTAATCCTCTAAGAACACTTGCAAGATTATGGATGCTAAAACTAATAGTGTTTTACTTACTACACATAGAACTCATAATGTTTACATTGTTAGCTTTGAAGATATATCTACCTCTAATTTGAAATGCTTAGTTACCAAGAATGAGGAATTAGACCTTTGGCATATGAGACTAGGACACTCAGGAATTAAACTAATTGTCAAACTATCGGAAAACAAACTTTTTCATGGACTTCCAAAATTAAGCGGTAGTTTAAACTCCTTATGCGCTCCGTGTCAAAAAGGGAAATGTATTAAAACCTCATTCAAAAGAAAAAAAATGACATTTCCACGACTAGACTACTTGAACTTATTCACATTGATCAGTCTGGTCCTCTTAGTACATGTACCTAAGTGGAAAACTATACACATTTGTTCTTATAGATGACTATTCCCGTTATTGTTGGGCGATCTTCCTTACGAATAAATCTGACACGTTCCTTTAATTCACTAATCTATGCACTAGAATTCAAAATGATAAGGAACAAAAAATAAAATGCATAAGGTTCGTTCATGGGGGAGAATTTGAGAGTGAAAACTTCATGAACAATTGTAATAATTTAGGAATTAAGCACAAATTTTCAGCCCCACACAATCCTCAATAGAACGGGGTAGTAGAGAGAAAGAACCGTACTCTTCAAGAGTTAGCACACATGATGCTCGCTGAGATCGGCTTGCCTCAACATTTTTGGGCTGAAGCGATTAACACAACATATTATATGAATAACTGAATCATGCTTCGCCTCATTCTTTAGCTAACTCCATATGAGCTCTACTTTAATAAAAAGTCATCTGTATAAAATTTTAGAGTCTTTCGTTGCCCGTGTTGGATCTAGTTGTAAGACCCCACCCCCTCCCCCTTACTAAGGAGGTTACCTGTTCTTATGCCTAGAATCGCTGCCTTACGGTGACACTAGCACAGCGGCTAGTCGACACTACACGACGCCGATCCTGCCGGCTAGTATGATCATTCAATGTGTAGGCCAAGTGATAAAAGAAGTACAATAAGTAGTAAATGAAAACTAGCAATTCCATAAGTCACAGCAACAACATCATAATATATAGAGATGAAAGTACATCAGTCTGAATGAGTACGGAAAAGAGAGTTATGGCTTATGCACGGTACTTGCAAAATGGAATCAAATCTCTCTCTGACAACAACACTATGTGGAAGTGATAACTGAAGCACTCATCATCACCTAAAGCTGAGTTGCAGTAGTAGTACGTGGTATCTGCTCCTCAAGTCCTGCCACCTCATCCTACTGGTCGTACTGGTGCTCTAGCTCCTCGAGCTCCTAAAATGATACGGTCACAACCGACCGTTAGTCATAAAGACTAAGCCATCTTGTCCTCTCCTCACCCCCGTAACTCCTAGGCACCGAGCGGGAGGATGAAAGCGGAGGAAACAAAGTAGTACAAAATGGAAGCAGATGATGGTGGATCTATTCTATCATGTTTATGTTTCTAACAGTTATATCATTATACTAACTATTCTTATAGCACATGTAAAGTATGTAAGCAGTAATGAAAATAAGTGCAGTAAGTAAAGTAGAACATAAATAAAGTGAGGTAAGTAAAGTAAAGAAACTGAGCAGAAAGTAAACTATCTACCGCTATACTAAAAACACATGAGTACCTTACTTAACTTATATGAATGCCCATACAAACTTATAAGTTAAGATTTCAGAAGTATAACTTATCACATAAAAGAGCCCATACTAATTTATATGATAAAGATCTACAACGTATGCCATAAGTATGTAAGTATGCTATAATATGATGGGTTATGCGGGTTATGATTCATACAAGTGCAACTCACACAAATGACACTGTGATCACAGACCTTTAGCTCCCACTTTTTGGAGCTTGTTGAACTCTTTAGTACCACTGTTGTGGCTACGGCAGTAGTGGAGCAGGCATTGAAAGTGAGGGATAGATCTTACTTAACTCTAATGGGGGGATGTGAATAGAGTATTTTAAAAATTATTAACTTGTTTTTATAGCGGATTAAAAGTTAGTGATATATGTAAGTATAAAGAGAAAATCACAGCACAGAAATAAAAAAGTAAAGGCAAACCAGACGACACATGGAATTTATAGTGGTTCCCCAATAAATATGGGTACATCCACTCTTCTATCACCCTGGTAGGAATTCACTACAGGTTTTTGCTCAGGTGCCCTACCACCATAGGTTTTTGCTCAGGTGCCCTGTCACCACAAGATCTATTTTTCTAAGGGAGATCTAGCAACCCTTTAGTCTTTTGATCAGGTGCTCAAAAACTAATCCTAAGTCTTTTGATCAGGTGTCTTGTGAAACAAAAAGGCTAAATTTTGAAGGGAGTTAAAACCCTGTATAAAGTGAAAGAATAAATGAAACTTATTTTGTCTTCTCTGTATCAAATCTTTTAGAAGACTAGTGGATTGTTGATGTAAAAGCTCCCCCTAAGTTGTGTAGATGATAAGGAGATGGAAGCTTTGCTTCAGGGTGTAGGCCTTCTTTGTAAGCTTCTCCTTCCAGTAAATGTCTCTGAGAGATGTGTGCTTTTAGTCTCAGATTGAAGATGAGTTGTTGGAAGAAAGCTTGAAGAACAAAAAGCTAATTCTCTAAAAAGTATTTATGTAGCTTTTTGTAACTCTGAGAAAACCTTGTGTGTCTGTCTGTAACCCTTAAGGAAGAAAAACTTCTGATAATATTATATGATCAGGAATGCTAGAGAAATTATAATATTTGAATTCATTCTAAATAGCTGGAGCATTCCTTAGAAAGGTAACTTCCTTGGAAAAGGATTAGCATTTAACTATGTGATTAAGTCTATATTTAATGCTGCCTCTAAATGGATATATTGATAAGTATATTGAGCATTAAATATAGAAGTTATAACTACCTGAAATTAAGCCTTGATAAAAATTTTGCCTTCATAATATAAAATATCCTGGAATTAAGCCTGGAAATAAGCTGCTTCTTGCTTGAAATAATTGTCTGGAAATCGTCGAACTGTGCAAGAAATTTGTCGACCTGAGCTTGGAGATTGTTGAGCTGAAGCTGCTTATTCGTCGACCTTAGCTCAGAGATCGTTGAGCTGAGATGCAAATTTCGTCGATAGAAGCTCAGCTTTTGTCGAGCTCAACTCAGATTTGGAACTCTGAGTTCGTCGGGCTGAGCTTGACTTTCGTCGAACTGAGTTCGACTTTCATCAAACTGAATTGCAGAACTCTAAAATCGTCGAACTGAATTTCAGAACACTAAAATCTTCATTGGCAACTATCCCTAGAAAAACCTATGACCCAGACTATACATATTTGGTCATCTTAAGCATCCTAATAGTAGTCCTTGCCCAAATCCAAACTGGGGTTCCACCAGGCATCTCCATCCCCTAGGCCACACTACTAGGCCTAAACCCATCTATGCCACTGTACATGTCTGAGGTGCAATATAGAGTCTCTGCATACTAATTTGTTGGCTATCCCCACCAGTCTTTTTGGTCGGGTGTGCGTTTTCGGGAATTGTCCTTCGCACTGTAGTATAAAACAACCTATTTGCCCTTAAAACCCTCATACCTCACCAGATTCACCGTACTACCATCGGTGTGATGACTGGCCAGTACCAAATGACCCGTCACTAATAAGTTCTATGCACATACAAATTATTTCAAACCTGAGCCTCCAGCTCGCAGGACTAAACCCGTCCTGAATCCAAACATCCGAGCTTCCAGCTCGCAGGACTAAACTCGTCCTGAAACCCTCCAACCCTATAAGGGTGAGTTTGTCACATCGTTCCTTTAACCTATTAAACTACTCTTGTCTAATTCTTGTTATACATAACAGCTTATGGTTAATCCTTGGACTGCCCAAGGCATGCCAGGTGAAGGGCTCTCTGGGGCACTAGGAACTACGATGGGCTGAAGCCCAAAGCTCCCTTTCTCAAGGACACTTACTTTTATTAGTGTCTACCCATTACTAATACCCCAATCTCGATATTACTCTTGAGTAAACCTAATGACTTAAGGTACTAATTAGGAGAGTGACGATCTTTCGCTGGACCCCGTTATAGTTGTTCTCCTTATGACTTGCACTTAAACACTCATTACTATGTAGTGTCATACTTGTGATACAAACCAGGGTTTCAACTTCCCAATACATCCCTTAATTTAACTACATCTCATCACCATGAGTACTCTAAAGCTTCTTATTACTTTTACTAAACGCAGCCCATGACTTAATTCTAACCCATATGAGATGACTTCCAATTCCTTTGGCCAAAGACCTCCAAATTTTTATCATGGGTTTGTCATGTGTATAGTATTGATCATTCGGAATTCCATCATTTTTCTAATTATTTTGGACCATAATTTAAATAAATTAATCAAGTGACAAAGGTCACTTTAAACTTGAACAACTCTAACCAGTGGTACATTAGGTCTAAATAAATTATCTGAAGTTCATCTAGGGTAAAGATGTTTGTTCACCAAAAAACCTGATTTTCCAATTTGATATGACCATTATTTCTATTTATTATTAAAACCCCAATATCATCCTTTTTCAAATGAAGTATTTAAATAATCATGTACAAATTCAAGGAAACTTTCTACTCACTAATATTAACAAGATAATGATCAAAACAGATTTTCATACTCCTAGTCAGTGATTTGACCTAAGATATTGACATGTTAAGATAATTACAGAAATGCCATAATTATAGTGTTCATCATAAATAATCATCCAAAAATCTTGATAAAATTTACTGGGGTTCATATTGCAGAAATAAAGGCCTAGACATTTTCTCATAATTTTTCATGAACCACAACTCATGTTTTTGTTCAAAGTCTTATGAGAGTAAAAATGTAATTACACTATTTATACACGGAATAATTCTCAAAAATGCTCATAAATTTTTTTCAGAAAACTGAAATGACCTATTAGGGCTTGGATCTGTTGGAACACCCTATTACTAATTTGGGCATTGATCACTATGTTATTAGGAAATTGGTTTGACCTAGTTGTATAGTTGAAAAGGTCAATTTAGAATGAGTCTAAGGCTTAGAACTTAGGTTTGGAGCTGCCCCCAAGACAATTCAAAGATCAGGATTCATTGCTGAGACAAAGACAATTTTCGTCAAGCTCAGGTCGACGAAACATCGAACTCAGTTCGACGTTCTCTGAGCTCAACTCTGCAAGTCGTCGAACTCCGTTCGACGATCTTCGAGCTCAGATCGACGCTCTGTCTTCAGCTATTTTCCAAGTCACTGAGCTCAGTTCGACGATCGTAGAGCTCAATTCGACGTTTCCTGTCTGCTGTTTAAATCCAATCACTGAGCTCAGTTCAACGATCGTAGAGCTCAGATCGATGATTTCTGTGAGAGATTGACGCTTTCAGAATTCGAATTCAAGAACAGTTATGGAATTCATTCAGATTCATTCAGAGTTATTTCCTGCATTTATTGCAAAGGATTTTCTAGCCGTTTCAAGCAATCTAATGCAAGTTTCAAGGAAGACTAAAAGGAATGTTACTTAGGACTTTCCCCAGAGACAGTTGTCATTTCTGGAAGTCATTTATGACTTAGTAACGACCATCTAAATCAGAATCTTATATACTCCTACAGAATTTGTTTTTGACAATATAATAGATCATATATAATTATAGAGATAGGAGATATACAGCAGAATTAGATTGAAAGATACACAGAAGAGTGAATAATAGAAACTCTCTGATCAAGAGTTCATCTTCAAAGATTTACAAATTTACTGAATCCAAAATTTTCAAGAACACAAGAAAGTTTTCTGTGGAGGAAATCTTCTGCTACTCAACTCCTCCAAATCATCAAGTGTTCAAAAGCTTCAACATCAAGAACTCCATACATAAAACATTTCAGCATCTGTTGAAATCATCAATTGCTGGAGATCTGAAGCAACTGAAGACCTATCACCCTAGTAAAGCTAACCTTCTTGAACCCTTACAGATCTCAGGGGGAGCTTTGACATCATCATCCACTTATCTTCTCTCAGACTGTTGACAGAGAAGAACAACTCAACTCTTTCTTTTTCCTTTCCCTCCTGTAAAAGGGTTTCTCAAAACTCCCTTCAAAAGTTTTGAAACTGGTTTCTGAGATCTTGTAAAAACTCAGTGGTGGTAAGACACCTTATCAAAAAATCTAGTTTTGGTTTTTGAGCACCTTATCAAAAGCTCATTGGTGCCCAGGACACCTGATCAACTATTCCTGCAGTGGATTCCTACTAAGGGTGGTAGAAGAGTGGATGTACCCAGGTTGTTGGGGAACCACTATAGTTCCTTATGTCATCTGGTTGCTGTGTGTTTGACTTTGCTGTGTGCTGTGTGTTTTCTTAGTTCTTGCTTTAGTTTTTATTTCATCAAAAGCACCTTACACATATACATAAATTAAGTCTTCCACTGCTTTATAGTTTTAATTATAAATTATTTTAAAATACTCTATTAACCCCCCCCCCCCCTCTAGAGTTAAGGTAGATCTTTTCCTCACTTTCAATTGGTATCAAAGGCAGGTTGGTTATTCAACATCTGAATTTTCAACAGATTGGTTGAACAGGCTAACACCTGAACCAAAAGATCCTTGATAAGATAAACCTTCTATAGATGATAGTTATTACTTTTTGTATTATATTTATTTTCATACAAAACCATGGCACAGAACAAAGATTATGCTAGCACCAGACCTCCAGTGTGCAACCTTTCTAAGTTTGCACTTTGGAAGGCAAGGATTAAGCTTTACATGAATTCTATTGATGAGGACATTTTTATTTCAATTTTGACCATTTGTCCAAGACCCCCCAGTGATCACAAGTACAAGTGTTGTTCCACCTCCTTCAGGAACAGATACAGAAATAAAGAAATGGAAAGTTGCAGATGCAAAGGCTATGAATATTCTTGCTCAAACAATGTCTGATGTGATATTCCAAAAGGTGTCTGAATGAAGTTCAGCAAAAGAGATATGGGACAAGTTATCTGAAATTGTCTCAAGATCTGCTGATGAAAGGAAGGACAGGAGATCCCATCTCATAATCCAATATGAGAACTTCAAGAAAGGAGAAACTGAATCAGTGGCTGACATGTACAATAGGATCATCCTAATATTCAGTGAACTAAAAACACTGGACAAGGAGATCTCTCTAACTGAACTAAATGACAAGATCCTAATGTGCTTCCCAAGCACTTGGGACTCAAGGATCTGGCCAATCAAGGATGCCAGAAGCCTAACTGAGATTACTACTGAAGCTCTTTTGGGCAAGCTCAAGTCTTATGAGCTGCTCATCAAGAACAGAGAGGAAGAACAAAAGACTGCTTCTCCAGTCATCAGAAAGGAGAAGACCATAACATTCAAAGCTACAGAAGATCTGCCTGAAGACAAGGTCACAGACAATGAAGAATTGATGAGTTTGCTGGCCAAAAGATTCTATAAGATGGCCAGGAAAGATTTTAGAAAGAGGTCATCCAGAGGGCATGAGAAGACAAGGTATGTCAAATCAAATAATAAAGAAATAATCTGTTTTGGATGTAGGAAAGCAGGCCATATTGTGCCTGACTGTCCAGAAAATCAGAATAAGGATAAGAAGGACAGGAAAGATAGGAGAAAAGATAAGGACTCCAGAGGAAACAACAATAACAAATCCTCCTCCAACAAAAATAAACATACAAGGAAGGGGTTTGTAGCTGAAAGCTGGAGTGATACTGAAGAAGAATCAGAAGCCTCATCAAGCTCAAGTGATGATGAGGATGATGCTGAAGAAAAGGAATTCTGCATGATCGCTATCAATGCTTCTCAGTAAAATTTTGATGCAGAACAAGGATTAGACTCAGAATCTGAAACTCAAACTAAAGAAAACTAGGTAATTGACTCCTTTGACTTTGACTCAGAGGTCTTTAGGTCTGAATTTAAGGCACTTTGTTTAGACCTATTAAAATCTGAGAAAGAGATTATCTCTCTCAGAAATCAATTGTCAGAATATAGCACCTTAAAATCAGACAACCTCAAACTCACTAAGGAGTTAGAATATTGTAGAGAGGAGATAGCTTCACTGAAAAGTGAGTTGTCCCAGGCAAAGAAGTTTGAAGAATCCCTTAATGGGAGAAGCATCAGACTGATGGACATCACAAGCACAGTGAACTCAAGATTCAACAGTACACTGGGCTTGGGTGCTTCATCCAGCCAAACTATAGTATTAAAAACCCCAATTAAATTTATTTCTGATAAAGGAAAGGGTGTTGTAGAGGTAGCTAGGAAGAATCTAGATTTACCTAAGGAAAATCAAGTTCCATAGAAAACGTCGAACAAAGCTCGACGATCGTCGAACAGAGCTCGGCGATCCAAGGCTAAATCGTCGAACTCAGATCGACGACTTCTGAACTCTGAACTCTGGCATAGTCGATCTTCGAATGGAGCTCGACGATCTGACCCAAGATCATCGAACTCAAGTCGACGATTGTCGAACGGAGCTCAGAGCTTTAGCCTTCTTTCAGAGGTAAATCTCAAGTCAATCCTAGAAGTCCCTCATCCCAAAGCTTCAACCCTTATACTGAATGGATAGTACCTCCTAGGAGATACCATCCTAAAGGATATAAGAGTCAGCCAGGGATGTCTTTCATTTCTAAATTTAAAGGTTATCAACCTAGAACAAAGGTAAACTGGGTCAAAAACATATAAATTGTTTATGTGCAGGTCAAGACCTATCCAGTAATGAACCAACAATGGTATCTGGATAGTGGGTGCTCAAAGCACATGACAGGGAGTAAGGACAATCTCACATCCTTCAAGGCCAAACTTGGACCCAAAGTGATCTTTGGAGATTCAAACTTTGGTCAAACAAAAGGATATGGTGCTGTTCAGATTGGCTCAGTCACATTCAAGAAGGTGGCTTATGTGGAAGGACTGAAGAACAACCTAATCAGCATCAGTCAACTCTGTGATGAAGGATATCAAGTGACATTTAACAAATCCTTTTGCCAGATCAAGTCAAAGGATAACACAACAGTGTTAACAGGTAAAAGGAAAGGTAACATTTATCTTGTAGATTTCCTATCAACCAACATAGATATCTGCTTATTTTATTCAGTCCGCAAACCAAATGATTTATGGAATAAGAGACTAGGACACTTAAACCTTAGAACCATTGCTAGGCTGTCCAAGGACAACCTTGTTAGAGGACTACCTTCTGGCCCCTACAAGAAGGAAGGACTCTGTAGGGCTTATCAATTAGGCAAGAAAACTAAAAATAGTTTTAAGTCACTTAATAAGAGTGATTCAACTAGAATTTTGTATCTGTTACACATGGATCTTTTTGGACCCATTATAGTACAAAGCTTAGGAGGGAAATCTTACACATTAGTGATTGTAGATGAATTCTCTAGATTCACTTGGGTATTCTTTCTGAGGAAGAAGTCTGATAACTTTAAATGTTTGACAGATTTTCTCAAATGCATATAGATTGAGTTCAATACTAACATTGCCCTGATCAGAAGTGATCATGGGATAGAGTTTGATTCTCTTCTTATGCAAGAGTTCTATCAGAGTGAAGGGATCAGGCATACTTTCTCAGCTCCTAGAACTCCTCAACAAAATGGGGTAGCTGAAAGGAAAAATAGAACCCTAATTGAATCTGCACTACATTGTTGACAGATGCTCACCTTCCTCTATCTTTTTGGGTAGAGGCAGTGAACACCTCCAACTATGTGTTGAACAGAAGTTTGATACATAAGCTGAAGGGCAAGACTCTCTATGAATTGCTCAAAGGGAAGAAACCTAAAGTAGACTATTTCAAAAATTTTGGTTGCATTTGTTATATTCACAATAATGACAAGAAGTATTTAGCAAAATTCCAAGCTTAAGCTGATGAAGGAGTGTTTCTGGGATACTCCATGATCAGTAAAGCTTATAGGGTTTATAATAAAACTTCTCTTAAAATTGAAGAATATGTTCATGTATCTTTTGATGAGACTAACATGTGTTACAAGGAGAAGTCTACTTCTACTATTGAACCATTGTAGGTACACTCTCTTTCAGAAAATTTGGACCGGTTACACATTGTAGAAAAGGATTCAGTACATTCACCTATCCAACAAAGAGCTGAAATCAGTGAAGATTAAGAGGATATTCAACATCTTGGTGTTCAACATCTTGGAGAAAACCATCTTGAAGAGCTAATTATTTTTCCACAAGAGGAAATAACAACACAGGTTGGTGAACAATCAACACCCCCTGTTGATTTAGTAACAACAAGAGATCACCTAATCTCCCAAGTGATTGGAGACATCTCAGCTGGTGTGCAAACCATAAATCAGGTCAACCAGAACCAGATGCTTACTTGCTTTCTATCTCAAGTTGAGCCTCAATCCATTCAAGATGCAGAACAAGATCCATACTGGATCATTGCTATGCAAGAGGAACTACATCAATTTGAGAGAAACAAAGTTTGGGAATTAGTGCCAAGGCTTAAGGATCACTCAATTGTTGGAACAAAGTGGGTGTTCAGAAACTAGTTGGATGATCAAGGAGTCATTGTAAGGAACAAGGCAAGGCTAGTTGCTCAAGGCTACTCTCAAGAAGAAGGAATTGACTATGACCAGACTTTTGCACCAGGTGCAAGGTTAGAGGCCATAAGAATATTCCTTGCTTATACTGCTAACAAAGGATTCAAGGTCTACCAAATGGATGTGAAGAGTGCATTTCTCAATGGAGACATCAAAGAGGAAGTCTATGTTAGACAACCTCCAGGTTTTATCTCTTTAACTTATTCTGACCATATTTTCAAATTGCATAAAGCATTATATGGTCTCAAGCAAGCTCCTAGAGCATGGTATGAGACCTTAGCATGCTTTCTTCTGAAAAATGATTTTATGAGGGGTAGAGTAGACCAAACTCTCTTTATTAGAACCCATAAGTCCCATACCCAACTAGTACAAATATATGTAGATGATATTATCTTTGGTTCTACTGATTCAAATTTGTGCAAAAAATTTTCCAACCTGATGCACTCTAAATTTGAAATGAGTAGCATGGGTGAGCTTTCCTTCTTTCTTGGATTGCAAGTCAAACAACATGCTGAAGGCATATTCATTTCTCAAACCAAGTATGCAAAAGAACTGGTTAAGAAATTTGGTATGTCTGAAGCATCTTGTATGAAAACACCTATGCCCACTAATACTGTATTAGATGCTGATGAACATGAAAAACATGTTGATCAGACAACATATAGAGCAATTATTGGCTCTCTATTATACCTTATAGCTAGTAGAACTGATATAATGTTTGCTACATGTATATGTGCTAGGTTCCAAGTAAGCCCTAGAGAGTCACACCTAACATTAGGTAAGAGGATTCTTAGGTATGTGAAAAGTTGTCCAAATCTAGGACTCTGGTATCCAAAAGACTCAGAATTTGAATTAACTGGATTTTCAGATGCTGATTATGCTGGATGTAGAGTAGACAGGAAAAGCACTAGTGGAACTTGCAAGTTCCTTAGTGACAGACTTGTCTCCTGGTTCTGTAAGAAACAGAGATCAGTGTCCACTTCAACTGCTGAAGCTGAATACATGGCAGCAGGCAGTTGTTGCTCACAGATTCTGTGGATTCAAAATAAGCTCCTAGACTATGGCTACAACTTAGAAGGGTCAAAAATATTTTGTGATAACACTAGTGCTATCTCTATAGCACAAAATCCAGTCCTCCATAGTAAGAAAAAACATATACAGATTAGGCATCACTTTCTAAGAGACAATGTAGAGAAAAATAAATTTGAAATTCAATATATCCCAACTGATTTGCAAAGAGGAGATATTTTCACCAAATCTTTGGATGAAAAGAAACACACCTTCTTCCTAAATAAGTTAGGAATGTTAGATGGAGGAAGTTTAAAATAAATCCCAAGATTTTTAAATCTAAAAACAGACCAAGACTAGGCTAAAAACTTGTTTTTTCTAGTGTCTGTAGGTTCTGTTTTGTCTCTAAACTGCGCTCGACGTTTTCCCCAAAAATCATCGAACGCATATCGACGTTTTCCTAAATCATCGATCGGGTTCAGCGCCGTCTGTTAGCTTTTAGCTATCCTTCTTTCTATTCATCGATCGTCAAGCAGAGCTCGACGTTCTCCAGTATCGTCGAACGGAGATCTACGTTATTGAAGACTATCAGATTCTATTAAGAAGCCTAGATCGTCGAACGAAGTTCAACGATCCTTCCTTTCCGGCATCGAACCCTAATATAAAAATCATTCTTTCGCCGTCGTTCTTCTTTTGCGCTTTCATATTCTCTGCAATTTCTTTCTTTCCCTCCAAACTCTACTACACTTGGTCGTGTTTGTTAATTTTTGTAGGTATACAATGGCTGTTAACGTTGCCGCTCTCGCTAAGATGAAGTTTGACACTGGATTTGATATCGATATGGATTTGTTTGACGGGAGCGATCAAATATTCAAAGACATTCTGGAACTATTCAGAGAACAATAGTTGGTGCATATTATGTATACCAGAATGAAGATTGCGACAGATGAGATAAAGGAATGGGTATTTACAGCAAATAATCTGGATGAGAATACTATAGTCGGTACTATAAGCAGGACTCAGGTATCTTTATCACCTACTCTCCTAAGTGAAGTATTTCATTTAAGTACTGGAGATGATTCTACTAAAATGTCTGGAGAGGAATTTGATTCAATATTGGATAGAATGGGTCACTCTGCAGCTAACCATAACAAGTTATTGAAAAAGAACTTATCTATTGAATTTAGATTTTTAGCTGATGTTGTTGGGAAAGTGCTTTTGGCAAAGCACTCAGCTCATGATACCATATCCATGTATCAGTTCTGTCTAATGGGAGCCCTAGTAGACAAAAAACACTTAAACTGGGGAGCAATTTTCTTTGATTTGATAATGAAGAAAATAAACAAAAGCTTTGTGAATTTTGGGAGGATTTTAGGGGTATTCCTGCACTCCAGGTGCCCAGAACTGCTAGTCTCAAATGGGATGCACATCAATGCATCAAAAAGACTAACATGTGCCCTATTTGGTAAGTGGGTCAGGCAGATAATAAAACCATCCAGGACTACCATGGCTTCAAGCACAAGGACTCTTGCAGTAACTTCCCCTCAGGCCTCTGCCCTCATGGAAGAGTTGACTGCCTCCACTTCTTCTCCTCCTTCTCCACCACTTGTTTCTACCTCCACCTCCACATCAGCCATCTCCACATCCATCTCTTCCCCCATTACCATTTCATAACCAATCTCACCTCCAGCCACTTCAGAATAATTCCATCCACTCCACTACTATCCACCTCTTGACATACCGTCTTTCAACATCTTGGAAGATTCCCTTATTGATGATTCCACTTCCTCCTCTGCTGAGCCTCCTTCTACCTCCTCATACCAATAGCTCCTTCATGACATTCTTACCCAACCATCCTTCACACCATCCATCTCCACACCCATATCATCTATCTCCACCATCCCACTCTCTCAACCAACCATTCTACCATCCACCATACCATCTGTTGCAGCCCATCCATCATCAGCCCAAAACATTTCACCCTCCACCTCTACTCAGGTCACACTTAAGCAAGTGGATCTATCTGCCTTGGCAGATAAGTTATATGGGATACTGTCCCCCAAGCTAGTAAAACTACTTGAGACCTCTATGGCTCCACTCCTGCAATCAATAAAGGAGTTATCTAATAGGCTATCCTCTCTCTCCTCTTCTCAGGCAATCCCTTCTGTGGGGTGCCTTGATCCAGTAATCACTGAATCAAGGCAGGGGGAGATGCCCTATGAAGCTGAGGTAATGCCTGCTGCTCCAGGTGATCTGCTGCTGCCACAAATCTCCACTACTACTACAGAACCAGTACTCATAGTGGACCTAAGGTGACTGGTATCTGCATTTGATCTTCTTCACAGAAGCTGCTTACCAACTCTGGGAGTTGAAGACCTCACTAAGGCCATTGTGCCTATTACAGTCTGTAATCCCAGCCTGATCATATCTTATATAAATTCTCTTTAGGCTGTGGAAGTTTCTGCTTGTGTTGCTTCTACTGCTGAAGTTGATGTATCTACTGATGTTGATATGTTCTCTGCTAATGTTGCTGCTACTGCTGATGAAGATCTGGCTAGTTATCTGGAAGAATCTGCTATTTCTGCTGCTTCAATTGCTCAAACTGTTTCTGTTCCCTCTGCTTTTACTGCTGCTGTTTCTGACAAATCCAAACTTTTAGATGAATACATCAAAAGGATTGATGATCTATATTACAGACCTCAGAGCTCAGAAAGTGATCAATTCAACACTGACTCTGATGATTCTGCTGGCACCATCTCTAAGAAAAGGAAAGCAAGAAGCAAAGAAATGATGAGAGTTCCCCCTGTTAAGGCCAAAGATGTAAATGATATACCATACTATATTTTGCATGATTGTAAGATAACAGAGCCTTTGATACAATATTCTAAGAATCAGTTAAAGGCAATGAAGAAAAGAAGAAAACTTGACAAATATGAGAAAGGATCTTCTCAGTCTCATCCTCCTCCTCCTCCAGATGCTGGTACTAGTGGAGGATCTGCTTCTCAACCTAGATCTGCTTCAAAGTATAGTTCTTCTCAATCTTCTCAAAGATATCAACCTAGAGGTTAACATCAAAGAGGTTATCATTCTAGAAGAGGTCAGTACAAAGGAAATCAGAGAGAGTACAGAACTTATTCCAGAAAACAAAGGGAAGGACAAGGTCCTATTGATTCTACTCAAGGTATTTTCCCTTACAAGCTTAAAGATTCAGTTGTCACCAGGACTCCTACTAATTCAGAATCTATCAATAGATATGAACCTCCAGTCCCTTTTAAAGATCCTGAAAACAACCCAGTGTCATGGACTGCCAGAAAGAAAGAGCTTGTTGATCTAGATCAAATGAAGAAGGCAAAGGAGCAAGGTAAAGACATTTCAAACATTACAACCCTATCAGAACAAAGAAAGACAGAACTGGAGAGATATGATTCAAGAAAGTTCTTTGATCTAGAAGATTATATGAAGCTGCATCCTGAGGCTGTAGTCCCAAGTCAAAGATCCCAAACATCCTTAGGTGTAGATGATGATAGAATATCAAAGAAAGATGCTCTCAATCCTAATAGGGAGATTCTATTTAAGAAAGGCAATGAGAAGAAATGCTTTTTGTAAGCAGACAGTACATCTATATCTCTGAATATTGCTGATATTCTATATGAGTTCTGCAATGCTGCTATGTTCTTCTTCTATATTGTTGGTTTAGCTTTTGTTTCTATATGTATGCTTTTGTATTTCCTATTATGTCCTGTAAATAGTAATCCTAACCCAAATAGGGGAAGATTGTTGGAACACCCTATTACTAATTTGGGCAAGGATCACTATGTTATTAGGAAATTGGTTTGACCTAGATGTATAGTTGAAAAGGTCAACTTAGAATGAGTCTAAGGCTTAGAACTTAGGTTTGGAGCTGCCCCCAAGACCATTCAAAGATCAGGATTCATTGCTGAGACAAAGACAATTTTCGTCAAGCTCAGGTTGACGAAACGTCGAACTCAGTTCGACGTTCTCTGATCTCAACTCTGCAAGTCGTCGAACTCCGGTTGACGATCTTCGAGCTAAGATCGATGCTTTGTCTTCAGCTATTTTCGAAGTCGCTTAGCTCAGTTCGATGATCGTAGAGCTCAGTTCGATGTTTTCTATCTGCTGTTTAAATCAAATCTCTGAGCTCAGTTCAACGATCGTAGAGCTCAGATCGACGATTTCTGTGAGAGATCGACGCTTTCAGAATTCGAATTCAAGAACAGTTATGGAATTCATTCAGATTAATTCAGAGTTATTTCCTGTATTTATTGCAAAGGATTTTCTAGCCGTTTCAAGCAATCTAATGCAAGTTTCAAGGAAAACTAAAAGGAATGTTACTTAGGACTTTCCCCAGAGACAGTTGTCATTTCTGGAAGTCATTTATGACTGAGTAACGACCATCTAAGTCAGAATCTTATATACTCCTACAGAATTTGTTTTTGACAATATAACAGATCATATACAATTATAGAGACAAGAGATATACAGCAGAATTAGATTGAAAGAGACACAGAAGAGTGAACAATAGAAACTCTCTGATCAAGAGTTCATCTTCAAAGATTTACAAATTTACTGAATCCAAAATCTTCAAGAACACAAGAAAGTTTTCTGTGGAGGAAATCTTCTGCTACTCAACTCCTCCAAATCATCAAGTGTTCAAAAGCTTCAACATCAAGAACTCCAGACATCAAACATTTCAGCATTTGCTAAAATCATCAATTGCTGGAGATCTGAAGCAACTGAAGACCTATCACCCTAGCAAAGCTGACCTTCTTGAACCCTTACAGATCTCAGGGGGAGCTTTGACATCATCATCCACTTGTCTTCTCTCAGACTGTTGACAGAGAAGAACAACTCAACTCTTTCTTTCTTTTTCCTTTCCCTCCTATAAAAGGGTTTCTCAAAACTCCCTTCAAAAGTTTTGAAACTGGTTTCTGAGACCTTGTCAAAACTCAGTGGTGGCAAGACACCATATCAAAAAAACTAGTTTTGGTTTTTGAGCACCTTATTAAAAGCTCATTGGTGCCCAGGACACCTGATCAACTATTCCTACAGTGGATTCCTACCATGGGTGGTAGAAGAGTGGATGTACCCAGGTTGTTAGTGAACCACTATAGTTCCTTGTGTCATCTGGTAACTGTGTGTTTGACTTTGCTGTGTGCTGTGTGTTTTCTTAGTTCTTGCTTTAGTTTTTATTTCATCAAAAGCACCTTACACATATACATAAATTAAGTTTTCCACTGCTTTATAGTTTAAATTATAAATTAGTTTAAAATACTCTATTCACCCCCCTTTAAAGTTAAGGTAGATCTTTTCCTCACTTTCAATTGGTATCAGAGGCAGGTTGGTTATTCAACATCTGAATTTTCAACAGATTGGTTGAACAGGCTAACACCTGAACCAAAAGATCCTTGATAAGATAAACCTTCTATAGAGGATAGTTATTACTTTTTGTATTATATTTATTTTCATACAAAACCATGGCATAGAACAAAGATTATGCTAGCACCAGACCTCAAGTGTGCAACCATTCTAAGTTTGCACTTTGGAAGGCAGGGATTAAGCTTTACATGAATTCTATTGATGAGGACCTTTTTAATTCTGTTTTGAAAGTTTGTCCAAGACCCCTAGTGATCACAAGTACAAGTGTTGTTCCACCCCCTTCAGGAACAGATACAGAAATAAAGAAATGGAAAGTTGCAGATGCAAAGGCTATGAATATTCTTGCTCAAACCATGTCTGATGAGATATTCCAAAAGGTGTCTGAATGTAGTTCAGCAAAAGAGATATGGGACAAGTTATCTGAAATTGTCTCAGGATCTGCTGATGAAAGGAAGGACAGGAGATCCCATCTCATAAGCCAATATGAGAACTTCAAGAAAGGAGAAACTGAATCAGTAGCTGACATGTACAACAGGCTCAGCCTAATAGTCAGTGAACTAAAAACACTGGACAAGGAGATCTCTCTAACTGAACTAAATGACAAGATCCTAATGTGTTTCCCTAGTACTTGGGACTCAAGGATCTGGCCAATCAAGGATGCCAGAAGCCTAACTGAGATTACTACTAAAGCTCTTTTTGGCAAGCTCAAGTCTTATGAGCTGCTCATCAAGAACATAGAGGAAGAACAAAAGACTACTTCTCCAGTCTTTAAAAAGGAGAAGACCATAGCATTCAAAGCTACAGAAGATCTGCCTGAAGACAATGTCACATGCAATTAAGAATTGATGAGTTTGCTGGCCAAAAGATTCTATAAGATTGCCAGGAAAGATTTCAGAAAGAGGTCATCCATAGGGCATGAGAAGACAAGGTATGACAAATCAAATAATAAAGAAATAATCTGTTTTGATGCAGGAAACAAGGCCATATTGTGCCTAACTGTCCAGAAAATCAGAATAAGGACAAGAAGGACAGGAAAGATAGGAGAAAAGGCAAGAACTCTAGAGGAAACAACAGCAACAAATCCTCCTCCAACAAAAATAAATATACAAGGAAGGGGTTTGTAGCTGAAAGCTGGAGTGATACTGAAGAAGAATCAGAAGCCTCATCAAGCTCAAGTGATGATGAGGATGATGCTGAAGAAAAGGAATTCTGCATGATGGCTATTAATTCCTCTCAGCAAAATTCTGATGCAGAACAAGGATCAGACTCAGAATCTGAAACTCAAACTGAAGAAGACCAGGTAATTGACTCCTTTGACTTTGACTCAGAGGACTTTAGGTTTGAATTTAAGGCACTTTGTTTAGACCTATTAAAATCTGAGACAGAGATTATCTCTCTCAAGAATCAATTGTCTGAACATAGCACCTTAAAATCAGACAACCTCAAACTCTCTTAGGAGTTAGAATGCTTTAGGGAGGAGATAACTTCACTGAAAAGTGAGTTGTCCCAGGAAAAGAAGTTTGAAGAATCCCTTAATGGGATAAGCATCAGACTGATGGACATCACAAGCACAGTGAACTCAAGATTCAACAGTACACTGGGCTTGGGTGCTTAATCCAGCCAACCTATAGTATTAACAACCCCAATTAAATTTATTTCTGATAAAGGAAAGGGTGTTGTAGAGGTAGCTAGGAAGAATCCAGATTTACCTAAGGAAAATCAAGTTCAACAGAAAACGTCGAATAGAGCTCGACGATCATCGAATAGAGCTCGGCGATCCAAGGCTGAATCGTCGAACTCAGATCGACGACTTCTGAACTCTGAACTCTGGCATAGTCGATCTTCGAACGGAGCTCGACGATCTGACCCAAGATCGTTAAACTCAGGTCGACGATCGTCGAACAGAGCTCAGAGCTTCTAACCTTCTTTCAGAGGTAAATCTCAAGTAAATCCTAGAAGTCCCTCATCCCAAAGCTTCAACCCTTATACTGAATGGATAGTACCTCCTAGGAGATACCATCCTAAAGGATATAAGAGTCAGCCAGGGATGTCTTTCATTTCTTAATTTAAAGGTTATCAACCTAGACCCAAGGTAAACTTGGTCAAAAACATATAAATTGTTTATATGCAGGTGAAGACCTATCCAGCAATGAACCAATAATGGTATCTGGATAGTGGGTGCTCAAAGCACATGACAGGGAGTAAGGACAATCTCACATCCTTCAAAGCCAAACTTTGACCCAAAGTGATCTTTGGAGATTCAAACTTTTGTCAAACAAAAGGATATGGTGCTGTTCAGATTGGCTCAGTCACATTCAAGAAGGTGGCTTATGTGGAAGGACTGAAGCACAACCTAATCAGCATCAGTCAACTCTGTGATGAAGGATATCAAGTGACATTTAACAAATCCTTATGCCAGATCAAGTCAGAGGATAACACAACAGTGTTAACAGGTAAAAGGAAAGGTAACATTTATCTTGTAGATTTCCTATCAACCAACATAGATATCTTCTTATTTAATTCAGTCTGCAAACCAAATGATTTATGGCATAAGAGATTAGGACACTTAAACCTTAGAACCATTTCTAGGCTGTCCAAGGACAACCTTGTTTGAGAACTACCTTCTGTCCCCTACAAGAAGGAAGGACTCTGCAGGGCTTGTCAAATAGGCAAGCAAACTAAAAAAAGTTTTAAGTCACTTAATAAGAGTGATTCAACTAGGATTTTGTATCTGTTACACATGGATCTTTTTGGACCCATTACAGTACAAAGCTTAGGAGGGAAATCTTACACTTTAGTGATTGTAAATGACTTCTCTAGATTCACTTGGATATTCTTTCTGAGAAAGAAGTCTGATAACTTTAAATGTTTGACAGATTTTCTCAAATGCATACAGATTGAGTTCAATACTCACATTGCCCTGATCAGAAAGTATCATGGGACAGAGTTTGATTCTCTTCTCATGCAAGAGTTCTGTCAGAGTGAAGGGATCAGACATACTTTCTCAGCTCCTAGAACTCCTCAACAAAATGGGGTAGCTGAAAGGAAAAAAAAAACCAGGCCATACTCTTTATATGTTTTGTCCTTCGGTGAGGCTATTGGCACCTACAGCAAATCACTAGTCAGTGGACACGATCATCCTGTCTCATCAGGTCATGGATCTATAGTTGTGGAGGAGCTAGTACAGCGGGAGGCCTCAGCTCCTGCCTAAAATTAAGATTATAATGCCCTTCACCTCTATTTTGGCTCATCACTCTGCCTCTCTGTGAGCCACAGCTGCTCTCCCGGATGGATGACCAATCCAGCGATCTCTTCCCCCTGCTCTATACCATCAATTGGTCTGCCTCCACCTTCTTTGCCATCTCGATAATCTGAGCAGAAGTGCTATGAGAAATGAACAGTAGAGACTACCTCGTAGAGTCTCTAAGTCCCCGATAGAATCTCTTTGCGCACCTCCTGTCATCCAAATCATGAATCCCCACGAACCCTGCCAGATGGTAGAAATCCCTATGGTACTCTGTCATTGATTTTCTCCCCTACCTGAAGTTCAAAAACCTCTCCTCTAACTCATCTCTGTCCGCAATAGACACGAAGTGCTCTAAGAAGACCTTACTTAACTCCTCCCAAGTGATGCCTGACAGCTCCCGATAAACATACGGAGAGTCCATCAGGGACTTCCACCACCTCTTTTTGAATGACTAGAGCAGATTTTGTTAAGGAAATTGCCTTGCTGATCGGGTAGCTGATGCCTACCATCATCTCCTGAATGGTCTCTAGCCACTACTTCGTCTTAACTACATTCTTTGTCTCGCGGTACGTCGGCAGAGACAAACTCTTGAATGCATTAAGCCAACTCGATAACGTATTTGGCTGTTGTACTGGGGATTGGTGGTCCCTGAAAGCCCCAAGGATGGCCGTCAGAGTCTTCCCCATCTCCACTTGCTGGAAATGTGTGGCAGCTGTAGGGGGAGGAACGATATCCTGTGGTACGGTGACCTGTGGTGTAAGACCCCCTTTTTTTTTTTCTTTTTCAACCACCGGGTCTTAGGCCCAGAATCGCCGCTTTTTTGTGACACCTTCACGTCCTGAAGGGTCATCACCACAAGGCGCCGATTCTGCCGGCCAATTCGATCACAGAAAAGTAGCACAATAATTGAAGTAAGAACAATGCAGTCCACAATAATAAATCACATAAATATAATAAAAATCTCCACGAAGGGAGTGTCCACAGAAAAACATCAGAATACTATAAATGCGGGCTTATGCCCGGTACATCATGTCCTCACTACAATATCACTCATGCGGAAGCGAAAACAGAAACTACTCAAGGTCGAGACTCACTGTCCCGGCAGTATGAACTCCGGAGCTAGACTGCCCCATCTCCAGGCGCACCAATCTCTGGGGCTGCTCCTCCATGTTGGGCTCCACGATCCCCTAAATGATGTGGTTCGAAAACCGTTAGTCATAAAGACTAAGCCCTATCATCCCCCGCCCCTTCCCCCATGGCTCCTAGGTACCGAGAGGAGAGGAAGAAAGGGGAGGACATATTTGTGGAGAATAAAAGTAAACAGGTGACAGTGGACTTAATCTAGCAAGTTGTATTCGGTGAGCAGTTAATATATTTGTTATAATAGGTCTAGCAGTAAGAAAAGCAAATATATGAATTTAAACCTTCACTTATGCGAGAACACATAAGAAAAGGGATCTTTTGCAAGGCTCCCATCGTATAGAGTGTCCCATACCACTTATACGTTGGGGTGTCGGTTATCAAACAACAATGGTTGTTATTATATATATCAAAATTAACCTTTGATTTATAAACTTGCCCACACAAGCTTATAGACCAAGGGGTCGTTTTGCAGGTCCTAATGTATAAGCGTCCCATACCACTTATACTTTAGGTGTCAGGGTTTAATGAATAGATTATGCTATGACATGTGTGTGGGTATGATGAAACATGCAAGTGCAACTCACACACCCGACTCTGTGCACACAGACCTTTAGTTCCCCCTTTCGGAGCCGTTACCTCCCAGGATACCTCCGTAGTGGTGGACGGAAGCGGTGGGTTGGGCCTCGCCCATCTCAAAACCAGTAAAAGCACCACTGGTCTGACCTATAGTACGCCTCAACGCTTGGTGCACAAAGCGGACGCCTGCGTACTCTTGCCGGCTGGCACACCGGACTTCTGTTAGCGAAGTGCTAATCACCTCACCGAGTCAATGATATCGGTGTCGGTGCAATGGAACTCCCCGATATCGAAAAACCCACCACCTTAACTTTTCCTATCTTATGCACATGCAAGTTTATTCGTAAGCACACAAAACCGAGCCGAAGCTCCCCGGACCAAAACGTCCGTCTCCAAACCAACCGAGCCGAAGCTCCCAGGACCAAAACGTCCGTCCCAAACCAACCGAGCCGAAGCTCCCCGGACCAAAACGTCCGTCCCAAACCAACCGAGCCGAAGCTCCCCGGACAAAAACGTCCGTCCCAAACCAACCGAGCCGGAGCTCCCATCAATCTTCCTGTGCCAACCGTGTTTGTGAAAGGTGCAGTCCTAGTTACTAAGTTACTCTTGTCGGTTTGTTATTACAGTTTACGTTAGCCCAGGACTGCCCCCGGTATTCCCCGTGAAGGGCTCTCAAGGGGCACTAGGAACCAAGACAGCGGCATTACGGCCCGAAGTTCCCTTTCGCAAGGCACTTATTGTTATTAGTTGATTTCCCTTAACCCGATTCCCTTCTCATATTACGTTAGACTATCCTAGGGTGATTTTTAACCTTCCTCTCTTCGGGAAAAGCGATCTTTCGCCGAACCCGAGCACCTCTTAACTCTAGCTATCACCACTTCTCGCTACTCTTTATATCTTCCTATTGCGTTTTCCTCCACTATTGCCCACCCAAACAAAATGATTAACTCCAATGTCTTCCTCAGATCATGTCTTATTGCAATTCACAAATTTGTTATATGCTAAACGATCTAGACTATATGTTGAACAGGTTATGCCATGATCTAATACTCATCCAAATGCCCTAAGTTATTTATTGGGGACTTATCATGATATAATTAGCCTAAATCCAGAAAATGGTAATTTTCCTAATTTATCTGATGTTTAATTAAATTCCCCGAGAGTCCCAAGGGCTACCGGTTTGAACATGAACTACCCTAAGTAATCATGCAAGATGTCCAGCAAATTTATGATGAATAGTAGGTTATCTCAAAAGGTTAAATCCTAAGTATCATAATTTTTCTACCATCAAAAGGGCATGAAAACTATTTCAGAAATAATCTCTAACCTCTGTTGTTTATGAATCAAGTACAGAAAATATTCTTCCAAAAATTATAAATAATTTATGCCCTGCAGATAAAGGCCTAAAATTAGCACTGGCCAAGTTTCATAATTTTCCAGCAATAAAATCATCCCTAAATAATTTTTCAAGCATAGAACCCCTTTTTATCTTTTGTGAAGGAAGTATTGGATGTACTCAACTAAAAATTATATAAAAATATAGGGGAAATCATTCTGTTCTAAAATCTATATTTCCAAAATTTCATGAGATTTCAATGAACAGAAATTCCTAAATAATTAAATCATCACATAAGGCCATAGCAAGCTTTACAAATGAAGTGCTAGCAATATTCAACATAAAATTCCAGAAAAAAATGCTATAAGTTCTACCTGATCCAAAACTCACTCTACCCGAATTTCACAGTTTTTAAGTAAGGTTCAGTGACTGATTTTACCTATTTGATATTGTACCCTAAAACTAAGGTTAGGGTTTTAAGGTGTCTTCTTGTCTCCAAATTCTCCGAGATTACATCCAGATGATTCTTATCAAGCTTTTGTCAACTCTACAGAGTTTCAAGGCATTACAAGAGCAATTGCCCCCATGTCCTTCACAACCCTCAAAATCCTTCATTTAGGGTTTGAGCTTGGATCCTAGGGTAAACCAACCCTAAACCTCACCATTTTCCTCCAAGCAGGTTATAACACCCTTCTAAGTCAGAGATCAGAAAATTAGCCTCTGTTGAGGTGATTTGACCTTTCCAAACTCTTAGTGCACTTTACTAAAAGGTGTCTCTCTAATGCCTAGTTAAGGGTAGAAGATTTCTCAACGAAAACTCCTCCAAATCAATTGGAATTTTGTACTGACCTAGGTTTTATAGCCAGGGACCACTCACCAACATTTGGGAGGGTTTGGAGGTCATTTGACCACCTAAATAAATTCCTCTAAGTTTATTAAATTAAAACAAAAACTTTAGGCAAAGTATCTCCAAAAATTCCCATTTTTGGTGTGCCTTTAGGTATAACCAAGGTTAACCCCCTGCCCAAATTTCAGGTCATTTGGACAAGGGACGAAGAGTGGGCATCCGTTTTAATTTCTTCCCAACTCTAGGTACAACCCCCACTAAAACGGGTGTTGTGGTCGAACCGCTTACCCAAACGAGTTGAAACCAATTTTAGATTAATCTAGACTCGAAGGGCTACGACTTTTGTGTCTGGTCACTTTTCCTAAAATGGCCTCTAAGAGCCTCGTTTTGCAGCATTAAAATATGCCCATCCAAGTATAATTTCCATACAAAATTATTTACATAGTTATATATATTTAAAACAGTTTTTACTGTTCATCCTCTACAGAACCCGAAAACCAGAACTCCGGAAGTCATTTTTCCTGTAACATTTCCGTGATCCGTCGCCGGCCATCTGGTCACTTCCCTGGCCAGCCACCACCACCACCACCTCCGTTGAGGCGATGGCTAGCGGTCGGCGGTGGTTTGGCCGCCGGAGGTGGTGGTTTCCGGCGAACTCAAAAATACCTTTTTCATAGTTTTCCCATGAAAATGAGAGATGAGTCCGGCTCCGTTGAGCGCGAACTACCTTCCTAAGAATCCTAAGATCTACCCATGAAAGAGAAGGAGCAGAGGAGGACCTTGTTCGCGGTTTGAAGGCGAGATGAACGACGGGGTGCCATGGCGCAGTGGTGGCGTAGCCGAACTTCTCCTACAGCAAGAACAAAGGTATGATCCATTTGTTTGAGCATGTAACCTTCTCCTCTTGCCCCAAGTGGGATTTTATAAGTCAGAAAGTGGGGAGGTGAAAGGGTAAAGCCGTAATGGCCATGAAGGCTCCTCTTAATAGCCTTTCGGTTACAGTGAAGGGATAGGAAATGGTGGAAGACGAACAGGTGTGTCCAGTTGGCGGTTTCCTATTGGACCACATATTCCTCCTTTATTATATAATTACAGAAGGAAAAATGGCCTGTAATTACTCCTGGTGTAACTTCCCACACCAGCATTTATTTCCACGCGTGTTAGAATAATTTCGGCCCTGAACCGTCGTTTCGGCCATTGTCACAGGCGTGACACGTAGGTCACGGGCGTGACAGGCCCGGATAGCCAATTCTGGGCTCGACGATAGTCGAACTGAGATCGACGATCGTCGAAGGATGGTCACGAGCGTGACACTTGGGTCACGGGCGTGACAGGCCCGGGTGGTTAATTCTGGGGCGACGATCGTCGATTTGAGATCGACGGTCACCGAATGGTGGTCACGCCCTAGGTCACGGGCGTGACACCTAGGTCACGGGCGTGACAGGCCCGAACGGCAAATTCTGAGGTCGACGAGCATCGAACTGAGATCAACGGTCGTCGACGGCTGGTCACGCCCTAGGTCACGGGCGTGACACTTAGGTCACGGGCGTGACATGTTCGGGCTGCAAGGTCGACGATCGTCTCACGGAGATCGACGATCGTCGAAGGAGTCACGCCCTTGGTCACGGGCGTGACACCATGGTCACGGGCGTGACATGCCCCGGCAGCATGTTCGACGATCGTCTCACGGAGATCGACGATCGTCGAGGGAGTCACGCCCTAGGTCACGGGCGTGACGGGTCGGTCACGGGCGTGACCAACCCGTGACCCGAAGTCTCGGTCGATTTATTTCAATTTTTGGGCTTCCTAGGGTTCTCTCACGACCAAACGACTCCTAGGGGTCTAGCCGGAAATGGGATGTTACAAATCCCAATAAACAAAACAAAAATTTCGTCCCCGAAATTGAGGTTGAGCCTACGGGGATTTCTATCGGAATAAAATATTTTTGTAACATCCCATACGATCTTTCTATTGGTTTTAGGCGACTGTTCGTTTGATAACGAAGACAATCTCCCCAATAAACAAAAGATTAGCCCCTACCTTTCTGATTAAGTGCGCATGCCTAGGTCCTGGATTTTCTTTATCTAGTCTTAACTGTCCAAAACAAGAAGGCAATCTATAGTCTACCGAGAGGTGGTGAGATGTACCTAACTGAACAACTCCGGGTATCTTTACCTCAACAGGTCCTGTGGTTCCCAGGTGTGCTCCTCCTAACCGTGGTTTCTCCACAGAACCTTGACTAAGGGGATCTTTTTGCGACGCAAGATCCATACTCCTTTGTCGTCGATCCGAACCGGCTCCAAGTGAACAGATCGGTTTGAAGCTACCGGCCCTTCGGTGGTCAAAATCTGCTGCTCCGGGCGTAGTAGAGCCCTTCTCAGCGAAGAAATATGGAAGACGTCGTGTAGAGCTGCCAGCTCTGGCGGCAACTCTAGCCTGTAGGCTAGGGGTCCGATCCGCTCCAGGATCTGGTAAGGGCCCATATACCTAGGGCTGAGCTTCTTCCTCCGACCGCGCACCCGTGAGACTCCGTGCATGGGCCGGATCTTCAAGAACACTCGATCCCCTACCCGAAACTCCACCTGACGATGCCGAGCGTCATAGTATTTAGCTTGTCTGCTCTGCGCCTCCAACATCCTATCTCTGATCAGTCTCACCTGAGCCTCGGTGTCTTCAACAAAATCCGATCCCAACACCTTCGGATCCTCGTCTTGAACCCAAGAAAGCGGGGTCCTACATTTTCTTCCATACAAGGCTTCATAAGGCGCCATCCTGATGCTGGACTGGTAGCTATTATTATAGGAGAACTCGACCAACGGTAACATCTTCTCCCACGGCTCCCCTCGGTCCAGTATACACAGTCGTAGTAAATCCTCCAAGGTCCGGTTGGTGCGCTCTGTCTGCCCGTCCGTCTGAGGGTGGAAGGCCGTGCTAAAAGTCAACCGGGTGCCCAAATATGCCTGCACTGACAGCCATTCCCTGGATGTAAACCTTCCATCGCGGTCCGACACTATCGTCCGGGGCACGCCATGATATCAGATATATTGCTCCACGAACTTCCGTACCAGCACTCCTACCGAGTCGTCCTTCCTGATCGGTACAAAGCGGGCCACCTTCGTCAACCGGTCGACAATCACCCAGATCGAGTCATTCCCCATCCGAGACCGGGGAAGACCATGTATAAAATCCATAGCTATATCGTCGAACTTCCACTCCAGCACCGGGAGTGGCTGCAACAATCCTGCGGGGTTCTTGCACTCCGCCTTACCAACTGACACGCCTCGCAATGGGTCACGAAGTACGTAATGTCCTTCTTCATGCCCGGCCAAAACATCATCTTCTTCAGATCAGCGGTCATCTTTGTGATCCCCGGGTGCACAGAGTACCGGCTGTAATGCGCCTCCGTCATAATATCCTCTCGGATCTGGCCTCCTACGGGTATATATACTCTGCCTCTGAAATATAGCAGACCATCTCTCAGGGAATAATCTCCTGTCGAACTCTCCTCCAAGGCTCAGAACATCGGCTCTGCCCACGCATCTGTCCTCTGTCCGTCCCGAATGCGATCCCGAATATCGTCTATGGCCACCATCGATGTCAGATACTCCCTATACAGCTCTGGATCATCCTCGGACACTAGGGATATCTGTATATCTCTGAATGACCGGACTAGCTCCATGGACATAACTTGGGGCCCAGCTTCGGAAGTGGCCGCTCACCGACTCAATGCGTCGGCCACCACGTTTGCCTTCCCTGGATGGTAGTGCATCTAATACTGATAGTCTGCTAAGAACTCCACCCAGCGCCTTTGCCTGATATTCATCTCCTTCTGAGTGTCCACGTATTTAAGGTTCTTGTGGTCGGAGTAGATGTCGCAATGGACTCCATAAAGATAATGGCGCCAGACCTTCAGAGCAAAAACGACCGCCCCCATCTCAAGGTCGTGCACTGGGTAGTTCTTCTTATGGGTCTTCAGCTGGCGGGAGGCATATGCTATGACGTGTCCGTTCTGCATCAGCACTGCTCCCATCCCCTGGTATAATGCGTCGGTGTACACCTGGAATCCTTCCTTTCCTGATGGAAGGGCCAGAATAGGGGCTGAGATGAGTCGGTCCTTCAGCTCCTGGAAAGCCGCCTGGCACTGCGGGGTCTAAATGAAAGGTGCCTCCTTCTTCGTCAACGATGTGAGGGGGAGGGCAATCTGAGATAACCCCTCCACGAACTTCCGGTAGTAACCGGCAAGTCCCAAGAAACTTCGTACATCGGTGGCTATCTTCAACTGCGGCCAATCTCGAACTGCCCGAATCTTTGCCGGATCCACTGCCAATCCGGCTCCGCTGATAATGTGGCCTAGGAAGGCCACCTCCTTCAACCAAAACTGACACTTGCTGAATTTTGCATAAAGGTGATGCTCCCGCAACCTCTCCAGAGTGAGTGCTAGATGCCGAGTGTGCTCCTCCTCCGTCCTAGAGTAGATCAGGATGTCGTCTATGAATACTATGACGAACACATCCAAGTAGGCCTCGAAAACCCGGTTCATGAGACTCATGAATGCCGACGGAGCATTCGTGAGCCCGAAGGGCATCACGGTGAACTCATACAGGCCATATCTGCTACTGAAGGCCGTCTTCGGGATATCCTCCTCCTGGATCCGTAGCTGGTAGTATCCTGACCTCAAGTCCAGCTTCGAGAAATAATGGGCTCCCTCCAGCTGGTCGAACAATTCATCTATCCGTGGGAGCGGATAGGTATTCCGGACGGTCAGCCTGTTTAGTGCTCGATAATCGATGCACAGGTGGAGTGTCCCATCCTTTTTCTTCACGAATAGGACCGGTGCTCCCCATGGCGATGAACTCGGTCTAACAAATCCTGCCTCAACCAATTCCTGCAACTGAGTCCGAAACTCTGCCAACTCCTTTGGGGCCATTCGATAAGGGGCCCTAGATGCCGGCTTGGCCCCCGGCACAAGCTGTATCTGAAAATCCTGCTCTCGGTGTGGAGGTAGTCCTGGCAGTTTCTCTGGAAAGATGTCAGCGAAATATCGCACCACCGGGATGTCTGTCACCGACTCCTTAACTTCCGCCATCTCAAATAAAATCTGATAGACCTCCTCTCCCTGCAGATGGGCCTTAACGGCCTGTACCGAAGATAAGAGTATACGAGAGACAGGTCTTATACCTTCGATGGTAATGAAAGAGTCCCCGTGTCTCACGGTGATCCTCTTTGACTGGAAGTCAATCTGGGCATAGTTCCAGTGTAGCCATACCATGCCCAGGATCAGGTCGTAGTCTGTCAGCCTCAAAATCGTCGCTGGAACCTCGAATGCCTTTCCACCAATTTCTGCCTCCATATTGCAGTGATCCGTGGTAAGGAGCTCAGATCCATCCGGTAGTCGCACCCTCATCCTCGATCCTGTGAACCGCTCCACACCTTCCAGTCCTTCTACAAACGTCTCCGACACAAAGGAGTGAGTAGCTCCAGTATCGAACAGCGTGCGAGCTGGATTGCCGCTGATGAAGACTATACCTGGGGTGATTAGATATCTTAGGATTCTATAGTGAGTTTAGTTTCCTTGCTAATCTATCTAGTGCGATTCAAAGTTTTAACCATTGAAAGGGGAATTCTATGAAAATAAAGAGGCATTGCAGCGTACCTGCTATGACCTGCTCCGGATTCCGAGGCTGCGCAAGGTCCAAGGCATATACCTGCTCCCTTTCCTATTTACGATCTCCCCCTGGTATCCACGACCGCGGCTGCATCCTCGACCTCCGTAATGCTGAGCTGGTGGGCCGCCCTATGGTGCTGGAGGTGGTGCCCCCCTCATGGGGCCATTCCTCCGAATGTGCCTAATCTGATGACAAAGGAAACACTCTGGTGGGGGATACGCCATTCCCCCGGGTCTCGGCATCTCCTGCATCCGAAGAGGTGGAGGGGCCAATATCACCTGTTCCCTCGGCTCCTGCCTCACGTCCTGATGAGGCTGGTCCTCTGTCCTCCTCCCCTCTGGTACAGCACCTCGCCTCTGGTCGTTTCTACCTCTCCGTCCCTAATCCTCTGCTGGCCGTTTCCGGCCCCGGGTGGCGTGCCAATCTGCCTCAATCCTTTTTGCCATCTCCAAAATCCGGGAGATGGGCCCGTCAGATACAAACAACAGAGCCTCCCTCAAGTCCTCCCGCAGGCCCTTATAGAACCTCCTGATATACCCTGCCTCGTACAGCTGGTAGGAATCTGCGTATCGAGCCAGATGGTCGAACTCTCGATGGTACTCCACCACGGTCCGGGTGCCCTGCTTCAGCTGTAATAACCGCTCCTCCAAATCATCCCTAGCCGACTGCGGAACGAAATGCTCTAGCAGTGCGGCCCTGAACTCCTCCCAAGTAACCTCTGCAACCTCCCTATCAGCAAATGTCGTGTCCAACAGCGTCTTCCACTACCTCTTTGCATGGGACTCCAGGCAGGAGACAACCAGAGCCACCCTCTCCTCCCAGGGACACCGTATCCCGGTCAGCATCTCGTACATGATATCTAGCCACTCCTCCGTCCGAACAGCCAACTATGTCCCCAAGTAGGACGGGGGAGACAGTCCTCGGAAGATGCTTAGCCAGTTGGCCCCCGGGTTTGGCTGCGGGGCCGGAACCTGCTGGGCCCTGAAGGCCTCCAGGATGGCAGTCAGGGTCTGTCCCATGTCTGACTGAAGGAAAGGAGTGGGGACCGGTGGGGGTGGTGCAACATCCTGAGCCTGTTGAACTCCACCTTGTAGCATAGTCTGTGCTGGAGGCTGTGTAACAAAAACACACGCTGAGAAAACATTCAAACATTACATAAAGGTGGACAATTTATATGTGATCCCCATATGGGCACACCACTGCTTCCGCTGCTTAGTTTGTCCCCAAACTAAACTCGAGCGGGGGTGACCCAGGGTTAGTGGACTGCTGCTTTTCCGATCGAGGTTCGCTCTGATACCACTTGTAAGACCCCCTTTTTTTTTCTTTTTCAACCACCAGGTCTTAGGCCCAGAATCGCCGCTTTGCGGTGACACCTTCACGTCCCGAAGGGTCATCACCACAAGGCGCCGATTCTGCCGGCCAATTCGATCACAGAAAAGTAGCACAATAATTGAAGTAAGAACAATGCAGTCCACAATAATAAATCACATAAATATAATAAAAATCTCCACGAAGGGAGTGTCCACAGAAAAACATCAGAGTACTATAAATGCGGGCTTATGCCCGGTACATCATGTCCTCACTATAATATCACTCATGCGGAAGCGAAAACAGAAACTACTCAAGGTCGAGACTCACTGTCCCGGCAGTATGAACTCCGGAGCTAGACTGCCCCATCTCCAGGCGCACCGATCTCTGGGGCTGCTCCTCCATGCTGGGCTCCACGATCCCCTAAATGATGCGGTTCGAAAACCGTTAGTCATAAAGACTAAGCCCTATCATCCCCCGCCCCTTCCCCCATGGCTCCTAGGTACCGAGCGGAGAGGAAGAAAGGGGAGGAAATATTTGTGGAGAATAAAAGTAAACAGGTGATAGTGGACTTAATCTAGCAAGTTGTATTCGATGAGCAGTTAATATAATTGTTATAATAGGTCTAGCAGTAAGAAAAGCAAATATATGAATTTAAACCTTCACTTATGCGAGAACACATAAGCAAAGGGATCTTTTGCAAGGCTCCCATCGTATAGAGTGTCCCATACCACTTATACGTTGGGGTGTCGGTTATCAAACAGCAGTGGTTGTAATTATATATCAAAATTAACCTTTGATTTATAAACATGCCCACACAAGCTTATAGACCAAGGGGTCGTTTTGCAGGTCCTAATGTATAAGCGTCCCATACCACTTATACTTTAGGTGTCAGGGTTTAATGAATCGATTATGCTATGACATGCGTGTGGGTATGATAAAACATGCAAGTGCAACTCACACACCCGACTCTGTGCACACAGACCTTTAGTTCCCCCTTTCGGAGCCGTTACCTCCCAGGATACCTCCGTAGTGGCGGTCGGAAGCGGTGGGTTGGGCCTCGCCCACCTCAAAACCAGTAAAAGCACCACTGGTCTGACCTATCGTACGCCTCAACGCTTGGTGCACAAAGAAGACGCCTGAGTACTCTTTCCGGCTGGCGCACCGGACTTCTGTTGGCGAAGTGCTAATCACCTCGCCGAGTCAACGATATCAGTGTCGGTGCAATCGAACTCCCCGATATCAAAAAACCCACCACCTTAACTTTTCCTATCTTATGCACATGCAAGTTTATTCGTAAGCACACAAAACCGAGCCGAAGCTCCCCGGACCAAAACGTCTGTCTCCAAAACAACCGAGCCGAAGCTCCCCGGACCAAAATGTCCGTCCCAAACCAACCGAGCCGAAGCTCCCCGGACCAAAACGTCCGTCCCAAACCAACCGAGCCGAAGCTCCCCGGACCAAAACGTCCGTCCCAAACCAACCGAGCTGAAGCTCCCATCAATCTTCCTGTGCCAACCGTGTTTGTGAAAGGTGCAGTCCTAGTTACTAAGTTACTCTTGTCGGTTTGTTATTACAGTTTACGTTAGCCTAGGACTGCACCCGGTATTCCCCGTGAAGGGCTCTCAAGGGGCACTAGGAACCAAGACGGCGGCATTACGGCCCGAAGTTCCCTTTCGCAAGGCACTTATTGTTATTGGTTGATTTCCCATAACCCGATTCACTTCTCATATTACGTTAGACTATCCTAGGGTGATTTTTAACCTTCCTCTCTTCGGGAAAAGCGATCTTTCGCCGAACCCGAGCACCTCTTAACTCTAGCTATCACCACTTCTCGCTACTCTTTATATCTTCCTATTGCGTTTTCCTCCACTATTGCCCACCCAAACAAAATGATTAACTCCAATGTCTTCCTCAGATCATGTCTTATTGCAATTCACAAATTTGTTATATGCTGATCGATCTAGACTATATGTTGAACCGGTTATGCCATGATCTAATACTCATCCAAATGCCCTAAGTTATTTATTGGGGACTTACCATGATATAATTAGCCTAAATCCAGAAAATGGTAATTTTCCTAATTTATCTGATGTTTAATTAAATTCCCCGAGAGTCCCAAGGGCTACCGGTTTGAACATGAACTATCCTAAGTAATCATGCAAGATGTCCAGCAAATTTATGATGAATAGTAGGTTATCTCAAAAGGTTATATCCTAAGTATCATAATTTTTCTACCATCAAAAGGGCATGAAAACTATTTCAGAAATAATCTCTAACTTCTGTTGTTTATGAATCAAGTACAGAAAATATTCTTCCAAAAATTATAAATAATTTATGCCATGCAGATAAAGGCCTAAAATAAGCACTGGCCAAGTTTCATAATTTTCCAGCAATAAAATCATCCCTAAATAATTTTTCAAGCATAGAACCCCTTTTTAACTTTTGTGAAGGAAGTATTGGATGTACTCAACTAAAAATTATATAAAAATTCAGGGGAAATCATTCTGTTCTAAAATCTATATTTCCAAAATTTCATGAGATTTCAATGAACAGAAATTCCTAAATAATTAAATCATCACATAAGGCCATAGCAAGCTTTACAAATGAAGTGCTAGCAATATTCAACATAAAATTCCAGAAAAAAATGCTATAAGTTCTACCTGATCCAAAACTCACTCTACCCGAATTTCACAGTTTTTAAGTAAGGTTCAGTGACTGATTTTACCTATTTGATATTGTACCCTAAAACTAAGGTTAGGGTTTTAAGGTGTCTTCTTGTCTCCAAATTCTCCGAGATTACATCCAGACGATTCTTATCAAGCTTTTGTCAACTCTACAGAGTATCAAGGCATTACAAGAGCAATTGCCCCCATGTCCTTCACAACCCTCAAAACCCTTCATTTAGGGTTTGAGCTTGGATCCTTGGGTAAACCAACCCTAAACCTCACCATTTTCCTCCAAGCAGGTTATAACACCCTTCTAAGTCAGAGATCAGAAAATTAGCCTCTGTTGAGGTGATTTGACCTTTCCAAACTCTTAGTGCACTTTTACTAAAAGGTGTCTCTCTAATGCCTAGTTAAGGGTAGAAGATTTCTCAACCAAAACTCCTCCAAATCAATTGGAATTTTGTACTGACCTAGGTTTTATAGCCAGGGACCACTCGCCAACATTTGGAAGGGTTTGGAGGTCATTTGACCACCTAAATAAATTCCTCTAAGTTTATTAAATTAAAACAAAAACTTTAGGCAAAGTATCTCCAAAAATTTCCATTTTTGGTCTGCCTTTAGGTATAACCAAGGTTAACTCCCTGCCCAAATTTTAGGTCATTTGGACAAGGAACGAAGAGTGGGCATCCGTTTTAATTTCTGCCCAACTCTAGGTACAGCCCCCACTAAAACGGGTGTTGCGGTCGAACCGCTTACCCAAACGAGTTGAAACCAATTTTAGATTAATCTAGACTCGAAGGGCTACGACTTTTGTGTCTGGTCACTTTTCCCAAAATGGCCTCTAAGAGCCTCGTTTTACAGCATTAAAATATGTCCATCCAAGTATAATTTCCATACAAAATTATTAACATAGTGTTATATATTTAAAACAGTTTTTACTGTTCATCTTCTACAGAACCCGAAAACCAGAACTCCGGAAGTCATTTTTCCTGTAACATTTTCGTGATCCGTCGCCGGCCGTCCGGTCACTTCCCTGGCCAGCCACCACCACCACCACCTCCGTTGAGGCGATGGCTAGCAGTCGGCGGTGGTTTGGCCGCCGGAGGTGGCAGTTTCCGGCGAACTCAAAAATACCTTTTTCATGGTTTTCTTATAAAAACGAGAGATGAGTCCGGCTCCGTTGAGCGCGAACTACCTTCCTAAGAATCCTAAGATCTACCCATGAAAGAGAAGGAGCAGAGGAGGACCTTGTTCGCGGTTTGAAGGCGAGATGAACGACGGGGTGCCATGGCGCAGTGGTGGCGTAGCCGAACTTCTCCTACAGCAAGAACAAAGGTCTGATCCGTTTGTTTGAGCGTGTAACCTTCTCCTATTGCCCCAAGTGGGATTTTATAAGTCAGAAAGTGGGGAGGTGAAAGGGTAAAGCCGTAATGGCCATGAAGGCTCCTCTTAATAGCCTTTCGGTTACAGTGAAGGGTTAGGAAACGGTGGAAGACGAATATGTGTGTCCAGTTGGCGGTTTCCTATTGGACCACATCTTCCTCCTTTATTATATAATTTCAGAAGGAAAAACGGCCTGTAATTACTCCTGGTGTAACTTCCCACACTAGCATTTATTTCCACGCATGTTAGAATAATTTCGGCCCTGAACCGTCATTTCGGCCAATGTCACGGGCGTGACACGTAGGTCACGGGTGTAACAGGCCCGGATAGCTAATTTTGGGCTCGACGATAGTCGAACTGAGATCGACGATCGTCGAAGGATGGTCACGGACGTGACACTTGTGTCACGGGCGTGACAGGCCCGGGTGGTTAATTCTGGGGAGACGATCATCGATTTGAGATCGACGGTCATCGAATGGTGGTCACGCCCTAGGTCACGGGCGTGACACCAAGGTCACGGGCGTGACAGGCCCGAACGGCAAATTCTGAGGTCGACGAGCGTCAAACTGAGATCGACGGTCATCGAAGGCTGGTCACGCCCTAGGTCACGGGCGTGACACTTAGGTCACGGGTGTGACATGTCCGGGCTGCAAGGTCGACGATCGTCTCACGGAGATCGACGATCGTCGAAGGAGTCACGCCCTTGGTCACGGGCGTGACACCATGGTCACGGGCGTGACATGCCCCGGCCGCATGTTCGACGATCGTCTCACGGAGATCGACGATCGTCGAGGGAGTCATGCCCTAGGTCACGGGCGTGACGGGTCGGTCACGGGCGTGACCAACCCGTGACCCGAAGTCTCAGTCGATTTATTTCAATTTTTGGGCTTCCTAGGGTTCTCTCACGACCAAACGACTCCTAGGGGTCTAGCCGGAAATGGGATGTTACATGTGGGGGTTACAAAGAATTAAGGTTTATATTAGGATTGGCCAAACTTATTGTTTTAAATGGATTATTTTCTTTAACTCTTCTATGCACATGCAAATTATTTAAAACACGAGCCTCCAGCTCGCAGTACTAAACCCGTCTTGAATCCAAACATCCGAGCCTCCAGCTCGCAGGAATAAACCTGTCCTGAAACCATCCAACACTATAAGGGTGAGTTTTTCGCATCGTTCCCTTAACCTATTATACTACTCTTGTCTAATTCTTATTATACATATCAGCTTAGGGTTCATCCTTGGACTGCCCAGGGCATGCCCGATGAAGGGCTCTCAGGGGCACTATGAACTACGATGGGCTGAAGCCCAAAACACCTTTTCTCAAGGACACTTTCTTTTATTAGTGTCTAACCATTACTAATACCCCAATCTTGTTATTACTCTTGAGTAAACCTAATGACTTAAGGTACTAATTGGGAGAGCGACGATCTTTTGCCGGACCCCATTATAGTTGTTCTCCTTATGACTTGCAATCTAACACTCGTTACTATGTAGTGACATACTTGTGATACAAACTAGGGTTTCAACTTCCCAATACATCTCTTAATTTAACTACATCTCATCACCCTGAGTACACTAAAGCTTCTTATTACTTTAACTAAACGCAGCCCATAACCTAATTCTAACCCATATGAGATGACTTCCAATTCCTTGGGCCAAAGACATCCAAATTTTTGTCATAGGTTTGCCATGTGTATAATATTGATCATTCAGAATTCTATAATTTTTCTAATTATTTTGGACCACAATTTAAATTTACATGAACTACTCTAACTAGTGGTCCATTAGGTCTAAATAAATTATTTGAAGTTGATCTAAGTAAAAACGTCTGTTAACCAAAAATCATGATTTTTCTAATTTTATCTTACCATTATTTCCATTTATGATTAAAACCCAAATATCTTCCTTTTTAAATTGAAGTATTAAAAATAATCATGTAAAAATTCAGGAAAAATTTCTACTCACTAATATTAACAAGATAATGGTAAAAATCAATTTTCATACTCCTAGTCAGTGATTTGACTCAAGATATTCACATGTTAAGATAATTACAAAAATGCCACTATTATAGTGTTCATCGTAAATAATCATCCAAAAATCTTAATAAAATTTACAGGGGTTCATATTGTAGAAATAAGGACCTAAATATTTTCTCATAATTTTCCACGAACCACAACTCATGTTTTTCATCAATGTCCTATAAGAGTAAAAATGTAATTACACTATCTATACATTGAATAATTCTTTGAAATGCCCATAAATTTTTTCCAGAGAAGTTAAATGTCCTATTAGGGCTTGGATAAACAATTTTGAATTTTCTAAGTCTAGTAGCCTTATTTTTCATTTTACACCTATTTTTGAAATAAATCCAACTTATGGAATTTTTGATTCCAAAAATCCCAATTTTCTCGCGAAAGGAGTATTTTACCTCCATAAGTCTCTGCCCAAAATTTCATGGACATGCATTGGGCCAAACGGGCTAAATTCCCATTTTACCAAATTTTACTATTTACACACTATTTACAAATATACCTTAACCATACATGTTGGATCCTTTAACATGTAGAGATCAAAATGGCTCCAAATTTTTATCAAGGCCATATTACGACCTTAGAGTCATTTCACCTATATTTGGGGGTATTTGGAGTTACAAAACTCCCTAAATTACATTTATTTAATAAATCAAATTTTTACTAAAACTATCAAAAAATGTCCTCCAAAAATTTTTATTTTTATACATATACTAAGTATGGTATTCACATACATGACCTACATTTCATAGCATGCGGACTTATAGTTTAGCCTAGGCATGCATTTGAAGTTCCACCCTAGTATAGGAGCAGTCCTAGGAGAATGACTCTGCAAGGAGCTACAGTGTTCCAAATTATATGTTTAGGATGTCTAATTAAAGGTAAGGCCAAGATCTACATTTTTCATGTTGGTAATTATTTTTGAGATTGCTTGTAAGGGGCCTAAAATCAAGATGCAACATCTCTATACAAATGTGACTGAATGTTCACCATAAATAAATGATATTATAGTTTAATTAATCTTAAAATCAACGACATTGGGTTATCTTCCCCAATAGTCAACGACCAGGATCTATTCCGCCTGTAGCAACTTCAAACCTTATTTTCGGCCACCTAGGCCGTCGCTACCGCCGACGATTATTGTCATCACCTCTATTGAGGTGGTGGCTAGCATTTCCAGGCGACATGGCCACCAAAGGCAGCTCCTCCGGCGAACCCGAGCAAGAAGAAAAGCTCGGAATGTTACCTTTATCTCACATGGCATCTAGCTCATTTTATCCTGATATCTCTCCTAATGGATCTAGAAGACTAGCACAGAGGGAGGGGAGGAGAAATGGACCTGGATGTCAGCTTAATGGCGGGTGCGGTGGAGGTGAGCCATGGCCGATGACTGCTCTGACGAACTAGTTCAATCCCTTAATTATCTAGCAAAAGCTTAGCTCCAGGAGTCATTTTCCACTCCTCTTGGCTCAATGAAGGTGAGGGCGGCCTTAGTAAGAAGTGGGAGTGATGGCTAAGGTTTTTTGTTTCTTCCTTTTTATAAGAATAATTAGGGTTTAAGTTGCTTGCTACGTGTCATCCTACTGTTGGATCACCAATTATCGCAGTTTAAGTTGCTTTGACATGCATCACCTTAGTATTAGACTGGCAATCATTTCTTTAAATAAGTCTTATTGATTAGATCAATCTATTAAATAGGTCTTGTTGAATAGATCGGGTTTAAATGATCCATCAGTGCTTATCCTGAAAAACCCGGTTCAGGACATATATATTAACCAGCAAACACAGCTTTGGCCGAAAAATACTCTAAGTCTAAAAGTTTTGAATATTACTCGACGCTTCGTCGAGTTGCATCGAGTTCACTCAATGCACTCAATGCTTCGTCAAATAGCATCGAGTTCACTCAATGCACTCGACGCCTTGTGATTCCAGAATAATTTCCTAAGTTAAAGAGCATGGCGTTGAGTCCACTCGTTGCTTCGTCGAATGGCATCGAGTTCACTCAACACACTCGATGCCTATTGATCCAGAACATTTTTTTCTAAGTTAAATAGCATGGCGTTGAGTCCACTAGACGCACTCGACGCTTTGACGAATGGCATCGAGTTCACTAAACGCACTCGACGCCTTTTGATCCAGACAATTTTTCTAAGTTAAAGAGCATGGCGTTGAGTCCACTCAACGCACTCGACGCTTCCTCGAATGGCATCGAGTTCACTCAATTCATTTTACACCTATTGATCCAGAATAATTTTTCTAAGTTAAAGAGCATGGCGTTGAGTCCACTCAACGCACTCGATGCTTCGTCAAATGGCGTCGTGTTCACTCAACGCACTCGACTCTTATTGATCCAGAATAATTTTTCTAAGTTAAAGAGCATGGCGTTGAGTCCACTCGACGCACTCGATGCTTTATCAAATGGTGTCGAGTTAACTCAAAGCATTCGATGCCTATTGATCCAGAATAATTTTTCAAAGTTAAAGTTGACTTGAACCCTATAGTGGGCCCTATGTGAATCCACCCTAACTCATTGGGTCAAACCTGGCCTAACCCCACTCAACCAGCACATGTCCTACCCTAATCTAAGTTAAGGGGTTTAGAAGAAAATTGGATGTTACACTAGTGGCCAACCTTAGAGGGGGGTGGTGAATAAGGTTTTGAACATTTATTTGAAATTTGATATATTTTAGTCCAGAAAAAACAAGTATTGGAAGCGACCACGGGGCGTTAGGTAGCTAACGCGCGGCAGTAGATCACAAATCTCGTTTTCCGGGGCAAATTCCTCCTTGGAGATCTATGCAACCTTTAGAGAATCACAGACTAACAATCACAACGTTATACGTAGGAGAAGGAACAGAAAGTATATTTCATTAAAATCTTAATCAACTACATTTTTTAACGATTACAAAAAAAACTTGATCTCCGTGATGCTAGAGAACGGAGGCGGTGAATGAAGAAAGAATTTTTTGTTTTCTATAACGACCCACTCCCCGGGCCGGTTGGCTCTCTCCCTTTCCCTCCAAGAAAGGTCTTCGAGCTGGCTATTCACCTTCACACAAGGAACTATCTTAGAGCCCCAATAGATCACCCAATCTGGATGTCCCTTCCCCGAGATGATTTCTTACGGAGTCCTCCCCGGATTCTGATGACCTTCTCCTATTGATTTTCCTTACCACAAGAATACAGGGAAAAGAAAAGAAATACAACAAGGGTATAAAAAGATTTATGATTAGATCTCCCTCAAGATGATTCCTCCGTTGAGAGATCCTTGACCGATGCTTGAAATCTTTGTGTGCTGGCAACCGATCAAATATTTGTAGTCGTTGTTGTCTTTGGCTTGCCGGAGTTCTTCATGAGCGAACGGGAGTGAGGTGGTTTTCTTTTCCATCGATGAAAATGGCGGAACAGAGCACAGAGACGGATACCGAACCCTTGGAATCAAAAAAGTTGAGTCTCTTTTCGTCTTGGTCAGGAATACAAAAAACGAGACGCCATTTATACGTCTTTGTAAAATTAGGCTACCGCCGGCGGTAAGACTAGCGCCCGATTGTAGGTTCATGTGCTTGATGCTGATAGCTATCCTGAAAATTTGGAAAAATATTCAAAACGAATATTTTCCTTTTTTCAATGCTAGCGCGAGGCGGTAGGAAGGTAATGCCTGGCGGTATTCAGGGTGTCTCGATGAATCCATCTCGACGTTTATTTAGTAGGCTAATGCGGAGTGGTATGAAGGTATCGCCAGATGGTAGGATGGTATCACCTGGCGATATTTCAGGCGTCTCTTGTGTTAGCACGGCACGGTACAAATCTACAGCCTGCGCAACAGCTTCCCGAGCATCTGGGTGAAATAAATCCTTGAGCTAGCACGGGCGGTAGTACTGGCATGGCGAGGTAGTAACCCGAGTGCCATGGCAATTAAATTCATTCTACTACCCGACGGTAACTACTATCTCTCGGCGGTAGATGCAAGCGGAGAGCTTCTTGCATCGCTTGGACCTGTAAACATGCACACTCTACCAAACACAAGATGTGATCAAATACAACATAGGAGTTGATATTATCAAACTGAGTATATGTGAACCGTCGGCTCTAACAATCTCCCCCTTTTGATAATATCAAATCTCATTCATGAGATATAATAATGAAGGTCACGATACAATGTATATATAAGAGGTAATCTTAAAATCTCAGGTTTCAGGTTACATATAACTCCCCTACACATGCGCTCCCCCAATATATATGTTCTGCACGCTCCCCTATCTTCATGCACACAGTGAAATAAGCTCCCCCTACATGTGATCTGCCCATACCCAAGACTCATGAACCATCTATTCTCCCCCTTAGATATTATCTAAAGGGGATGGGCTAGACCAAAAGTTAACATGTGCATGCACGGGAGAAACAAAATACAGTATATAATGAGCATGATAAAGAAAGCAAACAATACATGTTATAGAAAGTGAATCGAGAGGCAAAAAACAATAGGGGTGACCAAAATGAAATCAGAGATTATAAAGCATAGAGGTCAAACTGATTCTTGCAGTACATATAGAACTTGGTTAAATAAGTTTTTAGAGTTACATAGGATTGGACAACACAGGTAAACTAAGCACATAATGAAAGTCTTTAGTTTTAAAAGTAGTTAAACACCTAGAGGGGGGTGAATAGGTTTTTAAGACTTTTTGTACTTTTTTCTGTTCTTTGGTGTGTTGTGATTTATTTTAACTTAGCTTTCAAGATTGCATAACCAGCACACACGAATTTTATAGTGGTTCCCAAGACTATGGGTATATCCACTATCCCTCCCACCTTTCTAATTGAGTGTTAGATAAGGCAACTCCTCCAAACTCGGCTCAATGAGCTTGCAACTCAGATCCCTCAGGATCTCTCAGACTCCTCCAAGTCCTACCTCAGGCCCAAAGCCCTACCACTCAGATAAAGTAATGCTCCTACAGCTCAGTGATCCACTGATCACCTACCTCAGACTTTTCTCAAAGTCCTACCACTCAGGCTAGGAGGATAGCCCTATAAATCAGAGAGAATGACTCTCCTACGTTAGATCTGAACCAGATCTGACCTCAGGCCAAAGGACCTACCACTCAGATTCACAACTGAATCCTACAACTCGGGCACAAATTCCCTACCACTTAGCCTTTATGATTTAGGCTTACAACTAAGATCAGTTTAGATCTTACAGAATTAAATGGTTGTTATCGATGTAAGACACCAGAGAAATAAACTTCGTGTTTTTATCTTCCTGAATTGAGATTACTCAGTCCTCCTTTCTTCACAACTCCAGTAATATATCTTCAAGAGTTGTTCTGCTTGGGCTATGGAGACACTGTAGTAAGGGTTAGCTTGTGCTACAACTTCTAACTCAGAGAGAAAGCTCTCTGAACTTGCTATTGAAGATCAGAATATCAGCAACAATCATTCTTGAACTTTCAGATCAGAAGAATTAACAACTTCTCCAAGCTCTGCAACTCAGTCGAGAGGAAGAAGATGAAGGTCTGCTCTTTTTCAAAAGTTAATTTCTCCTTCTATGATCTCATCTTTTCAATCCCACCATTCAATGGCTCTTTGAGCATTGGGACCACCAGGAGTTGGTAGCTGCAGCTCTACTTTTTCATTAAATACATTATAGTAAGCAAGCGACGCTATTTGTCGTGTACTACTCACTTCCATCAACATTTGGATTTTTGTTAACTTCACCACCTATAGACTTAGTCAAATTCAGACAATTCAGCATAGGAGTTGAGTGAAGGCTTATCACTCAACACCAAAACACTTAGTCAGTTTTCTGCAAACACCAGGCATTGAGTGATCTGTCATCACACAACGAATATAGACTTTTGTAGCCTAATTGATTAGGCGTTGAGTGAGTCTTCATCACTCAACGCATTTGGACTTAGCTGATTTTCTCTATATGGAGGCGTTGAGTGAGTTGTCTTCACTCAATGCTTTCTACCTTAGCATGTTTTGTTTAAGAGGCATTGAGTGAATTGCCTTGACTCAATGCTTCTATCCTTAGACAAATTTTCTGTTGAATAGGCATTGTGTGAGTTGACATTACTCGACGCTTCTGTCCATAGACAAAATTCGGTATCAACCAATACTACAGCTCTAACTAAACTATGTTCTGTTGACTCTTTTTCTTCATGGCATTGAGTGAATTGCCTTCACTCAACGCTTCTGGACATAGCCAAATTTCTTTGACAGATTCTTTGCGGATTTGAATGCATGAGCTTAACTCAACGCTTCTGGATCTAGCGTTGAGTGAACAGCCTTCACTCAATGCTTCTAGACTTAACCAGATTTCTACCTTGGCAATGCTGAGGCTTTGAGTGTCTAATATTTACTGAACGCATAAGGCCAATTGGCATCGAGTGAACTGCCTTCACTCGACGTATTTGGACTTAGACAAATTTCACTCTTGTCAGCAATCTTCCATATGTCCACCTGCCATTGTTACTTAGACAACCAGTTTAATTAGTGTAATCAAGTAACCACGTGCATACATAGAACTTAGGATATGCTTCAAATACACACATGTGTATGGTAATAAATGTAGGCCTTATTCAAATCTGGGACATTATGATCAATGGACCCAACAATCTCTCCCTATTTGAAGAAGTCAAAATCTTAGACAATGATATACACCAACACATAAACAGCAAATATAACATTTCAGAAGAAAGCACAAAAAATGTATACACAAACAAAAATATGATTTTCATTAATAGAAGTCATGTTTTAATAGTGTGTATAAGACAAAATACATTTCATACAGCCCTTAAGAAAGAAAAGAAACTTTTCTAAGTTTCGGGTTATCATATCACTATGCCCCTGCTTGGCTTCTTGGCTGCTTTCTCTACTGTAGCTTCTGAGTTCTTTTTTTTCTTCCTCTGGAAATAGCTATAAGGCTTTGGGAAATACTTGACTCGTTCAACAGCATCTGGCATTAGTTTGCCTAACTTCTTGTCCCTTCCGAAATTTCTTCTTTCCTCTTCATTATTCTTATGCTTAGCCCATTCCAGAGAGCTATAGAGCTTTCCCCTTTCAGTGTTCTTGTTCTTGACAAGATCCAAGGCTGACAGAATTATTATCCATAATTGAGGACTCCATTGTTCAAAATCAGGCCTTATTTCTATATCTTCCCTGTATCTCTTCTTGCTCATCCTAACCTCTTCCTCATCCTCAACAACAAATTTTTCTTTAGCCCTAATCACTTGGTCAACAATAGGGCTGAATGTTGGAATTGTAGGAATGTCAGCTGATGTAGAAGGATTTGCCCATTGCGTACCATCTTGGATTTCATACTGAGCATCAACTTGAGTATCATTCTGTTCTGCATTCTGATCATAATATTGGCCATCATACAGATTAACATATTGACCACCATACAGATTTTCATTGACAGGAGCTGTTTCAATGTTTTCATATGATAATAGCTCAAGACCCATTGAGCCTCTAATAACATTTGTGAATCAAACTATATTTTCAATATTGCCCTTTATCACACCCTTCTCCCCCTTTTTGACTTCTTCATAGATATTCTGAGTCAAGGAGGTGCTGGTCTTTGTCAATTGACCATCCAAATTGTTAAGACCAATGGTGATATGGTTCTTGACTTTGAGTAAGTGATCATCTTTAACTTGAGCACATGCATCTATTCTTCTTTCAAGAATTTTCTTGTGCTTTTCCAACATTTCCTTCTCTGCATTGTGGACTGCCAACATATTTCCAGAAAGAATATTCTGATTTTCCATAATTCCATTGTGAAGAGTGTTGATCACTTCCAACATGCTCTGAGTAAAGTCAACTGCAGGATCTGCTCTCAAGAAGAATTTGACAGTCTGGGACTTTAGCAGATTATCATAAAATTTGATGGATTTTATCTCTGTTGATAACTCATTCCTGCGATTCTTAATTGAGTCATACACAAAGTTCTCCAGTTTCCTTCTCTGGACATCCATTAATCCTTTCAGTTGAGATAGAAAGACTAGGGACTTCTGATCACTCTGATGGGATGTACCTTCAACACAGATGTTGTGTTGCTCAGGCCTGGCATCTTCTCTGACCTCAGAATCAGTCATCTGATACTCAGAAGAATGTTGAGTTGTATTTTCATCATTAGCAGCATGCCCTTTATCTGATTGAAAAAAGTCTATTTCATAAATTATTCCTTGAGCAATGAGTTCAATGTGAGTCTCCCCCTCAACCTCTATAATGTCCACAGGGACATCCAGATCTACTATTGTGTTGAATTTAATATCTTTATCCATAGACACACGAGGTTGATCAGTATCAAGAGGATTCTGAGTATTCGCTTGCACAATCTGTAGATGCTCCCCCTCAGCAAGGGCATCTTCCATCACTTGCTTAAGGAGTTGCTCCCCCTCACTTTGAGGAATATATCTACCTTATTGATCTTGGTCTATGGGAGCAATTTATTCTTCAATAGGAGCTAGAGTTTTGACAGTATCCCCCTCAATCTCCGCAAAACTTTTGGTGATTATCTCCTCAGCCACTCTTTCAACAATCTCAGCTGAAGGCATCTCCATAGTAATAGTAGGAGACACTTCAGACTAAGTCCTGCTCACCTGAGTCCTTGGTGTAGGTTCAGATGATATAGATACTTGAGCACTTATGTCCTTTTTGGGCTCTTTAGTATACCCAGATAGTTGAGGATCATGAGGCTCTTCCTCAGCCTATTCTGATGAGTTGTTATCAGTACTTTCCTCTAGAACTGGAACTGCTTTCTTCTTCTTTTAGGCAACAGTCTAAGCATACGCCAATAAAACTCGGTTCCATCTGTCAAGCATTTTCAAGTCCATCCTCCTCATGTGATGGATTTTTTTCCTAGCCTTATAATAAGGATCCCTAGAACAATCTTTAGCAGAAACAGAGAAAGAATCCTTCCCATGTTTGGCTCTGCTATACAGTCAACTATCCTTTGAAATAGTATCTTTCCCCAATCAGTGTTCTTGGATAGTATTATCCTTGCCTTTTTTTGAACATTCTTTTGGAAATCTTATCATGTAAGCCAATCTTGCACAATAGGGATTTCCCTATTACATCAGCCCAGAATTTTCCCATGAGATTCAACTCCTTCTTTAGAATCGATCTAGTGGTGTGTTTTGAGAGTCTAGGACACTTTAGTGCAGATGTGATATCAGTCTTATCTAGTTTATCTTCTTCATCTAACTCTGTGAACTTGGGAAGTTATAGAGCCTTCCTTAGTCTCTTAGTGGTTATCTTAGTCTTCTTACCATTTATAAAGGTCCTTATTTTATTAGATGATGAGTCAAACATAGCATTTGAGTATAACTCAAGCACTTCATGCTTCCACAAAAAACTGGTATCAGATAGAACAAATTCTAGGTCATTGACCTGAAGCAGGTGGAGAACAAACTTTACTTCCTTAGGCGCATCCTTGAATCCATTTCGTACAAGTTCTGAACCCTCGAACATGAAATCAAAACATTTCGGTGCCATTTCTTCTGCGAATTGCGTAAGATTTTCCAAGCTTTCGTGAATTCGTCATAAGGGGCAGAGAAGGGTGAGGAACAGTGTATTTTTCCTTACACACACAGCCTTCTATTTATAGTGATTTCGTCGAGTGGCGTTGAGACCACTCAACGCACTCGATGCTTTCTGAATGCAGGACAATTTCTAAGTTAAACTAGAATGGCATTGAGACCACTCAACACCTGGTTAATCCAGAATAGTTTTTCTAAATAAAACTAGAATGGAGTTGAGACCACTCAACACACTCAATGCCTGGTTGAGTCCAGAATTCTTTGAAGTGAAATTTTCCCTATTAGTCGGGTATCACTCGACGCCTGGTGTCGGTGCACCCCGAGCTTGAGTCAACTTTCTTGAATATAAACGTGCGTGAGGGGTCTAGAACAAAATGGGACGTTATAAATCCTATAAACAAAATAAAATATTTTATCCCTGAAATCAGGCTAAAGCTCTGGGGGAGATAAAGTAAGGAAATATAATATGCTTAAATTTTACCCTGGGGAAACAACTCTGGGTAGCGCTTCCATATCAATTCCACCGGCTCCCAAGTATATTCTTCCTTCCCACGGTTAGACCACAAGACCTTCACAAAAGGTACACTTTTCCGATGAAAGTTCCTCGTCTTAGCTTCCACTATCCGCACCAGCTCTAGTCGAACAGATCTATTAGTTGCCACTACTCCATCTGTAGTGTAAATATGTTAATACAACTGTAATAGTGCATTTCGAAGTGACGACACGTGGAAGTGCTGGGTTTTATATGATTGCACAACACTTGTGCACGCTGCAGAAATAAAGAATTATAAAACCCAAAAGAGTTTGGATCGAGCGCGAACATTAATCAAGAAGTAAAGAGAAGTAAACAAAATTTACCTCTGTAGGATTGAGTCTATACTCAATCTAAATGCTCCAGGAGATCTACCGATCACTAAGCGGCTACAGTCCTTAGTGCAGAATAGCATTCGCACCACTATAGGAGATCCACACGAACGGGAGAACCCATAGAAACTTGTCGAACAAGAGCAAGGTCGGGAGAGGAAACTCCGCATCTTCACAAACTGCTAGGTCTGTTATAGAAGAGGAGGAGGCAACACTCACCGGAATCGTACTTAGCGATGGCAACGGGATCTGTGAAGGTGGAACAGTTCTGTCGGCCTTTTAGGTATCGGGTCATTCGCACAGTGTGGCTCGTGTGCTTAGACAGAATGAACAGTTACTTCAGAAACCCTAAAATCTTCTATTTATACCCAAGGAATAAATCGAACAGCTTCTATTACTATTTACAGATCCAGGACATAGAATATAGTGTTTTCGACCAAACAACCCTTGTCTCGATGAATCGTCAAGTACCCATAACATATTCGACAAATCGTCAAGTATTCAAAACCATACTTGACGAATCATCGAGTATTCATAAGGTACATAACGAAGGAATTAAGTGAACTCAATGCTCTCAGTGCCAAACCCGCCGAATCAACATTTGACTCAACGAAGGCGTTGAGTGGACTCCACGCACTCAACGCCTAAGTGCCAGATTCGTCGAGTCAACCTTTAACTCGACGAAGGCATTGAGTGAACTCAATGCACTCAACGCTTGAGAACTAGACTCGCTGAATTAACATCTTGACTCAACAGATCATTGAGTGAACTCAACGCTTAAGTGCAATACTCAACGAATCAACACTTTGACTCAAAGAATTGTTGAGTACACTCAACACACTCAACGCCATCATTGAACCAGTCAAAACTTGACTCGATGAAAGCATTGAGTGCTCTCAACGCACTCGAGGCTTTCCAAGCCTGGCAGAGCTAAGTCATTTCCACTCATCATATGAGTAAAACCATACTAATCTGATCTCCCAATTTCTCCAAACATTCTTATGTGCGACCGTGATAGGCTCATACTGCGTTGGTAGTGAGGCTACATACTTGATCACTTCCAGATCATAATGGTAACACCAACAGGATGACGTCATGCAAATTTTTCCAGTTATGGTGGTAGCTCGAGCTGATAGGCCACAGGCCCAATTCTTTCCAAAGTAACATAGGGCCCAACATATCTCAGACTAAGCTTCTTCACACCACGCACTTGTGACACTCCATGCATCGGCCTGATCTTCAAGAATACTTTGTCACCAAATTGAAATTCCACTATCCGTTATTTCTTATTATGGTACTGAAAGATCTTATTTTCAACGTAGCTAGCAACCTAGAGGGGGTGAATAGGTTTTTTTAGGTATTTTGAGTTTCTTTTTGTTTCTTCTTATGTTACTTTGCGATTTAATAGATGAGAGCTTTTAAGAACCTTCAAAAAAAATCAATTACAGAAAAGAACACAAGTATTTTATAGTGGTTCCCCAAAAATATGGGTACATCTACTCTCCTCCCACCTTGCTAACTTCCTGTTAGTCAAGGCACTTCTCCAAAACAATGCTCCAAAGAGCTTACACCTCAGATCCATCAGGATCTATCATTCTCTTCCAAGACTTACACCTCAGACATAAGGGCCTACACTCAGTGAAACAAGTATCACCTACCTCGCGAAATTAATCCCTACCACTCAGGCTATGGAGGATAGCCCTACCTCAGAGCAAACTTGCTCCTACAACTCATTGAGATGCACTCTCCTACAGGTCAGGCAATACTGCCTTACTTCTTAGTGAGTAAAACTCACCTACCTCAGATCCCAGCAGGATCCTACACTTAGAGAGGAGCCCTCTCCTACAGCTCGGGCAAATTTGGCCTACCTCAGGCCCAAGGCCCTACAACTCAGATCTAGAAGGATCCTATAACAAGAAATAATTTAATTAACTTTGACTCAGAGAAATTTCTCTATGTCAACAACTAGAGATGTGAAATTTCTGCTCTAACTCTCCTCACAACAGACAAAAAAACTTTGCTGGTGGAACTCAGAAGCTTACTCCTGAACTTACTATAGAAGACTAAAGATCTGTTGATCTTGAGTCTTCAAGCAGCTAACTGAACCTGCCGAAGGTTGAAGGTTGTTCTTTCTTTAGAACAATTTTTGATTCTACTGTGGAAGATGGAAATTGCACATCTATCTGAAATTTTCTTGCTGGAGAGCTTCAAGCTTTTTGTTGGGTATTGTATCCACAATTACCTGGATTTGAGGAAGCCTCCTGTCCAGCTAAGATGAATTCACAATGTGTTTGATGCTCTGTCTTCAAGTTGTGCTTGCAGTTATTCCACGCTAAGTACACACCAATGTTAGGGTGCAGTAGGTCAATATACATGGGTCTACGCAACGTAATCCCTCGTTGAGCGGATCAGTGTGTTGGCTTACGTGTACACTCTCTATTGGAGTGTACTTACTTTCAAGTACAGGGCTGAGATAGATCAAGAGCAGAAGAGGAGCAAGGATATGTCAAAGACCAACTCATGGGCAGAAAGACAAAGAATCGTCTAATTTGAAGTCGACGAGAATCACTAAGTGATCTTTGCCGATTCGACGGGAATCACAATTGATTCTCACCGAATAGTCGAGAATCACTCGCTGATTCTTGCCGAATGCATCCGGCTGTCTCAACGCCGTCTAGAATTCTGCTAAGGAAGAATCGACGAGAATGGTCAACTGATTCTCGCTGAATCATAGAGAATGACTTTGCATTCTCGCCGATTCGTCGAGAATAGTTGTGATTCTCGCCAATTCTCTCCGGATGGCAAGCTTTTCAGCAGGAATTCTTCTAAGTAGAATTCGACGGGAATCATAAGTGATTCTCGCCGAATCGTCGAGAATCACCAATGATTCCCGCCGAATTTGCCTTAGGCGTTTTCCATCGACTCGCTGGACCAGACCATGTACTCAGGCGTTGTTTGAACTGGAATTAGGGTTTCGTCTTGTGGGGCCCACAACGAGCATAAAGGATTATTCTACAGTATAAATACTCTCCTATTTTGAACGTAAGAAGAGGCGAAGAAAACGAACAAGTCGGCCACCTTGCATGACCTTGCTAATTGTGGAATCTCTTCTGTCGTCATCGCCGCTCAAGAGGTTGTCGCCGTCGTTGGTCTTGAATTCTTCTTGATCTCCCAGCAACAGAAACTTAGCCAAGAAACGCGTCTCACGTTTCTTTCTTGAGATCCTTTGTCTCTTGGTTTGTTGAACGGGAATACCTTCCCCTTCTGAATCGATTGATACGATCGATCCAAATAAGATCATTGGTAGACCTTGCTAGCGTTGTTAAGAAGTTTGGATCTACAAAGCATCGCTGCCGCAATCCTTGCCGCCGCCGATCTCGGGGAGATCCTCTCCAAGAGAGTGCTTAGGTCGTAGACTCTTCGTCTTCTTCAAGAACGCTTCATCGAACGAAGAGGGACACCTAGCGCTCCAAACGTAGTTTGTATTTTGTATATTCTATTTTTACTTTTGTTGTAACGGAAATTTGGTTCCTCATTGTAAGGGTTGGGTGCAACCCGTGGTGGAGGAGTAATGACTCCTTCGGGTGGAAGGGTTTCTTCCATAGTGTGAGGATTGGATTTCAATCCTGTTGGTGAAGTGACCGAGTCATCCCTTGGTGGGAGATAGGTCGAAGGGGGAGAGTGGACGTACCCAAATCCGGGAACCACTATAACTGCCTGTGTGTTTCTGTGTTGTGCGTGTTTTGTTTTCTTGTGCAGGTTTTTTTTTAATTCCGCAAAAAGACTGCATATCACCAATCCCCCCCCATAGGTGAAGGTAGTTGACACTAGATTGACTTTCAAGTGGTATCATAGGGAGGTTGCTCGTCAACTAGGTTAACACCTTGAGTAAGAACATGCCTCTAGTGTCAAGAAGAAAACCAGACTCAAGCATGGAGCTATATTCTGATGTCTCTCCTCTGAGACTCCCTGCATGCACAAAGGAGTATTATCCCATCTGTAAGATGAGAGTGTTGTTTCATCTGGAGGCCATCGACCCTCGAGCATCACTCATCTTGGAAGAGGGTCCCTTCATTCCCATGAAGGCTTCAGGCTCAGGAAAGGATCTCCAAATCCCTAAGAGTCCTGAAGAGATGTCTGAGACCGAGCTCTCACTGTTCAACTTGGCAAGTTTATTCGTCAGATCATCACTGACGTCTGGTCTGGTATATCTCGTTCAAGAGTGGACAAGTGTAGGACTGCCAAGTCCATGTGGGAAACCATCTCAGACCTCATGGAGGGATCGGAGACAGCTGGGACCAGGTGCCAGCTGGAGGATGAAGCCTATATGGGGGTCCTCATTTCTGAAGATGAAATTCAAGACCAATCTCTCAGTATCAGGGCTCCTTTTTCCTTGTCTGAGACTGAAGAATAGGTTGAGGAACACAGTTCTGATGAAGCTGACACAACAGTCTCTGCCGATCTTAACGCTGACCCGGAACATCAAAGTCAGGATCAGGTAACTTCTTCATCATGCTCCTCTCCCCTTGAATTTCCTGAAGACAGGAATAGTTCAGAGGGTTGTCCATCTAGTGATGAAAGGGAAATGGATAGCTTCAATCAAAGGATTGAAAATCTTGATTCCCTTGAGAGTGCCCTTCAGAAGAGCAACTTACTTGCTGAGGAACAAGCTAAGGATATTGCTCAGCTAAGGACCTTGATGAATCTCCAATTGGAATCCATCAAGGTAAAGGACTCAATGATCTCGGATCTAGAGAGTCGTCTTGAAACTGAGAAGAGGATAGTTTCATAACTTTTCCAAGATAGATGCTATCAAAAGAAAAGCAGAAAATGGGTGGATCTCCCAAATCATTAATTCATTGAGAAATGGGGAAACTGTGTTCAGACCCACCACCCCGAGTAGGAAGGGCAAACATCATGCTTTCAGGTATGACCACAGGAACAACCTTGGTCACTGCAAGAGTGATCGGCCCTCAGGTGAAAAAACCCACAGTGCAAGAGCTGTCATGGCTACCCATGAGAGAATACCCAAGGCTCATCCTGAACCCTTTGTATTCTCGGCCTCAGCACCAACTCGTCATGAATCTGTAGGAACCAGCTCTCACTGCATCTATTACCACCCCTAGACACAGGAAAGGGGGTTGGGAAACATGTAGTAAGTACCCATGGGGCCCCCGGATGTGTGTTGACTGAAAGGAATGCACCACCTCCCAGGCCTCATGACACTCACCGCATTCTCTCTATCTACCCTCCCTCGTGTCTCGGTGAAAAGGGCAAATTTGTGAGCAGAACCTGCACGGTCCCGTTTAGACCCAAGATCATGACCACCTCAGTCAGTAGATCAGGTCAGAAACGGCGATAAAACATTCATGATTGGTTGTGTTGTGGCAAGGTGGGTCACTTTGCCATAGATTGTTGGCACAATCCCTCTGTGCCAAGGGCAAGGGTATGTCCACTCCCTCTGGGCAGAGCTAGCCTTCCTGACAGGATTCCTGTAGGAAGGCATTCGATATTTTATGCTGACAAGAACCTAGGACCCAATTCATATTGGGTTCCTAAGGTAGGGTAATTCTTTTTCGTAGGATAGTCTAGGTTCACGTAAATATGATGGGAACTAGGCATGAGATGTTCCAAGAATGACATGGAACAAGTATTTGGGATAAGAGCAGTGCTAACTACAATGGCCTACTCAAATTCGACACCTGGTGTTCCTTAAATAGAAGATCTGAATGATCAATTTTATAATCTCAGGTACACGCGTTCAGTTTCGATACTTGAGTCATATTATATTGATGTTTACATATATATATATATACATACTCATATATCCACACGAATTTGTAAATTCTTACTCTAAAAGTAAATGGTTATATGTATATATACACATATATGCTCACACACTTGATGACAGAACGAAACTTTTAAATGACCCTTAAGTACAATCTGAAGAATTCCTTGTAGTTATATTTAGAGTTGAAATTGAATCTCAATAGGCATAAATCAGCCCATTTGAAATTAAAGAACGTATGCCAGTTGGTGTAACAAAATATTACAATCTTTCACCTAGAATTACTCTGGAATTACGTATAGGGCTTATATATTGTTCAACTCGATCGAGGTTTCATGATCAAGAAATAACTTGGGGGAAAAGGCTTGAAATTAACATGCCACGGTTATTAAATTGGGTGTAACAAAAATAACATGTCACTTGGAGTTGTATAGAAAATTCGGTCGACTTCCCCGGTTCGGAAGAAATAAATAGAAAATCCCGAAGGACTCTTCACCTTCTGAAATCACTCGATCATGCGAAAGCTCCCCGTGCTTCGATCGCCCGGTGCTCTCCATCACTTTTCCATGCTTCCGTTATCCTAAGGACGCAAGGATCTTGTCTCGATCCCGTCGGTTCCGTGCCATCCATTCGCTGTCGTCCCGCCAAACCGCTCGGCGCTAGGGTAAGTTTCTCTCTTCCTTGAAGTTTCGTTTCTAAGTGTAGCTTCTATTCTAGAAGTACTGATAGGGTTCGACACTTGAACATGTCCTGTTTAGGTTTGCAATGGCTCATAGAACCACTGCAGGACTCCTCACTGGAAGTGAACTGGTTCGGACAGGCTTCTCTCATTCCTCCGATGACTTCAGGAATATAATCCTCATGCTTGAAGAGGCCGGTCTTACATTCATCCTGGAGCATCCTTGCAAAATTTCGGATTAGGAGGTGCTGGAGTTCTTTACAACGGCAAGGCTACGACATGAAGATACAGTGATCGAGAGTAAGATTGCCGGTGTATGGATCAAGATGACAGCAGGAAAACTGACACAATATTTGCAGCTCTCCAGTTCTGATCAAGAAGATTATCTAGAGGAAGAGGATCGAGCCAGGACTCTTCTATTCTGTGGACTAGCTCGAGGAACCAAATCGATCAAGAGAAAGGAAATGAATAAGGAAGGGAAGCTGCTGTCAGATATCGATGGGAAAGTCCTGATCTGCAAACCAGGCTCCCACGATCATATCTCGGGAGATATGTTCAAGATCTTAGTGACTATAGTCTGTCGAAAGAGATATAACTGGGGAGCTATGTTGTTTGAGAAAATAAAAGATACTCTGTGAACCCCAAGTTTTGGAATAATCATCAGCCTATTTCTCAACCAGCTGGATGGAGACAGGTTCGATATGAGTAAGGGAGTTCCTCTACACTACCTGAAGAAAATGGATTCAAGTGTTTTTGATAGATGGGAAAGAAGAATTGGTCAAGCAGCTGTTGCTGAAGAACATGATGAATCCCTGGCTGAGTCCCATGTGGATGAGGACAATAGAACTCTAAAAGATCCCGTGGCTGAACCCAGTGAAGTTCCTGATCTGCTGCCTGTAGGAACCGAGGGGGAGCCTCTACCCCTTGCGACTGGAACTCACAGGACAGATCTCTCAATACCTGCTCCTGCTGATGTTGTTTCTGATATCTCTTAGATAGCCAAAGATGCAGTTGATACCCTGGCCACTGATTTGGGGGATGAAGAGGAAGATGAGGAAGCCTTGGACAATGATGCAATTGACAATGAAGAAGAGGATGATGTGGTTGAAAATAAAACAACCTTGAGGGAGATGGTTGAGATGGTGGAGCCATAGGATGATATTGAAGTCCCCTCTGAGGACCGGGCTCCAGTGGAAGTTCCTAAGAAATCTGGTGCAACAATGGAGGGGGAGTCCTCTCAACAAAGGATGATAAGCATTCCTGAGAAAACTAAAGAGACTGCCCCTATTCCCCCATTAGAGACTATGCACATATCAAGCTCCCCCAGTAATTCTATTGAAGAAGAAGACCAAGGCGTGCCTCAGGGTTATCCACTACGACCAAATCTAGCAAATCACATCGTGAACATCATTCAAGGGATAGTGGATGAACTCAAAGATTCTTTTGAGAAATCACACAACAAGGTATTAAAAAGAATAAAGAAATCTGAGGCGCTAATGCTGAAAAATGTTGTGGAAATCAATCACAAGATGGATCTGATGGAACAAAAGTTTAATGCTAAGTACACAGAGGCCGGCACTGCTGTCACACTTCTCATGCAAGGGCTTCAGAAAAATATGGCCGATCTGGCAGTAGTAAATACGAATGCTCATGTTGTGGCCGACAACATCCAGAAATTCGATGCCAACATGGTGATTCTAAATACAAATCAAGAAACCCTGCTGACTGAGTTTACAACGACTGTGCAGCACATCGATGAGTCAATGCACACTTATGCAAACTCAATTGCCCTCGAAGCCAAAAAGGGGGAGGAAGAATATAAAGCTAAGATGGAAGGGCTACAACAGATTATCATCAACAACTTCGAACAGTCAAAAAAGTAGGTTTTTGATAGCTTTCACTTACTCGTTCAGCAGGCATCAGGTATTCAAATTCCAATTCCGGTTCCTTCTCCAGATGAGATTACCACTGCTGCTGATGAGATTGCAAGTGTTGAGGAGGTTCTACTTAGCGAAGCTGATGCCAAGAAGGCTTCCAGGGATGCTGAAAAAGCTACTCTCAAGGCCATGTTTGACCAGGAAGCCATAGCAAGAGGAAAAAGGAAACTCCAAGAAGGGACGTCCAAAGAAACTCCAACCGAAAAGAAAGTAAGATTGAAGGAGGATGAAGTGAGAAATGAAAGATGGAGCCCTGTTTCATGGAGCATTATTTTGGATACTTTTATGCTACAACAGAGGGGGGAAATAAATCAGAATGATGTATACAATCAGTATGAGTGGGAGGTTCATAAAGAATATGAAGCTAAACGGAATATCTTTTTCAGGTCCAACACCGTGGAAAATAAAGCTCCTCCCCCCAGATATTATCCAAAGCCCAAGGAGTATTTTGAGAGACAAAACAAGAAATTCTTGGCTCAACAACTAAAGGATGATTTAGCTAAGGAGAAATAGGCTTAGGATTATGGCTTGTCATTTCCTCAATGCATGTTTTTATATTCATGTTGTTGTATGAACAATTCTTATGGATAAATATATATATATATGATTTCATGATTGACTCAAATATTTTTCTATTTGCCTTTATTTCTCTGTGTCTTATCTTTCTTATTTTGCCTTGTATATTACTCTGGTTGGTGTAATTCATCTTAGCTAGTAGGATTTTGGTTCTTCAAATGGGGGGCGATTGTTGGGTAGTGTATCCACAATTACCTGGATTTGAGGAAGCCTCCTGTCAAGCTATGATGAATTCACAATGTGTTTGATGCTCTGTCTTCAAGTTGTGCTTGCAGTTATTCCATGCTAAGTACACACCAATGTCAGGGTGCAGTAGGTCAATTTACACAGGTCTGCGCAACGTAATCCCTCGTTGAGCAGATCAGTGTGTTGGCTTACGTGTACTCTCTCTATTAGAGTGTACTTACTTTCAAGTACAGGGTTGAGATAGATCAAGAGCAGAAGTGGAGCAAGGATGGGTCAAAGACCAACTCATGTGCAGAAAGACAAAGAATCGTCTAAGTTAAAGTTGACGAGAATCACTAAGTGATTCTCGCCGATTCGACAGGAATCACTAGTGATTCTCGCCGAATCGTTGAGAATCACTCGCCGATTCTCGACGAATGCATTCGGCTGTCTCAATGTCGTCTAGAATTCTGCTAAGGCAGAATCGACGAGAATTGTCAACTGATTCTCGCCGAGTCATCGAGAATGACTTTGCATTCTCGCCGATTCGTCGAGAATAGTTGTGATTCTCGCCGATTCTCTCCGGATGGCAAGCTTTTCAGCAGGAATTCTTCTAAGTAGAATTCGACGGGAATCATAAGTGATTCTCGCGGAATAGTCGAGAATCACCAATGATTCCCGCCGAATTTGCCTTAGGCATTTTCCGTCGACTCGCTGGACCAGACCATGTACTCAGGCATTGTTTGAACCGGAATTAGGGTTTCGTCTTATGGGGCCCACAACGGTCATAAAGGAGTATTCTACAGTATAAATACTCTCCTATTTTGAACGTAAGAAGCGGCGAAGAAAATGAAGAAGTCGGTTGCCTCGCGTGACCTAGCTAATCGCGGAATCTCTTCCGCCGCCGTCGCCGCTCGAGAGGTTGTCGTTGTCGTTGGTCTTGAATTTTTCTTGATCTCCCGGCGACAGAAACTTAGCCAAGCAACGCGTCTCACGTTTCTTTCTTGAGATCCTTTGTCTCTTGGTTTGTTGAACAGGAAAACCTTCCCCTTCCGAATCGATTGAGACGATCGATCCAAATAAGATCGTGGGTATACCTTGCTAGCTTTGTTAAGAAGTTTTGATCTACAAAGCATCGCCGCCGCAATCCTTGCCGCAGCCGATCTCGGGGAGATCCTCTCTAAGAGAGTGCTTAGGTCGTGGACTCTTCGTCTTCTTCAAGAACGCTTCATCGAACGAAGAGGGACACCTAGCGCTCCAAAAGTAGTTTGAATTTTGTACATTCTATTTTTGCTTTTGTTGTAACGGAACTTTCGTTCCTCATTGTAAGGGTTGGGTGCAACCCGTGGTGGACTAGTGACTCCTTCGGGTGGAAGGGTTTCTTCCATAGTGTGAGGATTGGATTTCAATCCTATTGGTGAAGTGACCGAGTCGTCCCTTGTTGGGAGATAGGTCGAATGGGGAGAGTGGACGTACCCAAATCGGTGAACCACTATAAATGCCTGTGTGTTTCTGTGTTGTGCGTGTTTTGTTTTCTTGTGCAGGTTTATTTTTAATTCCGCAAAAAAACTGCATATCACCTATCCCCCCCCCATAGGTGAAGGTAGTTGACACTAGATTGACTTTCACTTTTCATATGCAGAAATGATGAGGAAGATGAAGTCGGTTGCTATCCTTTTTAAATTGAGTAAGCACTAAAAGTTGTTCTTGTCTTAGCCCATCTCATCCTTTTATAGTTCGGCGATCAACAACTCTAAGAGATTAGTAGGCCCCACCTGCAGCTTCCAACTGTGCCTTGCGTTAACGGAAGAAGACGTACAGTAACTTCGCAGTAGAGTTTTTCGTGTTCTGTAGCTTCTCCGTACCTGATTTGAACTTAGTTGACTTTGTCGATTTTGCTGACGCCAGCACCTATGGACATAGCCAAAATCGAGCATCAGTAGAATAGGCATTGAGTGAATGAGCTTCACTGAACGCCAAAACACTTAGACAGATTTTTGTCTATCTAGGTGTTGAGAGCTTTGAGTGAACAAGCCTCAATCAACATTTTTTTCCTTAGAAAAATCTTCCTGCTTCCTTGGCATTGAGAGCTTTGAGTGTGTCTTCATCACTCACCGTTGTTTGCCTTAGAAAAGCTTTCTGCAACTTAGGCATTGTGAGCGTTGAGTGAGCACGCTTCACTCAATGCTTTTTGCCTTAGCCAATTTTCTACCTCTGAAGGTCCATAGGCATTGAGAGCGTTGAGTGAGCATGCCTCACTCAACGCTTTTTGCCTTGGGCAATTTTATGAACTTAGTTCGACGAACTAAATTGATTTTGACGAACGGTTAGCTCAGCTTGACGAACAATGAGCTCAGCTCTATGAAACCTGAAATAAGTTAGACTTATAGCTTTTTGTTGTGTGGCGTTGAGTGTGTCTTCAACACACAACGTCAAACTACTTAGCCATATATCTACCTTTAGCTGCATGGCATTGAGTGAGTTGATTTCACTCAACTCCTGTGGACTTAGCCACTTTTCTACTCATTTCAACTTAGGCTTTTACTGCTTTAGAATGTCTCACAGCTTTTTGTTGCATAGCAATGAGTGAGTTGACTTCACTCAATCCCTGTGGACTTAGCCACTTTCTCAGCTTGCCACTACTTTGGCTTTGTCTGTATAGCCTTCAATCAGCGCTATAAGTCATCTGGCATTGAGTGAGTCACCTTCACTCAACGCCTGTGGACTTAGAAAGATTTCTGTTTGTCCACATCTTAGGTAAGTGTTTACTTGACTTGTCTACTTAGGGTACCTGTCCCATCACTTTCAACTACAACTATATGTATATCATTGACAAGATTAATTTCCTCAAATCTAGGACATTGTGAGCAATGGACCCAACAATCTCCCCCTATTTGAGGAAGTAAAAACTCTTAAGCAAGTGAGTCAATGACATACACAGAACCATGCAGCAATAATGATGGCGACGATGCTCCGCCATTTTCTCGTGCCGACATGGACCTCTATTTTGATCGTCGTAACTACATGTTCATGGACATTGATGGTCATTGCCGCAACCGTCGTCGCCTCCATCACATGGACCTCTCTTTTGATCGCCGCCTCTACATGTTCGTGGACATTGATGGTCGTTGCCGCAACCGTCGCCGCAACCGCCGCCGCCGCCGCCGCTGCCAGCGTTACGTCACTTCATTATGATTATAATGTTATTTCATTTTTGAAATAATATTATAATCCTAATTCTCTAATTATCATTTTGTAAGTTTATAGATTTATAATTTAGAGGTTATAAATTTATAAGCTTATTTTTATGTTGTCCTCTTATTTTAATTTTTGTTAAAACTTTAGAGGCTAGGATTTGCTTTTGTTTTGGATGAAGGGTGGAGGAGTGTTGTAGCATTAATATATATATATATATATATATGTATGTGGAGTGGGAAAGGATATTGAAGAAGATTACAAAAGAAAACCTAAGAAGGCTTCGGCTCTCAGCCGCCCCTCCCTGTTCCTAAATTCGGCCTGGCCGAAACCCGACCCCCAGGTATTGCCGGTCTGCTGCTACCGCCCCCCTTTTGGGGCGGTTCATTGCTTCTCCGATGACTCCTACCTCCTCTGGTGTGACTCCGAAGAAGGCGGCTCGATTCTTCCTCATCCGGTGCTACTCTGGGGACCCGTGGAAGTGCGACTCTTCCACCATTATCTTGCTCCTCCTCCTCCACACCTCCTCTCTAATTTCTTGTTTGGGGTAAAGATTTTCTATCCATACACTTTGTGTGATTTTCTTCTTAATCTTGTGAGTTATTAGAGACTTTGGTTTCAAAATTTTATCCTAACTATTTATTCAATTTGCATTACAAAAAAATCTGAATTTGTATTGCTTTATTATCTGATTTTCGCGAAGATTTTCGTAAGGGTAGGTCCCCTTGGACGTTTGCAAACCGGGGCTGGTTTAGACTTTGGTTTCGAATGGATCAAGAGGATTTTGTATATCCTCGTATGGTTTTGTTTTGAGGGTTAAATTTGGACTATTTTCCGAATTGAAATTTTTAGTCTGGATCGCCCTCTATGTGGATGAAAATGTTTGTGATTCGATGCTAGATGTATGGTTAGGATATGATAATAGTGAATGTGTATGTTCATGCAGGTTTGGTTGGAAATTTCCCCCTTGTGAGATCGCGTACGTACAGACGAAACTCTGCCGAAATTTCGAGTTTTGCACGCACACCACGTGTTTGCTTAAATTCCCCTTAGGAATCCATTTGTATTTTGTGCCTTAATTCCATTTTGGGAGTGGCCTACATCAATTTTGTATCAGAGGGAGGTTTGCCAATTTCTTAACTTGGCAACGATCCGCTCGTTCCGAGCCACACCCCCATTTGCACTTAGGCGCATTTTGTTGGTTTTCAAATTTTTATTTTTAGTTATATAAAAACAAACAAAAAAACAAAATTGTTTTACATGTTTACTTAATTTGAGTGTTTTGTTGGTCCATTATGGCGTACACTGGGAGTTCCGAACACTCACTTTCATTCGTGGAGAGTAATTTTATGTTATCACAATATTTGACACCACCACTGCGCACCTCTAGGCCTATTAGAGTGCCTGCTCCGACCTATGATGGGTTAGGTGATCCGCGAGTATTTTTATGTTGGGTGAAGGATATAGAACTTTATTTTTAGCAATATCATATTGTAGACCCCCAACGGATTCCCGTTGCAAAACTTTAATTATTTGGTCGAGCACAGACCTTCTGGCTCAATGAGGAGCGACGTTTTGGGACGTCCCTCGACGACTCACTTGTAGGTTGGAGGATTATGAAAAATTTATTAACGGATTAGTATTACTCTCCATACTGCCGCTCTCCATCTTCTGATTATTTGAGTGAGTTGCCTCTTAAGCTTTTGCCTATATCGAACCAGCATGTTCCCTCGTACTCCCGTATGAGGAAGTTTCATGATTTTATTTCTCCTCGCTAGGGCACTAGACCCGTTTCTGATCATAGGGGTGACTATACGCCCAACGCTAGATCTCTACCCCGCTAAGATCTGACTATTTCGAGCACATGTACACCTACCGTTAGGGTGAAAGAAAAGGTTAGGTCCTCGGTCCCGCCACTTGTCCTTGTCACTATTAGGGACTCTATAAAACTGCGGGTTAAGCCTAGGCAAATAGTTAAAAGTTGCAAGAAGAACGCAACATGTTATTCTTGTGGAGTGATTGGCCACTATGCCTTAGAGTGCCCCCACAAAGCCTAGAGATTTGGCACTTTTAGCTTCGACGTCTGAGCCCGCCACTGAGGGCGATGCTGATTGGTCTGACGACTGTAGTGACGATGAGGAGATTGGTTATCCTAGTGACCTAGATGATGATGTCTCCTATGAGGTATCACTCCCTGGGATTAACCCACCTCCCCCCGACCATATTTGAGGCTCGTCTCCTATGATAGTTGGTGAACCGAGCGATGACCCAGAGTTAGATGACGTACCTACTGAGTTGGAAGATTTGTCTTGCGAGGGAGCTGACCTTTTGGATCGATTAGCGGACTTGTTAGGACACGAATTGATTTTACCTAGTCCGACCCACTTAATTAAACCTTCATTATTAGTACCTCCTTTTGATATGACTAGTGGGCTCTGTATTAGTGAGTATCTGTCGGCGGACATGTTTTCATTTGCGACTGAGTATGATTTCACGGCGACTGTGCCTATTGCTTTGGTGCCCTCACGACATTGTTACCCGCCAAATAAAATTGCACATATCTCTCGTCCATCCTGGTACGAACTGCATGTAAACATATCGTTGCCTTACGCCAGTGTCTATGAGTTGCATCACTTTCATGTCTGTTCACCTTTGAGAGCTTCTGACTGTAGAATTGTTTATTCTAATTTTGTCTGGTTAGCCCCCGAGTGGATACCTTCGGGTTCCGTAACAAAATTATTACATTGGAGCGCCGATTCTTTCATGATTTTCATGAATTTTGGGTTTACTGCAATTTCTTTGGATTTTAACGATGCAATCGGTTTTTCACCGCATTTCAATTTTTCGGATTTAATTTTGCAAATTTGGTCTCCATATGAGCGGCTTTATCCGACGTTTCTCTCTTCCACTTCAAATTCTTGTGGGTTGAGAGGTGAGATTTTTTTCGTGTCGCTCTTCCATTTGGGTTTCCTGGTTCTCGCATTGGATGGTAAGATCTACGCTGCTTTTCTTTATGCTGACACATCTATGAGGTTTTCTGCTGTTCTTGCTCATGACAGGTTCTGTGCTATTGCGGATGCCCGCACTGCTTGTCCTGCCCAGTGGATGTCCGCTCTTGCTACGCTACCTGTGGATGTTGCTGTCTCCTACTTTTCTCTCCCTGGCCACTCATCGAAGATGAGTGATTTTGAGCGGGGGAGGATTGATGACGAGGATGTCTGCTCTTGCAATGCTACCTGTGGATGCTCCGCCATTTGCTCGTGCCGACATGGACCTCTATTTTGATCGCCGCCACTACATGTTAATGGACATTGATGGTCGTTGCCGCAACCGTCGTCGCCTCCATCACATGGACCTCTCTTTTGATCGCCGCCGCTACATGTTCGTGGACATTGATGGTCATTGTCGCAACCGTCGCCGCAGCCGTCGCCGCAACCGTCGTCGCCGCCACCGCCGTTGCCAGCGTTACGTCACTTCATTATGATTATAATGTTATTTCATTTTTGAAATAATATTATAATCCTAATTCTCTAATTATCATTTTATAAGTTTATAGATTTATAATTTATAGGTTATAAATTTATAAGCTTATTTTTATGTTGTCCTCTTATTTTAATTTTTGTTAAAACTTTAGAGGCTAGGATTTGCTTTTGTTTTGGATGAAGGGTGGAGGAGTGGTGTAGCATTAATATATATATTTATATATGTATGTGGAGTGGGAAAGGATATTGAAGAAGATTAAAAAAAAACTTAAGAAGGCTTCGGCTCTCAGCCGCCCCTCCCTGCTCCTAAATTCGGCCTGGCCGAAACCCGACCCCCAATTATTGCGGACCTGCTGCTACCGCCCCCCTTTTGGGGCTGTTCATTGCTTCTCCGATGACTCCTACCTCCTCCGGTGTGACTCCAAAGAAGGCGGCTCGGTTCTTCCTCATCCGGTACGACTCCGGGGACCCGTGGAAGTGCGACTCTTCCATCATTATCTTGCTCCTCCTCCTCCACACCTCCTCTCTAATTTCCTTTTTGGGGTAACGATTTTCTATCCATACACTTTGTGTGATTTTCTTCTTAATCTTGTGAGTTATTGGAGACTTTGGTTTCAAAATTTTATCCTAACTATTGATTCAATTTGCATTACAAAAAAATCTGAATTTGTATTGCTTTATTATCCGATTTTCGTGAAGATTTCCGTAAGGGTAGGTCCCCTTGGACGTTTGCAAATCGGGGCTGGTTTAGCCTTTGGTTTTGAATGGATCAAGAGGATTTTGTATATCCTCGTATGGTTTCATTTGGAGGGTTAAATTTGGACTATTTTCCGAATTGAAATTTTTAGTCCGGATCGCCCTCTTTGTGGATGAAAATGTTTGTGATGCGACGCTAGATGTATGGTTAGGATATGATAATAGTGAATGTGTATGTTCATGCAGGTTTGGGTGGATATTTCGCCCTTGTGAGATCGCGTACGTACAAACGAAACTCTACCGAAATTTCGAGTTTTGCGCGCACACCACGTGTTCGCTTAAATTCCCCTTAGGAATCCATTTGTCTTTTGTGCTTTAATTCCATTTTGGGAGTGGCCTACATTAAATAAGCATAAAAACTATATAATTTAGAAGTGATCTATAGTTACCACGCTTCCCTGCCGGTAGAGTGGAACATCACTGCACCTGATTCCCCTGAATTGCTGCTACCAAACTAGAACATTAATCTGATCATCTGATCATCTTTTCCTCCCCCTTTTTGACTTCAGCAAATAGCTGGTAGGATTCATCTGATCATCTTATCGTCTGCTCCCCCTCAATTAGGCAGTAGTGAATTATTGGAATTATGCTGGACATGCTCCCCCTCAATTGGAGAATCTTTATTTCTTTAAAGAACAATTCCATCTGCAAGATACCAAATATCTTGCAACTACATGAGGAGCAACTAAAGCTATACTAAGTTTAACATACCCAACTAAAATTTGAAGGTGTTAAACTTGTCTTTATTTAGTGGCTTAGTGAATATGTCAGCCACTTGTTTGTCTGTTGGAACAAACTCAAGGGTGATGTATTCACATTCTATATGTTCCCTAATGAAATGATATCTAATCTCTATGTGCTTAGTCCTGCTATGGGAGACAGGATTCTTAGCAATTGAGATTGCACTAGTAGAGTCACAAAATATAGGAGTTCTACATATTTGGAGGTTGTAGTCTTAAAGCTAGTGTTGGATCCATAGGAAATGAGCACAGCAGCTACCTGCTGAGATGTACTCTAACTCTACAGTTGATATTGTAACACTGGTTTATTTTTTGTTGTTCCAAGATACCAGTCTCCCTCCCAAGAACTGACAAGTGTCAGATGTGCTCTTCCTGTCCTTTTTGCAGCCTGCAAAATCTTCATCTGAATTGCCTGTTAGTTCAAACTCCCCATTCCTAGGGTACCATAGGCCAAGATCTAGAGTGCCCTTAAGATACCTCAAAATTCTCTTAGTTGCAGAGTAGTGAGATTCTTTAGTGCAAGCATAATACCTAGCAGAAACACATGTAGCATACATGATGTCTTGCCTACTTGCAGTCAGATATAGAAGGGGCCAATTATCCCTCTATGTAAAGTTTCATCAACAGGTTTCCCTGCCTCATCTTTTCCTACATGCATATTTGACCCCATGGGAGTTCTCTTTGGTGGAGGTGTTCTCCATGCCAAATTTCTCCATCAACTCCCTAGTGAACTTAGACTGGGATATGGACAAGCCATCATCAGTCTGTCTTACTTGGAGGACAAAAAAGAACTTAAGTTCACCCATACTTCTCATCTCAAACTTCCCCTGCATAAGTTTAGCAAACTTTTTGCATAGGTTATCATTTATAGATCCAAAGATGATGTCATCTACATATATTTGAACTAGGATTATCTTACCCTTTGATTCCCTTAGGAATAGGGTCTTGTCTATTTTCCCCCTTGAGAATTTGTTCTCAAATGAGGAAACTAGACAAAGTCTCATACCATGCTCTAGGGGCTTGCTTCAGCCCATATAGAGCTTTCCTAAGTCTATAAACATAATCAGGCGAGTTAGGAACTACAAAACCTGGAGGCTGCCCAACATTGTCTTTTTTATTTTTAGTCACCATTCAGGAAGGCTGACTTCATATCCATCTGGTAGACCTTGAATCACTTGTGTGTAGCATATGCAAGGAACAATCGGATGGCCTCTAATCTTGCTAGAGGGGCAAAGGTTTGATCAAAATCAATGCCTTCTTCTTGCATGTACCCCTTAGCTACTAGTCTGGCTTTGTTCTAAACTATAATGCCATTTTCATCAAGATTGTTCTTGTAAATCCACTTAACTCCAATGATATTATGACCATGTGGTTTGGGAACCAGCTTCCAGACCTTGCACCTCTTGAACTGGTCAGTTCCTCCTACATAGCTCCAATCTAATGTTGGTCTATGTTGGCCTCTTCAATCTTCTTGGGCTCTACTTGTGATAGAAGACTTGAGTACATGGCTGTGTTCAGACTTCTGCTCCCTTTTATTACTCTATGGCTTTCCTCACCAATGATCTTGTGTGCTGGATGATCTCTTATGTGTCTGACTGCTAGTGACAGTCTTCTTTCAGCAACAGCTTCAGCTTCATGTGCAGCCTCTTATTGATCTTCATCCATTCCCATTGTATCTGGTAGATTTTCTAGAGTATCCACTTCATCTTGCATAACTGGTGATGCTTCCTTGATGGTTAGTTTGTCCATCATCTATTTTGTACCTGCAGTGCTATAAGAGGAGCTAGGCAGCCCACTATTAATCCTAGTAGACTCATCAAAGACTACATGAACTAATTCTTCTATAACTTGGCTTTTCAAGTTTAAAATCCTATAGGCTTTGCTATGATTGATGTACCCAACAAATATTCCATCAAAGTACTTGGCAACAAACTTAGCGATATAGGATTGGCCATTGTGAAGCACAATGCACTTACTAATAAAGATTCTGAGATAGCCCAGATTTGGTTTTCTGCCCTTCAAGATCTTATAGGGAGTCTTCTTGTGGCTTTTGGTTATAGAGGCCCTATTGAGGACATGACATGTAGTATTAACTACCTCATCCAAGAAATATTCAGGAAGAGATGTATCACTGAATAGTGTTCTACTAACCTCTATGAGAGTCTTGTTTTTCCTCTCAACTATCCCATTTTGCTGGGGTGTTCTAGGAGAGAGAATTTTTAATGAATCTTATGCTCTTCACAGAACCTTGTCATGCCATCAGACTGGAATTCAGTCTCATGGGCACTTCTGATTTTGACCACAGAACTGCCAAGCTCATTTTGAATTTGCTTGATAAACCTCATGAAGACATCAAGGGTCTCATTCTTTTTCTTAAGAAAGAACACCCAGGTAAACTTGGAATAGTCATCAACTACCACAAGGGTATAAACTTTCCTACCATGACTATAAACAGGCATAGGACAAAATAGGTCCATAAGCAATAGGTATAAGCATCTCATAGTGTCTTTTGTACTAATTCCCTTGAAGGAGACTTTTGTTTGCTTGCCCTTTTGGCAAGCTGAGTTAATGCCCTCCTTGGAGCACTTCACATTGGGGCCATTCATAACTAGCACTTGACTGAAGAGCTTGCCAATAGTCTTGTAATTCAAATGGGCTAGCCTCTTGTGCCATTGAACATAGTAGGAGACTTTCTCATTTGCCACTAGACAGATAGGAGAATCTGTATTTAGACATAAAAAGTTAAAGCAATAAACATTTCAACTCCTAGTGCTTGTCAAGATGACCTCTTGGTCACTTGAACTCCTATTTAGGCACTCATCCTTGTGGAACACAATAACATAGCCAAGTTCAGAAAGCTGGCTTATGCTTATAAGGTTGTGTTGCAACCCTTCAGCATAAGCCACCTCGGTGATGGTGACTATGTCATTGGTAATCTTACCATATCCTCTGGTTACACCTCTATCTGAACCACCAAAGATGACATTGGGTCCATCTTTTACTGGAGTAAACTCCTTCAAGTTGCTCCTTGTTCCAGTCATGTCCCTGGAACAACCACTGTCCAAGTACCATATAGGGGTATGGCCACTTGGACTATCCAATAATACACAGTTTACTTTACCTTAGGACCCCAATATTTCTTGGGTCCTATATGCACATTAGTATGAAACTGAACATGTCCACCATCAAAATTATTGACTGGTGGACTGACCCTAGCTCTGCCCACATTGGGATTGTGCAAGCAGCCAATGGAAAAAATGCCCTATCTTACCATATCACCAACAATCATGTATATTATATCTTCACTTCTATGTAGGCCCTGCGGCTTGGTTAGACACAGCCTTAACAAGAGAAAGATGTGCTGGAGCCCTTTTCTGATTTCTTTTAGCTAGAATTTGACTGAAGGTAAGTCTCTAAGCTAGCTTATTTGGTATGCCATGAGTGTTAGCAACAGCAAGCTTATTTTCAGAAAGCATGATTCTGATGGCTTCAGATATGCCCAGATCAGCCTAACTCTTAAACTTGCACTTAGTCTGAACCGTTGATGTTAGACTCTGAGTTTGGCTACAACAACATTGTTGAGTGTTGGTGCTGAAGCACCAAAAACAAATGGTCCTGGTTGGCCCATCTGAAATTTCTCACGGGCAGCCCCAAAGGCACTCACCCGGCCAGAGCTTTCACAATGGCAGTGAATATCTTTGTTCACCCCTGAGGAACAACCCTTCTCCCGGTGACCACAGGAGCTTTCCTGGTCATACCTGTTAGAAGGTAACAGAACTTTTCTAAAAAAAATGGGAGGTTTGGAAGCAATAGGCTAAGGTGGAGCTGGATCTTTGACCTTTCTTTTGGAAGGAGCAACTTTTGTGCTTCCTTTGAATCCCAACCCTTTCTTACCCTTTTGAGAAGAGAAGGTGTCTATCAAGGGTAGTACTGTCCTTGGCTAAGAATAGCTAGCCACAAATCTTTTCTCCTTCTCAAGATTATCTTCAAGATCCCAGATGAGACAGTTCTTGTGCTTGATGAAGGCTATCTGGATGTCTAAGAGAGACTTCAGTTAGCTTATTTCCCTAGCTTTCTTATCTAGCAGATTAGCTTTTACAGTCTGCTGGGCAACAACAAGCTTAAGAGATGAAATCTCTTTAGCTTGCTTCTTAGACAACTTCTTGACCTTCTTGAAGGAATTCAGAAGTTCTCAATACTTGTCAATCAGTTGATTAACATCTCCTTTAGATCCAGAATCTTCTTTACCATTGTGTGAAGAGGTTTCTGAGCAAGGACTAGTCTCATACTAAGATAGAGAAACATAATTAGGTAATGAATGTACCTTGCTTTGACCAGGCTGATCCTGGCTTCCCTCTTCATATGTCATTGCCATCAGGCCTCTGTAGCTGTAGGCATCTTCATCCACCTCTGAGTCATTTCCTGATAGTGTCAGAGGGGCTCTGATTCCAATCCTCACTGGAGGGTTGACTTCTCCTACTGTAATAGCATTATCTTTAGCAGCAACAACAATCCCAGTGTAGGCTTCCTCTTCTTCAAACTCAGATGATGATGAGTCTATCCAACTCTTTTCCTTCTTCGCAATGAAGGACTTCTCCTTATTCCCTTTTTATTGATGTTGCTTCTTCTCCTCAGCCTCCTTCCACTTCTTTGGGCAGTCAGTTATCATGTCCCCAGGCTTGCTGCAACAGTAGCAAACTACTTTAGAAGAGTTATATTTATTAGTTTTGGAGCCATACCTGTCAGTCTTGGAGTGATTCTTCCTATGATGAGTGGAATTGTAAGGAATCTTCTTCCAATGATTCTTCTTCATCAGCCTTTGGAGTTGCTTGAAGAAAGCTGCAAAATCCTCATCATACATGCTGCTATCTAATCCTTTTGATTCTGAGCTGTCTGACTCAGCTGGTCTTCTTGGAGGAGAGGGGATCCTCTCCTTGCCCTTCCATGTGCTCTCTACTCTGAAGGCCAAGGACTTTTCCTTGACAAGGATTTGTTGGTGGCCTCCTCCTCTTTCCTGACAGCTAGTTGCATCTCATAGGAGAGCAGCTTTCCAAACAATATTTGGGGAGGAGTTTCAGCAAGCTTAGCCACCTCTCTTATGGCATAGATCTTATTATCCCAGTCTCTAGTGAGAGATCTGAGAAACTTGTCATTTATTTCATAATTATTGAAGACCCTTTCATAGGTATTCAACTCATTTATGATCCAGAAAAATCTTTCATAGCAGGCAACTATGTTGTTTTTTAGGTTTTGCCAGAAAGCCTCATACTCTTGGTTTAGTAGAGACTTCCTATCATCCCTTACCTCTTCATTACCCTCCATGTAGACCACAAGTGTGTCCCACATCTCCTTGGAGGTGTGGCAGTGAACCAAGTTCTGAAAGGTTGAATCATCTACAACACTGGCAATTATATTTTGTGCTCTCTTGTCCAAGCCAGCAAAGATGACCTCATCCTTTGTCATCTTAGAGTATGTCTTTGGTGTCTTGATTTTGGCATTTAGAGAAGAGACCTTCAAAGTAATGATAGGTCCCTCCCTGACTATTGCAAAGATCCTTGGATCATAAGCTTCCATAAATAGCCTCACCCTCTCTTTCCATATTCCAAATACACCTTCCTGCAGATGGGGAGTTACATGGAACTCAGCTCTCTCTGGATCTCTCTGGAGCCCATGATCACTTAACTACAGCTACCTTTGGAGATCACTCAGATTATTAAATCCTTTTTGAGCAACCTCCCTCTGATACCACTTGAAAGATCTAATTTTCATGGTAGCTAGCAACCTAGAGGGGGTGAATAGGTTTGTCTAGGTATTTTGAGTTTCTTTTTGTTTCTTCTTATGTTACTTTGGGATTGAATTGATGAGAGATTTTAAGAACCTTCAAAAAAAATCAATTACAGAAAAGCACACAAGTATTTTATAGTGGTTCCCCAAAATTATGGGTACATCTACTCTCCTCCCACCTTGATAACTTCTTGTTAGTCAAGGCACTTCTCCAAAATAATGCTCTAAAGAGCTTACGCCTCAGATCCCTCAGGATCTCTCATTCTCTTCCAAGACTTACACCTCCGACACAAGGGCCTACACTCAGTGATACAAGTATCACCTACCTCAGGAAATTAAGCCCTACCACTCAGGCTATGGAGGATATCCCTACCTTAGAGAAAACTTGCTCCTACAACTCAGAGAGATGCACTCTCCTACATCTCAGGCAACACTGCCCTACTCCTTAGTGTGTAAAACTCACCTACCTCAGATCCCAGCAGGATCCTACACTCAGAGTGGAGCCCTCTCCTACACCTCAGGCAAATTTTCCCTACCTCAGGCCCATGGCCCTACAGCTCAAATCTAGAAGGATCCTATAATAAGAAATAATTTAATTAACTTTAACTCAGAGAAATTTCTCTGTGTCAATAACTAGAGTTGAGAAATATCTGCTCTAACTCTCCTCACAACAGACAAAAAACTTTGCTGGAGGAACTCAGAAGCTTACTCCTGAACTTGCTGTAAAAGACTAAAGATTTGTCTATCTTGAGTCTTCAAGCAGCTAACTGAACCTACCGAAGGCTGATGGTTCTTCTTTCTTCGGAACAAATTTTTGATTCTGCTGTGGCAGATGGAGACTGCACAGATATCTGAACTTTTATTGCTGGAGATCTTGAAGCTTTTCACATGCCGTAATGGCAAGGAAGATGAAGTTGGCTACTATCCTTTTTGAATTTTGTAAGCCCTAAAAGTTGTTCTTGTCTTGGCCCATCTCATTCTTTTATAGTTCGTCCGATCAACGGCTCTAAGAGATCAGTGTGCCCCACCTGCAGCTTCTATCTGCGCTTTGCGTTAAAGAAAGAAGACGTACAGTAGCTTCGCGGTTGAGTTTTTCGTGTTCTGTAGCTTCTCTGTACCTGATTTGAACTTAGTTGACTTTGCCGATTTTGTTGATGTCAGCACCTGTGGACTTAGCCAAAATCAAGCATCAGTAGAATAGGCATTAAGTGAATGAGCTTCAATCAACACTAAAACACTTAGATAGATTCTTGTCTCTCTAGGCATTGAGAGCGTTGAGTGAATAAGCCTCACCCAACACTTTTTTCCTTAACAAAATTTTCCCGCTTCTCTAGCGTTGAGATCTTGGAGTGTGTCTTCATTACTCAACGTTGTTTGCCTTAGAAAAGCTTTCTGTAACTAGGCATTTAGATCATTGAGTGAGCACGCTTCACTCAACGCTTTGTGTCTTAGCCAATTTTTTGCCACTGAAGCATCTTTGGCATTGAGAGCGTTGAGTGAGCATGCCCCACTCAATGCTTTTTGCCTTAGCCAATTTTCTGAACTTAGTTCAATGAACAGAACTGTGTTCGGCAAACGGTGAGCTCAGCTCGACAAATGATGAGCTCAACTCGATGAACTCTGAACTCAATTCGACTTACAGCTTTTTGCTGTGTGGCATTGAGTGTGTCTTCAACACTTAACGCCAAACTACTTAGCCACATATCTGCCTTTAGTTGCATGGAGTTGAGTGAGTAGACTTCACTCAACGCCTGTGGACTTAGCCACTTTTCTGCTTATTTCAACTTAGGCTTTTACTGTTTTATCCTGTCTCACAGCTTTTTGTTGTATGGCGTTGAGTGAGTTGACTTCACTCAATGCATGTGGACTTAGCCACTTTCTCAGCTTGCCACTACTTTGTCTTTGACTATATATCCTTAACTCAGCACTATAATTCATCTAGCGTTGACTGAGTCACCTTCACTCAACGCTTGTGGACTTAGACAGATTTCTGTCCGTCCACATTTTAGGTAAGTGTTTACCTGACTTGGCCACTTAGGCTACCTATACCATCACTCTCAACTACAACTATTTGTATATCATTGACAAGATTGAGTTCCTTCAATCTAGGAAATTGTGGGTAATGGACCCAATAGGTATTTTGCCTACCGACTTTGAGCCTCAAGTATGTGGTCCCGTATCAATCTAACAGCAACATCAGTATCATCAATATATTCGATTCCCAAAATCTTTGGATCCTCATCCTGTACCCATGACAATGGATTTCTACACCTCCTCCCGTAAAGTGCTTCATGGGGTATCATCCAGATGCTAGCTTGATAATTGTTGTTGTACAAAAATTCCACCAGTGGTAAGAGCCTTTGCTATGGCTCTCCTTTATCCAGTACACACAATCTCAACAGATCTTTCATAGTTCGGATGGTCCTCTCAGACAAACCATCTGTGTGAGGATGAAAGGTCGTGCTAAAGGTAAGGCGAGAGCCCAAATACACATGAACTGCCTTCAATTCCTTAGAGGTGAAGAGATCATCACGGTCGAAGACTATCGTCTTAGGCACACCATGGGACTGTACAAGCTATTCCACAAAGAGATGAACCAATACATCCACATGCGTCTCCTCCTTCATTGGGAAAAATCTGGCGACCTTAGTTAAGCGATCTACAATTACCCAAACTATATCATTCCCAGAGCGCGAGCGAGGCAACCCCAGAACAAAGTCCATGGAGATATCCTCAAACATCCACTCGGGGATGGGAAATGACTGTAATAATCCTCCAGGGCTCTTGCGCTCCACCTTCACCTTCTGGTAAGCCTCATAGTGTGTAACATAATACTTAAAAACACTCTTCATTCTGGCCAAAATATGGTCTTCCATAGGTCACAATACATCTTAGAAATCCTGGGATGCACCGAATACTTGGAACAATGTGCCTCTCTCAAGATGTCTTCCCGAATTTCACCGCCCTTGGGAATGTAGAGCCTGCTACATAATGAACGAGGTCGTCCTTCATTGTATACTCCTCAGTAGATCCATCCTCAATGGCTTTAATCACAAGGGCCAGAGAAGCATCCTTCCCTTGCTTTGCCCGAATTTGATCTCGAATGTCACAAACTATGCTCATGGCAGCTAGATATTCAGTATATGTCTCGGAACAATCCTTACACACCAATGTGATCTCCATCTCCTCGAGCACTTGAGCTAATTTCATACTCATCATCCGAGACTCAGGGGTCGACTCTAGTACTTTTCTTCTTAAAGCATATGCTAATGAGTTTGCTTTCTAGGGGTGATAGTTCAATGTAAATTCATAATCGTACAAAAATTCTAACCATCGTCGCTGCCTCAAGTTCAGCTCCTTCTGAGTGTGTACATACTTCAATTTTTTATGATCTGAAAAGATATCACAATTAACGCTATATAAATAATGCCTCCAAACATTTAAGGAGAACACCATAGCTCCCAACTCTAAATCATGCACTAATTAATTAGCCTCATGCTTCTTCAACTGCCATGAAGCGTAAGCTATCACATGTCTGTGCTGCATCAACACTACCCACATCCCTTGATAGGAGGCATCAGTGTAAACTTGAAATCCCTCTTTCCCTGATGTAAGAGCTAGGATGGGTGCGGTGGTAAGTCAATATTTTAGCTCTTGAAATGCATCCTCAACCTGGGTTTTGACTCACATGGCACACCTTTCTTCGTCAAAGAAGTGAGGGGAAGGGCTATCTTCGAGAATTCTTTCACGAGCTTGCGATAATACTCATCAAGTCCAAGGAAGCTCTGAACATCGGCCGCTTACTTCAAAGGCGACCATTCCTTCTCGGCATGCACCTTGGATGGGTCCACGGCTAGTCCAGCTCCACTAATCACACTACCCAAGAAGGCAACTTCTCGGAGCAAAAATTCGCATTTGCTAAACTTGAAAAACAGGGCATGCTCTTTTAGCTTCTTCAAAACTAACGTCAAGTGCTCTACATGCTCTTCTTCTATCTTTGAATAGACCAAAATATCATCAATAAAGATTGCGATAAAGACATCTAAGTACGGCTCGAACACCCGATTCATAAAACTCATGAATGCAGAAGGGGCATTTGTAAGTCCAAACGGCATCACCGTGAACTCGTACAAACCATACCTCGAGCTAAACGTTGTCTTTGGGATATCTTCCTCTTATATCCTCAATTGGTAATACCCCGAGCGCAGATCCAGTTTGGACAATCAATGCACTCCCACCAACTGATCGAATCACTCATCAATCCGTGGTATGGGATAGGTGTTCTGCACTTTCAGTCGGTTGAGCTCCCGATAGTCTATGCATAATCTTAATGTTTCGTCCTTCTTCTTGATAAATAGAATAGGGGATCCCCATGGTGATGAACTGGGGTGAACAAAACCTGATTCTACCAACTCCTGTAACTGAACCCTAAACTCGGCGAGTTCCTTTGGAGCCATCCGGTAAGGGGTTCGAAGAGACGGGTATGGCACCTGTCACTAATTTAATCTGAAAGTCCACCTCTCTATATGGGGTAATCCTGGCAACTTCTCAGGAAATACCTCAGGGAAGTCCCACTCTACCCATACATCATTCACACCCTACGCCATCTCTTTCAATTCAAAACATATCATATATACTTCATCCCCTTCCATATGGGCCTTAAGGGCCTGAATCGAAGACAATAACATACAGGGTGCAAATTTGATACTTGGAAAATGACCTCCGAGTCTCCATGCCTCAAGGTTATTTTCTTAACCGCACAATCTATCTTAGCGTGGTTCCAATCCAAACACGACAAGCCCAAAATAAGATCGAATTATTGTATTCTAAATACCGTTGCATGGGTTTCAAAGATCTTTCCTCCAATACATACCTCCAATCACACTTGACGGACGAGGTCATCTCGAAGCCATCAAGAAGGCATACTCTCCGAGTGGTACTATTGAAGTGTTTCACTCCTTCTAAGTCTTTAACAAAGTCCACTGAAATGGACATGTGAGTGGCACCGTTATCAAACAGTGTATGAGCTGGTTTCCCACTAACCATGATGGTGCCTATGTGAAAGATAACTTAGGCAATTGATAATTCTCAGTCATCAATTGTAAGTTAGGGGATAGACTAGATTTACTCTAGAGGGGAGGGGGTGAATAGAGTAATTAAAACTTTTGGCTATTTTAAAACTTTATCAGAGAAAATAGGTGATACTAGTAGTTATAAATAATGAAATATAAACAGGCTAACTACACTACCACAGCATAGCAAAAACAAAGAGAAAATGATCAACCAGATAACACAAGAATTTTATAGTGGTTCCCCAAACTGGGTACATCCACTCTTCTATCACCCTGGTAGGAATCCACTATCAGATTTTTGATCAGGTGACTGTCACCACAAGATCTATTTACAGGGAGATCTCACAACCCTTTAGGCTTTTGATCAGGTGGCCAAAAACCAACCATAAACTTTTGAAGGGAGTTAATAAACCATTTTATAGGAGGTTGAGTGAGCTGATGGTGTCTTCTCTTTTCTCTATAAAATAGAGAAGACTTGAGTGGATTCTGTAGTCAAATCTCCTTCTGAAATGTTGAGATGTTCAGAAAGCCTGGAGCCTTGCTCAGGGTGTAGGTCTTCTGCCTTGTCTTGAAGAGATCCAGGAACTTGTAGACTAATCAAGAGTTGTTTTCCTTGAAGATTCCTGGAGTAGAATTTGAAGAAGGCTCTTTATATATAATTTTTGTTCTTCTTCAGCTTTCAAGGGAAAACAGAATGTTTTCTTGCATAGAGAATAAGCAGTTATTATTCTTTCTGTTCTTTGTATCTTCTCTGTATTCTCATTACTATCTAGCCGTCTAAAGAGAATATCTCTTTTATATTCTGCTGTCAAAATTCTCCTTTGAAATTTGAATTCCAAGTATTAATTGTTGACTGATTCTGGAGAATGAAACGACTAGAATATTTTCTTCAAATGAGTTTTCCCAACTGTCCCATTAAAATAAGCAAGTAATTAACTCTGATAAAATCCATAATTAATGCTGCCAAGAACGGTTATATTTTAGAGAAAATGAGCATTAATTACTCAGAGAATTACTGCTTAATAATATAATAAATTAGGGACAGAAATAAGGAAAACTTCTCAATCTAGCTCGGGACAGAAATCATCGACCTCTGAGAAGATTTCGTCGACTGGAGTTCCAAGTTCGTCGACCTAAGCTCAGCAAACTGCATTCTGGAAATAACTTGCAAATTCTGTGCTCCAAGTTCATCGAGCAGAGAATCTGTCTTGAGAAAGAGATCGTCGACCTGAGCTTGAATATCGTCATGCTCAACTCAGAGAAAGATTTCTGAGTTCGTCGATCTGCGACCGACGATCGTCGAGCTGAGTTCGAAGATTTTCAAACTAAAAGTATGAACCTTGAATTCTTCTAAGTCTTGAGTCTACTAAAGTCCTCTACTAGATGGTCCATGAAGATTGAACCTAAAGACTAGCTTAAACTCTAGGACTAACAGTCTTGACCCTAGCTATACAATTTGGGTCAAACACATCCTATTTAGTAAACCTAGCCCAAATCCAAACTAGGGATCCAACAATCTCCCCCTATTTGTGTAAGGTCACTAATACATAAAAAGAAAAACAATCGCAAAGCATGAAAACAGATATCTGGTAGAAAAATAAACATCTAGCAGATTTGTACAATAGTTGATTCATGATTAAACAAAGAATAGTTCAGAAAATAAATTAAACAAACAGTTACTTAGATTTCTTGGTCTTCTCATTGTTAGATATCTCAAATGGCTTTTTGAATATGATTTCTCTGTTGTGTTTTGCAGCTTCTTTCTTAGACATAGTCATGTCAGAGGCTCCAATAATGTTGCATGAAGTAGCCCTTGGTACAACAGCCTTAGGATGCAGACTCATATAATCATCAATATTGAAAAATTTATTGGCTTTGTCATAACTTTTGAGCTCTTATTTTATATATGAAGATATTATGGAGTACTGAGATGGATCTTTTCCTTCTGCTATAGCTTTGTTGATCAATGAAAGTCCAACTAGCTCTTGAAATCTGGCAATCTTTGTAGTTGTCTCTTGTTCTGGATCTACAAATTGAATAGGAGGTGATTCAGGCCTTTTAGGACTAGAGTCCTTCTTTGAGTCATCAAAATATTTTGAAGAACTTTTCTTTTCAGTTGCAGGAGGAGGCTTGCTCTGAGTAGATTATTGTTGTTGACTGCTGCCTTGAGAACTAGGCTTGGAGTGTCTATGATAAGTTTTTATGATGGGAGCTGATTTGTGAGTCACACTTCTAGAAGCCCCAACTGATGGAGGAGGAGGAGGAGGGTCTTTCCTGAATTGCCTAAGAGGAGACATGTACCTTCTCCTCTTCTTCCTTTCTTTCTGCTCATTCTTTGACAGCCACATTCATTGTGGCATCCCAGGATAAGGTGTAATCTTTTGCAGAATATAGTAGGGAGTGTCATGAGTAGGATTGGGCTTGGGAACAGCTTTGGGAACAACTTTCCTTTTCTTAACTATCTTTATCTTAGCCTTAGGATCATCAGAATCTTCAAAATCATCATTATCATTGTTCTTATCAGAAGAACTAGGAGGATTATCATATAAAGCATCAATCTCATCAATCATCTTAGATTGATCTTTCTTTGGAGCTACTGGCTGTATAATCTCAATCTCTGTACCAGCCAAATCAGGAGCATTCTGAGCATTTTAAAGTTCTTGTGCAATATCTTCAGCAATTAAATCATCCAACTTAGTAATTGGAATTTCATCCATAATATAAGTTGGAGGTGAAAAGTTTGGCTCAACTTTATCTGTTGTAACATCTGATGGTTCCACATTCATTGGGTCATCAAAACTTTCATTTAGTTGATTAACAACTTCAGGACTTATTGGGGAAGTATAGCAAACAATAGCCATAGACTGATCTTGAAAAACTTTTGGAAGATAATATATATATGCATAAAAAGACTTCAATAAGCTGAATAAATCCACTATGGGATTGACAAAGCAATCACCAATAGTTAAGATTTCTGGAAGATCTGCTGGCTCTTCTGTTATCAGTATTAACTAATGTGTATATATATATATATATATATATATATATATATATATATATATTTGCATCTGCTGGCTCATCTAACTGTATATCTGGTGCTTTTGCTGCATCTATTGGAGGAGAACTGACTGGAACTTCTTCATTGGATATCTCCCCCTGCCTGGTTTCAGAGGTTCATGAAGCCATGCCCCTAGAAGAAGGGAGAGAGGGGGCAGTAGAAATGAGAGTAGATAGGGAAGAAATAGAATCAACAAGAGGTTTAATAGCCTCTGTTATAAGATTTTTGAGGAGGGGAGTGATGAGTTCCAGCAGAGAGGGAATGGAGGGGGAATCCAATTGTATGAACTCGGAGGGTGCCTGATTGGATACAGAAGGATGGACGATGGATGATGAAGGGAAAGATGTGATGTCAGTCATTGTTTCATCTTAAGATGATGGTGTGCTGATGGGAGATGAAGATATAATATCAAAAGATGGAACTGATAGAAGGTTGGTAAGTAGTATATCAGCAAGATGATGGGGTAATTGGGATTGAGGGGGTGTGGTATGTTCTAGAGATTGAATTGGAGATGGTTCATGGAGAGGAGATGCAGGAGGTATTGGAATATGGATTTGTGATGTGGCAGGTTGTTGGTGGGGAGTAGGTTGTGGATGAGATGGAGGTGATGGAATTTGGATGGAGGTAACATCTTCTAGAGGTGGGGGATTAGCTGGAACAGCTCTTGTATCCTCAGAAGTTCTGCAAGAGGTTGAAGCCTTTGTTGGCTTAGAGATTGTCCTCTCCCACCTTCCAAACAAGGCACACGTTAGCCTTTTGGAAGCAATTTATGAATATGGTCTGGGAGACCAGGGATTCAGCTGCTTTTTCCTGAAGAAAGATTCCAAGAATTATTCCAAAACACACTTCCTTCTTACTATTCTTCTTCTTGATCAAATCAAACAAAATCCTGGCCCAATTTACTGCTTTCTTATTGACTACATCACACATTACCAGAAATTATTGCCTGGTAATGTAGTCATAGGAAGTATGCTTGCCTAGCAATACTTTACCCACTACATCAGCTGAAAACTTGTATTTAGAAGACAAATTTTTCTTCAACAATTTATTAGGGTTCTCTCCAATTTGACCCATTTTATTCAACATTTCATCAAACTCAGAACTATTTATCTCTAGTCTTCTGCACCATTTACTAAACCAAAGATCTTGGTTAAAACTAATGGAGTTAAGGAAACCTGGTTACCAGAGATTGTGTCGGTCATGGTGTCGGCGTCTGGAAAAGTAGAAGTGAATACCCATTCTCTTATCTCTGTTGCTACAATCTTTATTCTGGTAGTCATGATTTTATTCAACTGCTGGTCCTCAAACAGTTGTAGTATGTCCAAGAAAATCTGATCTGACTATTGGATTGAATCAAAGTCGATATTGAATTTTGTGTCGAATTTCATTGCCGAAAGAGAACTCGCTGGAATCGACATTGGTCGCCTGCAAAAGGAAACAAAAAGATCAAATGCAAGGGGAACAGAAAGCGTGGATGGAGCTCGAAGAAAACCTAGTTATAAGATTTTCAGAATATGAAGCGTCAGGTTCTGTCCTAAGAAATAAACAAAATTCTTCGATCTGAGTTCGACGAAATATTTTATTGAAAAAAGAGTTCGTCGATCTTAGTTTGAAGAGATGAAAACTTTTTGTCATTCTCAGGTCGACGAAAATTTTCTGAAGCAATATCATCAATCTCCGTTCGACGAATAAAACTTCACACAGAGAGTTCGTCGATCTCAAGTCGACGAATTTTCTCAAGAACTTTTCTCAGTTCGTCGACCTCGGTTCGTCGAACTGTGGCAAATTCTTTGACCACAGACAAAAAGTTAAATTAATGCTTATCCATTTATCATACCTAGTTGATATAGAAAGAACAGATGTTTCTTCTCATCCAAGGGTTTGGTGAAGATGTCTTCCCTTTGCAAATCAGTAGAGGCAAAGGTAAGATTAATTTTATTTTTGTCTACACACTCTCTAATGAAATGATGGCTTACATCTATATGCTTAGTCCTACTATGATGCACCGGATTCTGTGAAATTGAAATTGCACTAGTATTATAACAAAGTAGAGTTGAATTATTTAAGTTGACACCATAATCTAGGAGTTGGTTCTGAATCCACAGCATCTATTAAGAACAACTGCCAGCTGCTATGTATTCAGCTTCTGTTGTTGAAGTAGACACAGATGTTTGCTTCTTCCAAAACCAAGACACTAGCCTATCACCAAGGAACTGACATGTCCCTGATGTGCTCTTTCTATCCACTCTATATCCAGCAAAGTCAGTATCTAAGTATCCAATCAACTCAAATTCTGACTCAGTTTGATACCAGAGTCCTAAATATGAGAAACTCTTTATATATCTTATAATTCTTTTTAGGAAAATATGGTGAGATTCCTTAGGGTTCACCTGGAACCTAGCACAAAGACATATAGCAAACATAATGTCTGGCCTACTTGCTATGAGATATAATAGGGACCCAACAATGGCCTTATATAGTATCTGATCAACATGTCTCCCATGTTCATCAGAATCAACCACAGCATTAGAAGCCATAGGTGTTCTCTTAGCTGAAGCATCAGCCATCCCAAACCTCTTTATTAGTTCCTTAGCATATTTGGATTGGGATATGAAGATGCCATCAGGTGACTGCTTTACTTGGATACCAAGGAAGTAGGAGAGTTCATCCATGCTACTCATTTCAAACTTGGAATGCATAAGGTCAGAGAACATTTTGCATAGTTTGGAATCAATAGAACAAAAAATAATGCCATCTACATATATTTGTACTAACAAGATTTTATCATGATGATGCTTAATAAATAAAGTCATATCTACTATTCCTCTAGAAAAGTTATGCTCTAAGAGAAAGCTAGCTAAGTTTTCATACCAAGCACTTGGAGCTTGTTTGACCATAGAGAGTCTTATGCAATTTAAAAACATAAGATGGATGTGATAAAGAGATAAAACCTGGTGTTTGTTCCACATAGACCTCTTCTTTGAGTTCACCATTAAGGAATGCACACTTGAAATTCATTTGGTATACTGTGAACTTCTTGTAGGCTGCATAAGCTAGAAATATCCTGATTGCTTCAATCCTTGCAATAGGGGCAAATGTCTTGTCATAATCAATGCCTTCCTCTTGTATGTATCCTTGAGCCACTAACCTTGCTTTATTCTTGATGATAATACCTTGAGCATCTAGTTTGTTACTAAATACCCATTTAGTTCTAATGACTGGGTAGTCTTTGGGTCTTGGAACTAAATCCCAAACTCTACATCTCTCAAATTAGTTGAGCTCCTCTTGCATTGCAATGATCCAGTGTGGATCTTGCTCAGCTTCTTTTATGGATTGGGGCTCAGTTTGAGATATGAAGAAGGCATGCATCATGTCCTGGTGGAGTTGATGCCTTATCTACACACCAACTGATATGTCTCCAATCACTTGAGATACAGGGTGATCTCTAAGTGTGACTAATTCAGTATGAGGAGTTAGTTCAGCAATAGCTTGGGGAATTAATTCCTCTTGTGGAATTATAGCTATTTTTGGCTCTTCACTGAGTTCGGTGACATCATCTTCACTTTCTTCAATAACATGTGGAGAAGGATGTGTAACAGCCTCATTGGTTAGGGTCAACTCATCCAACTTCTCACACAGATGTGGTACCTGCAAAGTTTCACTGGTAGAAGGGATCTTCTCCTTGTAAAATATGTTAGTCTCATCAAAAATATGTATAAATTCTTCCATTTTCATAGATGATTTATTATAAACCCTATATGCCTTGCTGATTTGGGAATATCCAAGAAAATTCCTATTTCAGCTTTGGCTTCAAACATTCTAATGTGTTTCTTGTTGTTATTATGAATTTAGCAAATGCAACCAAAAATTCAAAAATAATCAACTTTAGGTTTCTTCCCTTTGAGTAGTTCGTAGGGGGTCTTGCCCTTAAGCTTATGACTCACACTTCTATTCAGTGCATAGTTTTTTGTGCTCATAGCCTCTGCCCAAAAGGATAGGGGCAAGTGAGCATCTGCAAGTAATGTGCATGCAGCTTCAATTAGTGTTCTGTTTTTCCTTTCAGCTACCCCATTTTGTTGAGGAGTTTTAGGAGCAGAGAAATAGTGTATGATACCTTCCTTCTCATAGAAATCTTGCATGGGAAGAGACTCAAACTCTGTACCATGATCACTTCTGATCAATGCAACTAGAGTAGAATACTCAATCCTTATGCTCTTAAGAAAGTCTATAAGAAACTTGAAGTTATCAGACTTATTTCTCAAGAAGAACACCCAAGTGAACCTTGAGAAGTCATCAACAATCACTAAGGTATAAGACTTCTCTCCTAGGCTCTGTACAATAATGGGTCCAAAGAGATCCATGTGAAGCAAATACAGAATCCTAGGTGAATCATTCTTATTAAATGACTTAAAGCTATTTTTAGTTTGGTTGCCTAATTAATAAGCCCTACAAAGGCTTTCCTTCTTGTAGGGGCAAGAGGGCAATCCTCTAACAAGGTTGTCCCTAGAGAGTTAGCAATTTTTTTCAGATTAACATGTCCTAATCTTTTATGCCAAAGTTTTTTATTTTTACTAGTTTGATTAAACAGGCATATTTCAGTTTTAGCAGATCTAAAGTTAACTAAATAGATAATACCTACTCTAGTACCAGTTAACACTACTTGGTTATCTACAAAAGTAATAATACAGGAGGTTTTGTTAAATGATACCTGAAACTTTTCATCACATAATTGACTTATGGATATCAGGTTGTGCTTCAGTCCACTTACATAAGCTACCTTCCTGAAGGTGACAGCTCTAATTTTGACCTTTCCATAGCCTTCAATCTGGCCACAGTTGGAGTCACCAAATATTACTTTGGGTCCTATCTTAGACTTGTAGTTGATAAGATTGTCCTTACTGCCAGTCATATGCTTTGGACAGCCACTATCTTGATACCACTATTGCTCTGTGATGGGAGAGTCTTTCACCTGCATTAAAACAGATTAGCTATTCTTGACCCAGGTCACCTTGGGTCCTTGTTTATTCACATAATTAAAACTAGAAATGTAAGAGTATTGAGGTTGATTTTTATAACCTAGGGTGTGGTATCTTCTAAGTGGAATTATCCACTGGGTGAATGGATTAATGTATTCTCTTGCTTGATTAACTGATATATAAGAATTAAAGTTTTTGTTATTATGAACTGGGGTCGATGAATTCTGGTAAGTTCATCGATCTGAGGTCGACGAACGGGGATGAGTTCGTCAAACTCCGCTTACAGAAACATATTGGTTTGGTCGATAATAGTTCAGAGAATAATTATAATAAAAGTTTGCAATCGTAGTTTGTCGACTTGAGTTCGACGAACCATACACATTTTTTCGATCTGAGTTTGACGAAATCTGCTGAACATTATTATTATTTACATTTTTCTTGTTCTTTTTCTTTTTCTTAGATTTCTGTTTTATTTTAGTTTTGTTAATATTATGATCATCTATCTTTTCCTTACCTTTTTTCAGAAACAAATTTAATTGTGAGTTGTTAGTATGTTTTTCTGAATTAATGGGGGTTGGCTTGATGAAGAACCTAAGCCCAGCTTGTCATTCAGTCTGGCATTCACTGTGCTTGTGATGTCCATCAACTTGATGCTTCTCCCATTTAGGGATTCTTCAAGTTTCCTAGTCTCAGTTAATTAAGTTTTTAATATGATGATCTGTTCATTTGCTAAAGTTAATCATCTTTTAATTTAATGTTTTCAGAAATAAAATTATCTTGTTCAGTCAATTTTTCTCTTAGTTGTTTAATTTCTTTTTCAGAATTATTTAAATCCATACACAGAGATTTAAACTCAGTTCTAAAGTTTTCTGAATTGAAATCAAAGGAAGACAGTACGTGATCCTCTTCAGATAGAGGTTCTTCACTGTCTGATTGCTCAGCTTCAGATAGGCTACTTGATGCATCAATGGCCATCAAGCAAATCTCCTTTGCTTTAGCCTCTTCTTCTTCTTCACTAGAGCTGGAAGATGAAGATTCATCTTCAGTTTCACTCCAGGTTTCAGCCACAAAGCCTTTCTCCTTTCTCTTATGCTTGTTGGAGGAGGGCTTGCTGTAATGCTGCTTCCTGGGTTCCTTTTCTCTTCTTCTCTCCTTCTTTTGGTTCTCTGGACACTCTAATATAAAGTGTCCTGGCTTCCTGCAACCAAATCAAACAACTTCTTTATTTGGGGTCTTGTCATACCTTTGCTTGTCATCTTGTCTGGATGACTTCCTTCTGAAGTCCTTCTTGCCCATTTTATAGAATTTTTTGGCTAGGAGACTCAAAAATTCTTCACTAGCTAAGGGATCTTATGTTTATTAAGATGCCTTGAATGCAATGCTTGGCTCTTTTCTTCTTGGTGTGGAGGTCTTCTGCTCAACAGCTTCTCTGTTCTTCATTAACTGCTCATAGGACATAAGCTTTCCCAATAGAGATTCAGTGGAAATCTCATTCTTACTTCTGGCTTCCTTGATTGTCCAGATTCTAGAATCCCATGAGTTGGGGAAGCACATGAGGATTTTATCATTGACCTATATAAGAGTTATGTCCTTATCCAGAGTCTTTAGCTCATTGATGATTGAGCTTAGTCTGTTGTACATGTCACTCACAGACTGTGACTCATCTTTCTTGAAGTTTTCATATGTAGAGATGAGATTGGATCTCCTGTCCTTTCTCTCATTTGCTGATCTAGAAACCATTTGGTTAAGATAATCTCAGATAGCCTTAGCTGAGGTGCACTCTTCCAGCTTCTAGAAAATGTCATCAGACATTATCTGAGACAGAATATTCATGGCCTTGGCATCAGCTATTTTGGCCATCTTTTGTGAATCTATCCACTCTGGTGGTGGAACAGCATGACTGTTGAAACTTAAGGTAGTTGTAGCCACTAGAGTTGGTGGTCCTGTCAAAATAGAATTGAAAATATCTTCATCAATGGAGTTCATATATAATTTAATTCTTGCCTTCCACATAGCAAACTTATTCAGATTGCAAACTAGAGGTCTAGTGCTAGCATAATCTTTGTTTTGTCTGGGTACATCCACTCTTCTACCACCCTGGTAGGAATCAACTATCAGGTTTTTGATCAGGTGACTACCACCACAAGATCTATTTACATGGAGATCTCACAGCCCTTTAGGCTTTTGATCAAGTGCCCAAAAACCAACAATAAACTTTTGAAGGGAGTTAATAAACCCTTTTATAGGAGGTTGAGAGAGTTGATGGTGTCTTCTCTTTTCTCTATATAATAGAGATGACTTGAGTGGATTCTGTTTTCAAAGCTCCTTCTGAATTGTTGAGATGTTCATAAAGCCTGGAGTCTTGCTCAGGGAATAGGTCTTCAGCCTTATCTTGAAGAGATCAAGGAACTTGTAGACTGATCAAGAGTTTTTGTCCTTGAAGATTCCTGGAGTAGAAGTTGAAGAAGGCTCTTGATATATGATTATTGTTCTTCTTCAACTTTCAGTAAGATCAAGGGAGAACAGAATGTTTTATTGCACAAAGAAGAAGTGGTTATTCTTCTGTAGATTCTTTGTATCTTCTCTGTATTCTCATTACTGTCTAGTCATCTGAAGAGAAAATCTCTTTTATATTCTGCTGTCAAAATTCTCCTTTGAAATTTGAATTCCAAGCATTAATTGCTGACTGATTCTGGAGAATGAAACGGTTGGAATATCTTCTTTAAATGAGTTTCCCCAACTGTCCCATTAAAATAAGCAAGTAATTAACTCTGATGAAATCAATAATTAATGCTGCCAAAACGGATATATTCTGGAGAATATGAGCATTAATTACTCGGATAATTACTGCTAAAAATATAATAATTTAAGGACAGAAATAAGGAAAACATCTCAATCTGGCTCGGGACAGAAATCGTCGACCTCTGGGAAGATTTCGTCGACTGAAGTTCAAAGTTCGTCGTGCTGAGAATTCCTGTTCGTTGACCTGAGCTCAGCGAACTGCATTCTGGAAATAAATTTCCAATTTTGTGCTCCAAGTTCGTCGAGCAGAGAATCCGTCTTGAGGAAGAGATCGTTGACCTGAGCTCGAATATTGTCCAGCTCAACTTAGAGAAAGATTTCTGAGTTCGTTGATCTGTGATCGACAATCGTCGAGCTGAGTTCGAAGAATTTTGAACTAAAAGTGTGAAATATGAATTCTAAGTCTCGAGTCTACTAAAGTCGTCTGCTGGCTGGTCCATGACGATTGAACCTAAAGACTAGCCTAAACTCTAGGACTAACAGACTTGACCCTAGCTATAAAATGTGGGTCAAACACATCCTAATTAGTGAACCTAGCCCAAATCCAAACTAGGGAACAACACTATGTATCAATTATAAAGACTCAAACCTAGACTCCTAACATATCGTAGGCAATTGAATAGAAATACTTATAACATATTAACCAAATCACAACATACATGCAATCAAATCCTGAGGATTCCGCTCCTACGCCATATCAAGCGCAAACATCTGCTCTTGAGCAGGTCAAGGATTCCTTCCTCATGGTCCTCGTCCTCGACCAAGAACATGTCCCCATCCTCATAGGGCTGTCGGTGGAAGATCACGGGGAGAATCTCCACCAAGTTGTGGGAAAAAGCGTCGTATGTGGCCCGGCTGATTGCACTTGAAGCAAACTCGCTCGTGCTTCTCCCTAGGATGCAAGTACAGTTATTACGGCAGAGGTAGTGATGGTTGTGGGGTCGGACGCTCCATTCTAAAATTATGGCGGAAGAGACCTCTGCCTCTATTGTTTCCTCTTCCTCTATTTTCCTGCCTGCTTTTATAATCGGGGCCTGCTTCCATTATGCCCTCGGCTGGTCTATTACTATATCCCAAGTGATCTGCATCCAGCCTTTTTGACATATCGATGATCTCAGCCAAACTCGAATCCGCTATAAACAAAATGGCTTGCCTTAGGGGATCTCATAAGCCTTTGTAGAACCGCTTTGCATAACCATGGTCATCTAACTCTTAGGAATCAGCGAACCTAGCAAGGTGCTGAAACTCCCTTTGATATTCCGTCACGGACTTAGATCCTTGCTTCAACTGCAGGAATCTTTCTTCAAGCTTGTCTCGAGCAGTCGAGGGAATGAAATGCTCCAGGAGAGCTCCATAAAACTCATCCCAACTGATCTCTATGTACACTTTGCCTTGGAAAGTGGGGCCCATGAAGGACTTCCACCACCTCTTCGCATGCAATTCCAAGACTGACAATGCAATGGTCACAGCCATATTGGATGGACATCTGATTCTAGCCATTAATTCTTCCACAGTGTCAAGCCATTCTTCAGTATGAATAGCTGACTCTGTCCCAAGATAATAGGAGGGGAGAGGGCTCGAAAGATGCTCAACCAGTTGGAGCCAGGGCTTGTTGTTGCAGAGGGACCTGTTGAGATTTGAAGGCGTCTAAGATCATCGTAAGTGTTTGTAACAACTCAGACTACTGGAACTGGTAGGGACGGAAGGGGTGGGAGTGCCCGCAACTAGCTCTACGCATGCCTGAATCTATACATAAAGGTAGAAACCTAAGGTTAGGTTGGCTAAACGTAGGGTAAAGACTGGACATACTTAGTGTGAATTACACATGGGCACACCACTGCTTCCGCGATGTTAGCTTGTCCACAAAATGACCAATCGAATGGGGGATGCACTATAGTTCAATTACTTCTTTAGTTGAGGATCGTTGCAAGTTGATACCATTTGTAAGACCCCCCCCCCTCCCAGAACACAAGATACGGCCGATGGGATTCTTATGCCCAGAACAGCCGCCTTGCGGTAACGCCAACACACGAATTGACTGATACTACAAAATGCCTATCTTGCCGGCTAAAACCAATATCATCCATGCTAACCTAACATAAAGAACAAATAGATGTCAAAATCTACATAAGTATTAAAGTCCACAAATATAATAATAATAAGAAGCATCAAAAGGCTTTTATAATATTGGAGTACATTAAAACTTTGCCCAAAGGGATACAATAAAAGTCTCTCAAAACTCACATCTATAACCAATTGCAGCGATGGTATCGTTACGTCGGGCCCTGTCACCCTGGCTAGGCTTCCCTCCTGCATAACCTGTTGCTACTCTATCTGCGGGGTTTCCTCCTAAAAAGGAAGACGTAGAAACCGTTAGTCATAAAGACTAAGTGTCTATCACATCCGCTCCCCCGACGACTCTTAGGCGCCGGGCAAAGAAAGGAAATGGGTACTATATATATAAGAGTTCAGTTGTCTACCTAAATCACATAGAGGGCGGTGAATAGGTGAGTTGTGCGTCTATTTGCAGAATAAAAAAATTGCGATCTTGCACACAAATCAAACAAGCAAACACAGATAACAAAAGATTTATAGTGGTTCCCCAACCTTGGGTACATCCACTTTCGCTCACCGATCTAGTAAACCACTAGACTCTGCTACTCTACTATCTCGGATTGAAAACCAATCCTACGTATCGGAACCAAGTTCCTACAATCTCGATCCAAATGGATCTACACTCGGGAGATAAAACTTCCTACAACTCAGAGAAAATTCTCCTACAAGAAATGATAATCAAAAATGAAAATACAAACAAATTATCTTCGAATCTTGAGATGTCTTGGCTGGATCTTCTTCTTTGAGAGTTGCAGATTTATCAGACTTGTTGAAGAAGAACTCATGGCTAGAACTAGATCTGAAGATTTTCTTTTGACTTCACCTGATCGGAACGTTGATGGAGAAGGAGAAACTATGATGATCAGGAAATCAATCTTTGTCTGAATCCTTTGAATTTGAAACCGCAACTCTTGCGCAATGAAGATCGGCGGCGGCGGGTCTCATTTTCGAAAGAAAGAGAGCGAGGATTCAGCGACTTGAGAAATTATGACAGCGCATAGATCCTTCGTATTCTTTGTATTAGGGTTAGTCGATGACATGACTTTATATAGGATCTCTCTAACAGTAATTATTGGTCTTAATGACGTACACGTGGACCAGTCACATCAAGTGATTTGAAAATCCCGTCATTATGGACTTAATAAAAGTTTTGAAGAAAATGACTTACGTTTCTCGAGAAGAATGATATTTCTCGAGAAGTAGTGTTTATTACTTAAGAAGAAGACAAGGATTACTCTAGACAACATTTCTGCTAAATGGAACTTCAGTTCTCGAGAAAGAAGAATACTACTCGAGAACTAGGAATTGATTCTCAAGAAAAGGCAGCCAACAGCATTAAGTCAAGTCTTAGCACTCAATGCTCTCAATGCTTTTACTGTTGAGTACTTGAGTACTGTCTGAATTTCTCGAGAACAAAGAAACGGATTACTCGAGAACGAGAATTGATTTGTTGAGAGAAGAAAGGTTTCTTGAGAACAAGGAATAGCATTTCTCGAGAACTAAGAGTTGTTCTCGAGAACTACACTTAGAAAATTTTCTGATATAACAAATCAGTACTCGAGAAGTAGAGAAGGAGTCTACTCGAGAACTAAACTTAGTTTCTCGAGAACTAAGGGACTACTCGAGAACTAAGTATAATACTCAAATAAATTTCCTGACTACTCGAGAACTCTCAAAAATACTACTCGAGAACTAAGGTTCTTATTTCTCGAGAACTAAAAGACTACTCGAGAAAAGGACTTAGAATATTTCTGTTTTTAAGAAAACTTTTCTTCTGACTGAACTCAACACCAACATATCATCTCTTGATCCATGTGCTTGAAAATGAAGTGTATCCCAATATAGAGGCTACACATGAGTCAACATCTTGGATCACACAATGAGGAATTACATTTTATGGTCCTGTGTTTATGACACACTGCAGACTGACATTTGTCTACACTTAGCAATAAAGTCCTGCAAACACATAACTAAAATATAGGATCAAATACAACTTAATTCATCTTAGTTCAAGGGTGATTTCATGCAAATCTGGGTTTTTGTGGATGCAATACCAACAATCTCCCCCTATTTGTAGAAGTCAAAATCCTCTACACTAAGATGAATTATATCACAATAAAAAAACTGCAGATGAAATGTTAAGAATATAAAGAAATACAAGAAATAAAGATAGACACATAATTATCAAAACTAGAGTTAATATAATAGGATTAGTTTCAGATTTCAATTCTACATTCATTCAATCCATATTCTCAATATCCAAAAATACAGTCCTAGCTCTGATGTTGTTGATGATGTAGCGTTTCAGACATCTCTTGTTGCCTCCTGAAATAACTGAATGGCTTTGGGTAGTACTTAGGTGGTCTTGGGGGTGCCTTGGGATTATTTTTGTCATACTCTCTGTCATAGATCCTTCTCTTTATCATGGATTTATCATAGAGGTCCCATTCAGTAGAACTGTAATGATTAGATCTATTTTCATTGTAATTCATTACTAGCTTCAAAGTATCTAAAATCAAACTCTTGGAAGTGGGGCTTCCAGATTTCATCATATTCATGGGCTTTCCTCTTCTTCTGTCTCTGGATTAGGAACTGATTTGGAGGCAGAGGGACCTTCACCATATTTTCTTTTCTTAGGAATGTGAAATTCAGGTAAGTCCTAGGGAATAATATCATCCCACACTTGATTGTAAGAATCTGGAGGAATTGTCTCATCAGAAGGTCTAGGAGAAAATGTAGGCATAGGAGCAGGAATACTCATCTGAGCAGATTGAGCAGACTGAGTTTCAGCAAGAGGGTTGAGATGATGAGGAATAACATTGGGATCTGCTTGAAACTCTGGAAATATCTGATTGTGAATCAAGACTGTTGTATCATATGTATGAAATTTGACAGATTGGATTTGGGCAAGCACATCCTTGTTGATTCCAGTTAACTTTTCAGTCCAAAGAGCATGAGCATTTTTAGTGAATTCATCTACAAGCTTGGCTACATGTTCTTTTACTAGATTCTCCCCCTTTCTGATTTCTATACAGAGAGAGCTTATTGTGTAATCTTTAAAGGTTCCAACTTCCTCACATACCTTCATAACATTTTCTTCTCCTTTCTTCTCAAGAAAAATCCGATTGTTTGTCAGAGTTATGCATTGATTCATCACTTCACCAACACTTATAATAGTGTGGTCTAAGGCTTTCCCACCAATTTGAAATAGATGTTTTAGTTGATCAGTGTTATGTTGAATTTCTTCAAATCCTCTGCTCATCGCCTTTTCAAGAGTAGTGACTTGAGTTTGCACTGATAGCAAGGAATCATCAAAATGCTTTCTTTGGTCAGCCTACATTTGTTCAATTTTACTTAAAATATCAGAACTGGGAGAAACTGAAGCAGTATCAGTAGCAGTAGCAGTGGCAGCAGCAGGAGGAGGAGGAACTTTCCATGGAGTAATTTCTTAAATTACCACAGAGCTTGGAGCTCTCTTGAAGTGATCAGGAACAGTTTCTTCTTCTTCGTCAGTAAAGATAGGAAGAGATAAAGTTAAGTTCCTCAAAGTTGGTTCAAATTGTTTTAGAGAACCTTGGTCATCATAAGAGAGGAGGACAATGTCTTGCTTGGCTTGATCAGTAGATTCTGAGGAAGTAGGAGGTGACTTTGAAGTCTATACTAAAGAAGCAGCAGGGGCTGGAGATGGAATTTTATCTGGAGTAAGGACCTGAGGAGGATCCTTTTCAGTAAGTTCCTCTATCATTCTATTAATATCTTTTGATGTGGATAAGAGAGTATCCTGAACTTGTTCATCTGTATGAAGTGCTTGAGAAATGTCTTGATGAGGAGATCTGACTGGAGAAGAGGAAGGAATTCTGACAACAGGAGCAGAGGAGGCAGGCTCCCCCTCAATTTCTACACCATCAGTGTGAGCAATCTCAGGATGAGAGGGAGATAGGTTCCAGTCTTCATAGGCAGCAGCTTCAAGATCCTTTGCAACCTGAGTTGGATTCTTTAATCTGACTTCCCTTGAATGGAAGCAATGGAAATTTTCTTCATATAGTGAATGGGAGTTCCCTTTGAGGTGTCAAAAACTTGAGGATTTATCTCATGAACCATTAGATATATAATCCTTACAAAATTTTGAGCCTTAATTCTCTCCCTTATTTTATCAAGAATCATCATTCCAAATTGAATTTTTTCCCTGCATATAATGGCTGTGAGAACTGTAAACAAATCATTAGATATAAATCCTATAGAACCTGTCTTGCACCAGAGGATTTTTCCAATGATGTCTACCAGCAGTTTGCTCTCTACATTCAAATCTGGTCTTTTAATAGAGTTGGCTTTAGTGGAGATTCCACAGTAACTGCAAGCCCAGGCATTTTCTTCAGCAGCTAAATCATCTTCTTCATCTACAACTGGTAATCTTAAAAGTTGAGAGACAATGGTCTTATTCAACTTTATCTTAATACCTTTAACTTTAGATTTCAGAACTTGGCCATTTCTCCTTACTTTGATATTCTTGAAGTATTCCTTAACTTCTGGAAACATTAACTTGCAGGGTCCTTGAAGAACGAATGACAGACCTACACTGTCGAGAAGTATCAGAAAGTTTTTGAAATCGTCTGACAGTTCTGCTATCCCAGCAACGACTTACTCACTTCCAATACCGATCTTGGATTGCGGATCCATGGATTCTTTAAGAAAAAGATGAGCGGCAGAGGGAAGACGACGGTGACGAAAACTCTGGTGCAGCGGCGGAAGATGAAATTATTTCTCGAGAAATGGATTTTGAAATTGTGTAGGTTTAATGAAATCTAAAGTTCTCTATTTATTTAAGTCTAGTAATAATGATTAGGTCTTAATTAAGCCTTATATTAGGGCGGAAAGCAGGCTTAGAGCAAAACAGAAGAATTCAAAAAATTTTGAAATTTGAAGAGTCATTTCTCGAGTGGAGACTTAGTTCTCGAGAAATGAATAACTGCTTCTCGAGAAGTCAGAACCTATTTCTCGAGTGATGATTTTACTTCTCGAGAACAAAGTTATTACTCGAGTAATGAAACTCGAGTGAGATACTTTTGTTTCTCGAAAAGAAGAAAAGTACTCGAGTAATTATAGTGAACTTCCCAAGAAGTCATCCTGTTTCCTGAGAAATCAAGTCCACTTAGAGAAACTTCTAACATTTTTGGCTTGTCCTTGATTTCTGAGCCTTGAAATGATTCCACCTTGTCTATTCTCCCTTATTGAGCATGCCAAGTTCAGTTTTGAAGAAGTTGAACTTGGTCTTGTCCAACGGCTTCATGAAAATATCTGCAACTTGCCTGTCTGTAGGAACATATTTCAGATCCATATCCCCTTGGAACCTTTAATGATGACTCAATAAGCTCTCTCTTTGTAGAAATCAGAAAGGGGAGAATCTAGTAAAAGAACATGAAGCCAAGCTTGTAGATGAATTCACTAAAAATACTCATGCTCTTTGGACTGAAAAGTTAACTGGAATCAACAAGGATGTGCTTTGTCCGGCTGTGCGAGACTGGGTTGTTGGCAATTGCTATTGCGCTGGAGGAGTCGCAAAATATTGGAATTTTTTTTACCTTCATGTTGTAGTCTTCCATCAGATCTTTTAGCCAAAGCAACTGTGCATAATAACTGCCGGCAGAAATGTATTCTAACTCGGCCGTTGAGATTGCGACACAGTTTTGCTTTTTGCTGCTCCAGGAGATAATTCTTCTTCCAAGGAATTGACATGTCCCGGAAGTGCTTTTTCTGTCATCTTTACTACCTACAAAATCAGCATCTGAAAAACCAATTAGCTCGATGTCATTACTTCTTGGGTACCATAAGCCAAGATTTGGTGTACCTTTAAGGTATCTCAAAATCCGCTTCGCAGCAGCGTAGTGAGATTCCTTACAGTTCACTTGGAATCTAGCACAAACACATGTAGAGAACATTATGTTTTGTCTACTAGTAGTAAGGTAGATCAAAGATCCAACAATGTTTATGTACTCGGTTTCATCAAAAGGTTTCCCTTTCTCATCCTTGTCCAGAGACATGCCAGAACCCATTGGAGTCCTCATAGAGGTTGTGTTCTCCATTCCGAATTTCTAAATTAGCTCTCTGGTGAACTTAGTCTGGGAGATGAAAATTCCATCTTTAGATTGTTTCACCTGAAGGCCTAAGAAATACTTCAGCTCTCCCATGTTGCTCATTTCAAACTTCCCTTGCATAAGTTTTGAGAACTTTTTGCAGAGATTGTCGTTAGTAGAGCCAAATATAATGTCGTCGACATAGATTTGCACTAGCAAAATCTTGCCTTTTATTTCCCTAAGAAATAATGTGTTATCTATCTTTTCCCTTGTGAACTTGTTCTCAAAGAGAAAACTAGATAGCATTTCATACCAAGCTCGAGGAGCTTGTTTCAAACCGTGCAGCGCTTTAGATAATAGATAAACATAATCAGGTAGGTTAGAATCAACAAGACCTGGGGGTTATTCTACATACACTTCTTCCTTTATGTCACCATTAAGGAAGGAAAACTTCACGTCCATTTGATAGACAGTGAATCCCTTTAGTGCAGCATACGCTAAGAACAACTGAATTGCCTCCAGCCTAGCCACTAGAGCATATGTCTGGTCGAATTCTATTCCTTCTTCTTGACGATGTGCTTTAGCGACGAGTCTGGAGTTGTTCTTTATGATCGTTCCATTTTCATGCATCTTGTTCCTGTAGACCCACTTTGTCTCGATGACATTCTTACCTCTGGGTCTTGGAATAAGTTTCCACACTTTACAGTGCTTGAACTGGTTCAGTTCTTCTTCCATGGCCAAGATCCATGAAGTGTCTGATCTTGCTTCCACGAACTTCTTTGGTTCAACCTGTTAGAGGAAACTTAAATATAAATTTTCATTTGTTGTACCTCTACGAGTTCTGACACCATCCAGGGGATCTCCTATGATTTGGTCCATTGGGTGATCCTTCTGATGTCTGAGCTCTAGGTTCATTGCATCTGGAACTTCAACCACTGGAGTGACTTAGTCAACTTGGACTACTTCTTCATCTTGATCATCTACCTATCCAATAGGGGTTGGAGTGGTGATCTTGATGAATTTTTCACCTTCGTCTTTGTTTGGTTAATCCAAGCTAATTTCTTTCAACTTTATACCTGCATCTTCAATAAGCACACTAGAAGAGTTGCTTTGCAGCAAACTCGTCTCATCAAATACAATATGTACAACCAGAGTTTTTCTATTAAATATCCTATATGCCTTACTATGGCTACTATAACCTACAAAAATACCTTCAAAACTCTTTTTGCTAAACTTGGTATTGTGATACTTACCATTATTAAGCATGAAGCATTTACAACTGAAAATTCTAAAATATGTGACAGTTGGTTTCCTGCCCTTTAAAAGTTCGAAAGGTATCTTATCATGATTCTTATTTATGTGTGCTCGATTTTTCACGTGGCATGTAGTGTTGACGGCTTTTGCCCAGAAGTACTCTAGTAGTGAAACATCACTCAACATAGTCCTGCAGGCCTCTATGAGTGTTCTGTTCCTTCTCTCAGTTACTCCATTTTGCTAGGGAGTACGAGGAGAGTAAAACTCATGAAAGATACCTAGGCTTCCACAAAATTTTGTCATGGCCCCAGACTTGAATTTAGTTCCATTGTCACTTCTGATCTTCACTACGGAACAATTGTATTCATTCTGGATCTGCCTAACAAAATTCGTAAAGACATCAAAGGTATCTGACTTGTGTTTCAGAAAGAATACCCACACAAATCGCGAGTAGTCATCAACAATAACCAATGTATAGTCCTTGCCTCCAAAACTTCTAATTTGCAGTGGACCGAACAAGTCCATATGAAGTAGATGTATACATCTATTTGAATCTTTGCCAATAATGATTTTAAAGGTAGCTCTCATTTGCTTGCCTTTCACACAAGCATGACAAGGTCTATCTTTGACGTGCTTGACCTTTGGAGCATCACGTACTAGGTTTAGTGAAAACAATTTATTAATAGTTTTAAAATTAATATGTGATAATCTCTTGTGCCATTGGTCAACAAGAGACGCACTATCTTTTGCTAAAAAGCACATTGGTGTAGAAGAATCTATTCAAATGAAATTTAAGCAAAATATATTCCTGCTTCGAGTGCCAGATAGAATCGTTTCCATATTGTCAACGGACTTTATCAAGCACTTGTCAGCATGGAATTCAATTATGTATCCTTTGTCACATAGTTGGCTTATGCTTATGAGATTGTGTTCCAATCCCTCGAAATAAGCTAAATACGAAAAGGATACACTACCGTTAGTGATCATACCATAGACTTTAGTTATTCATCGGTCTTAACCTCCAAAGATAACTTTTGGTCCGTTTAATACTGGAGAGAAGTTCTGAAGTAAGCTTCTTGTCCCGGTCATGTGCCGAGAGCATCCACTGTCCAAATAATAGATAGGTGTTTTAGTGGCCTTTGGACATCCCTGCAATAATAATCAGTTTGCCTTAGGAACCCAAACATGTTTGGGTCCTTGGTCTCATGTTAGAACACTCCCCCTACGAGGATTAACATTATGAGTGGTCATTCTCATGTTGCCAACCTGAGGAGTAGCAACATTTCTTGGATTAAACCAACAATCGATGGCAAAATGACCAATTTTGCCATAGCACCAACTGTCGAACATGTTGTATCTTTGCCTTAGGTACTCCTTCTTGACCTCCTGGGATAGTGGTCTAGCAGGGGTTGCAGTCTTAGAGAAAGAGGCTTCATGATGATGGAAATCACATGATTTCTTCTCCTTCGCGGGCTTTTCAACAATGGGTTTTACCTTTGGTGCTTTCTTGAAGTTATGACCATGATCATAAGGACCATAGTCCTGAAGAATGACTTCTTCATAAGGTGCCTTAAAGACATTCTCACCAAAGTTTCTGGGGCGACTCCATCCTTGGTAACGATACTTTGTCTCTACATAAGTAGGCCTAGTCAAGTGGCTGTAGGATGAGTCAAGATCAAACTCATTAGTTGGAAATATGACTTTCTTAAAGATAGTCTGATCTTGAGTGGCCTTCCCCTTTGCTTTGGCCAAGGCCTTCTTGGCGGCCCTATTCCTTCTCTGAGCCTTATTCCTCCTAAAAGATTTACTATGAGCTTCTACATGGCCAAGCCCAACACACTTGGCCTGAGCAGAGAACTCAGCAACAAGAGGAAGAACTACCTTTGGCTTAGAGAAACCTTCAATAAGTTTCTTTTTGGCTTCTAGTAATTATTCCAACCCCTTGATGATTTCATCCTTCAGATCAAGGTGCTTGATGGCCTTGTTGAACTCATCGACTGCAGTATCTAAGTCTTCTCTGAGTGAGTCCATCTTAATGACTTCCTCTCTCAGAGAGCTTTCTACGGCCTTTATAGACTTAATCTCTTTTGCCTGAGTTTTCACAACCTTTAGACATTTGTTGTATGCCTTAATCAACTCCTTATACTGGGCCATGAGTTCACACTCATCGTCAGAAGAGCTGTTCTCATGATCATACTCAGATACTTCAGATTCAGAAAGAGGAGTGTGAGAGTTTACCTTCTCAGTGACCTGGGGCTCTTGTTCATCATCTGTCTGAGTCATATGCCCAAAGTTGGCTTCTTCTTCTTCACTCGACTCAGATTAGTCAGAGTCACTAAGAGTTTTGCCCTTTTTGGATATTAGGCTCTTCTATGTCCTCTTATTGTTATATGAGGACTTCTTTTTTCTCTTACCACCCTCCTTTTTCTTGTGGGGGCAATCAACAATACATGACCTGTCTTGTTACAACAATAACAAACTATGTCAGTCGAAATATGTTTGTTAGGTTTAGCATTATACCTGTCAAGACTACTTGAGCCTTTCTTTCATCGATCACCGTCATGTCGTGATCTTTTCTATGAGGCGTCCTTGCCTCTCCATTGCTTCTTTTTGTTCATGAATTTCTTGAACTGTCTTGAGAGCAGTGAGAACTCTCCTTCAGATAGCTCTGAGACTGAAGTGCTTTGCTCAGATGATTCCACTTCAAAATCTTCTGGAGCTAGTGCTGGTGAGACAGCTTTTCCCTTCTTTGAACTGTATGCCTTTAAAGCAATGGACTTTTCTTTTGAAGAGAAACGACTTTTCTTTTCTTCAGCCTTTCTTGAGTTTATCTGAGTTCATAGGACATTAACTTACCAAATAGATTCTGTGGGTCTGTCTCAAATAGTTTGCCAAACTCCTGGATGGCACAGACTTTATTGTCCAATTCCTTTGTGAGAGACCTCAGAAACTTATCATTCAGCTCCCCATTAGTGAAGACCCGGCCATACACTCTTAGGCCGTTGACTATCTTGGAGAAATTTTCAAAAGTGTCTGCAATGGTATCTTTTGGCCCTTGTCGGAAGGCTTCATACTTCTGATTAAGGAAGGACCTTCTATCATCCCTTACCTCTTCTATTCCTTTCATTAAGGTGATAATTGACTGCCACATTTCCTTAGCAGATTTGCAATGAATCAGGTTCTGCAGCAATGAGTCATCGACTGCACTTGCTATTATATTTTTTGCTTTCTTATCTAGTAAGACAAGTGCAATCTCGTCCTTGTCTAGATCCATTAATTTCTTAGGTGCTTGCTTAGTTGGAACTATAGTGGTGATGGTCATGGGAACGTGAGGACCTTCTTCAACAATCATGAAGATTCGGGGATCCACAGCTTCCATGAAAAATTTAATCCTTTCTTTCCACATGGGAAAGTTGTTCTTGGTGCACAGAGGAATCTTAGCAAAATCTTTACCCTTATCCATGCTTAGCAAATTCTCAAGAGACAACTGAAGAAGAAATTGATCAAGGTGATAACCTTTTAAAGACTAACCTCCCTCTGATACCAATTGAAAGAGTTCGGTTGTCTACCTAAATCAACTAGAGGGGGGTGAATAGGTGAGTTGTGCGTCTATTTGCGGAAGAAAAAAATTTGCGATCTTGCACACAAATCAACCAAGCAAACACAGACAACAAAAGATATATCGTGGTTCCCCAACCTTTGGTACGTCCACTTTCCCTCACCGATCTAGTAAACCACTAGACTCGGCTACTCCACTATCTCGGATTGAAAACCAATCCTACGTCTTGGAACCAAGTTCCTACAATCTCGATCCAAATGGATCTACACTCGGAAGATAAAACTTCCTAAAACTCAGAGAAAAATCTCCTACACGAAATGATAATCAAAAATGAAAATACAAACAAAAGATCTTCGAATCTTGAGATGTTCTGGCTGGATCTTCTTCTTTGAGAGTTGCATCATTATCAGACTTGTTGAAGAAGAACTCACGGTTAAAACTAGATCTGAAGATTTTCTTTTGAATTCACCTGATCGGAACATTGATGAAGAAGGAGAAACTATCACGATCAGGAAATCAATCTTTGTCAGAATCCTTTGAATCGGAAACCCTAACTCTTGCGCGATGAAGATCAGCAACGGCGGGTCTCGTTTTGGAAAGAAAGAGAGAGAGGATTCAGCAACTTGAGAAATTATGACAGCGTGTAGATCCTTCGTATTCTTGGTATTAGGGTTGTCGATGACATGACTTTATATAGGATCTCTGTAACATACATAATTAGTCTTAATGACGTACACGTGGACCAGTCCTATCAAGTGATTTGAAAATCCCATCATTATGGACTTAATAGAAGTTTTGCAGAAAATTACTTACGTTTCTCAAGAAGAATGATATTTCTCGAGAAGTAGTGTTTATTACTCGAGAAGAAGACAAGGATTACTCGAGACAACATTTCTGCTAAACGGAACTTCAGTTCTCGAGAAACAAGAATACTATTCGAGAACAAAGAGTACTCGAGTACTGTCTGAATTTCTCGAGAACAAAGAAACGGATTACTCGAGAACGAGAATTGATTTGTCGAGAGAAGAAAAGTTTCTCGAGAACTAGGAATAGAATTTCTCGAGAACTAAGCGTTGTTCTCGAGAACTACACTTAGAAAATTTTCTTATATAACAAATCAGTACTCGAGAAGTAGAGAAGGAGTCTACTCAAGAACTAAACTTAGTTTCTCGAGAACTAAGGGACTACTCGAGAAGTAAGTATAATACTCGAATAAATTTCCTGACTTGTTGGTACCCTAGATGTGATTTGGCTTATGTGATCCCCTTGCAGCCCCTCTTGATCCATATAAAGATATATATGATCATGGTTAGACTTTGTTTAGTCTCCCTAGGGCAGTTTATAAACTGACCTAGAGCTTAGGTTAGAAGTTCTAGATGTTTTTGTAGTTAAGGCTTTTCCGTTCGACCATCGTCGAACGAGGCCTCGCGATCGTCGATCAATGGTCGACGATAGCAGGGCTAGTGAATCTTTGAAGTCAAGACAATTATCGTCGACCGTTGGTCGACGATCTCAGAGCAAGCTTACTACGCTCTGTAGGATGGTCGACGATCTGTCATCATCAGGTCGACGATCGTGTTCTTGCTTCACGATTTCTGTCTCGACAGATATTTGTCTTTGCTGGTCGACTATCTATTTGCTGGTCGACGATCTGTTCGCTGGTCGACTATCTGTTAGCCGGTCGACGATCTATTAGCTGGTCGACGATTTGTGGTCGACGATTTCTGTTCCGACAGATTCCTGTTATTGGTCGACGATCTGTTTGCAGGTCGACGATCTTCGAACCCCTGTTCGACGTTTTCTGTCTGATTTTATCTATTTGTATTTATGCTATTCCTTGGTTTATTTCCAAGTGTGTTAGCTTGTGGTTAGAAAGATTCTCTGAAGTTATTTGTTGCTAAAATTATGGCTTAAATTCAAAATGAATTATTTACAAATTCTGTCAAACATAAATCACGGGATTCAGTATTCTTGATAAAGCATTTTTGTCTTATTATACAAAATATATTGCCAGGCTGTATTCTAGCCGTTGGCGGTGTATGCTATTTCCAAGAACGATAAATCTTTATGCTGAAATATTTCCCTATTCATTTATTTCCTTATTGGGACTGACAGAAAGTTAATAGGCCATTCTATTCCTATTGCTATATTCTATTTTGAGATAATCTGTTGCAGGGCTCGAGAATTCAAATTAATAGTGCCGTTTCAAAGAAAAACGTGAAGACATATTTAAAAGAGATTCTGCTCTCAGAAAAGAAATAGTAACAGACACAGAGAAAGATTATTCATCCGCTCAAGCATCATCAGAGCACCTCTTCACAATCTCACAACAAGAAGAAGAAAAGTTTTCCTGAAGCAAAAGCCCAGAGCAATCATCTTCCATTCTCAAGTCTCCTGAGCAATTTGCTTAGAGTTTTTCAAAGACTTCAGAAAAGGCTCAAGATCTGCTTCAAGTGCTCCAGAATCTTAAGACCTGATAAAAATCAGTCTTCAGATTTCTGAGGATTTAGTTTCAGTTTATCTGAAGCTCCTTCATCCTGAAGCAAAGGCTTTCCCTGGACTTCCACTGAGCCAGGGGGAGACTTTGATTCTTTAGAGAATCCACAAATCTTCTCTAATCTGTATTTAAAACAGAGAAGATAATCTAACCCTCTCAACCCCTTTGTAAAAAGAGTTTGTTCACACCTCTTCAAAAGTGAACGTTGGTGACAGGGCACCTTATCAACAACCTGTGGTTGAGCATCCTTATCAAAAGCTCAAAGGGTCTGTTTGATCTACCTGAATCAGATCATTGGTGGCAGGGCACCTTAGCAAAAACCTGTAGTGGATTCCTACCAGGGTGGTAGAAGAGTGGATGTACCTATTTAAAGGGAACCACTATATATCCTGTGTCTCTCTGGTTCTTACTGATTTGTTTATTCTGTGGCTGTGATAGAACTACCTAGGATTGCTAGTTGCTGTGATAGGCTTTTAGTTAAACTGAAATTTCAGATTAACTCTCTCACTTGTGCACATCACTGTGTTAGGCTCTTAGGGTTCAAGTATCAGATTTTCTATTCCGCAAATTTACTCTAAGGGAGCTGACTAAGTGTTCATAAAATTTTGAATACTCTATTCACCCCCCCCCCTCTAGAGTAGTTTACAACTTATCCCCTCTCTTTCAATTGGTATCAGAGGCAGGTTAGCTGTTCATACAGGCTAACACCTGAGTGAAAAGATCCTGTGATAAGTTGTTTCCTGATACCATTCACAAACACTTTCACACATGGCCCAGTCTAAAGATTATTCAAGCACCAGACCTCCTGTATGCAACTTGTCCAAGTTTGGCATATGGAAGGCCAGGATAAGACTATACATGAATTCTATTGATGAAGATATTTTTTCTTCTATTTTGACAGGACCACCTGCTAGGCCTGCTGCTGCTTCCACTTCTGCTGATCTCAGTGCTGTGCCACCACCTGACTACAATGAAACTTACAAGAAGGCAAAAGCAGCTGATGCTAAAGCAATGAATATCTTAGCTCAGACAATGTCTGATGAGATATTCCAGAAGCTGGCTGAATGTACCTCAGCCAAAGCTATGTGGGATTCCCTCAACCACATAGTTGCTGGCTCAGCTGATGAGAGGAAGGACAGGAGATCCAATCTTACCTCTCAGTATGAAAACTTCAAGAAGGATGATGCTGAAGACATTGACACCATGTACACAAGACTCAGTTCAATAATAAGTGAACTGAGGTCTTTAGACAAGGAGATAACCTTGTCAGAAGTCAATGACAAGATCCTGATGTGCCTTCCCATCTCATGGGACTCAAGGATATGGCCCATCAAGGATGGAAGAAATACTGTGGAACTCTCCACAGAAGCTCTGTTGGGAAAGCTCAGGTCATATGAGCAAACCCTAAAGAGTAGAGCTGCTGTAACTGAAGTAAAGACTCCAACACCAATAAAGAAAGAGCATTCTCTAGCTCTTAAGGCTGCTGAGACTTCTGAAGGAAGTCAATCAAATGAGGAGTTACTGGCACTCATTGCCAAGAGGTTCTTCAACATGGGAAGAAGAGACCTCAGAAAGAAGTTCTCCAAGCATGAGGACAAGCCAAGGTATGACAAGACTCCATCTAAAGAAATCATTTGTTATGTTTGCAGCAAGCCTGGACACATTGCTCCAGATTGTCCAGAGAAGAAGTACAAGGAGAAGAAACATGAGAAAGAATACAGGAAGCACCACTCCAAGTCCTCATCACACAAATACAAGAAGAAGGACAAGGGATTTGTGGCTGCTACCTGGAGTGAAACAGAAGAGGATACCTGCTCCTCTAGCTCAAGTGATTCTGAAGAAGAAGAAGAAAAGAAAGCCAAAGAGGTCTGCCTCATGGCCATTGATGCCTGCAGCTCTCTGTCAGCTGCAGAGAATTCTGAAGAAGAAGGAGACAATGAAGAAGACTCCTTTATGGAGGACCAGGTAATCGACTCATTTGACTTCTCATCTCCTGAGTTCAAACTAAAATTTAAAACTCTATGTTTAGATTTACTTTTATCTGAAAAGGAAATTAAGTCACTTAGACTAAAAATAATGGAACTAGACATGGAAGGTACTGAAATAATCAGATTAGAAAAGGAATTAGAAAGCTCAAAAGAAGAAATAACATTCCTAAAATTAGAACTAGCGAAATCTAAGAGATTAGAAGAACAATTAAATGGCAGAAGCCTTAAATTGTCTGAAATAACCTGTATAGCAAACACTAGGGTTGGTAATGATAAACTAGGCTTAGGTGCTACATCTAGTGAACCCATCCTCCTCACAAAGGAGAGATTTAGCACTCCAGTAAAATTTGTTTCTGAATCAGGAATAAAGAATACTGAGGAAATTGAAAAATGCAAGAGAATTCAGAATAAGATTAAGAAAGAGAATAGGAAGAAAAAATTTCTAGCTTTACAAAAGTCGTCGACCAGTGATCGACGATCGTGGAATCCAGAACATCGTTCTACCATAAATGATCGACGATATGGCTTGCGATCGTCGACCATTGATCGACGATCTGGACTTAAGCTGGAAAATAAAAATCAAACTTCCAGAACTTCAAACCCTAATCACCACCCCAGGTTGTTTAATCCTTCAACTGAATGGATTATCCCACCTAGGAGATCACACCCTTTAGGATATAAATCTAAGCCTGCAAAATCTTTTATATCTAGTTTTTCTTTTGTAAAGAATACTGGACCCAAGGTAACCTGGGTCCACAATGTGTAACTGTTCTTTCTGCAGGTGAAGACCTATCCAGTCATACATGACAAATGGTATCTGGATAGTGGATGCTCAAAGCATATGACAGGAAAGAAGAAGAACCTGTCAGGTTTCAAAGCCAAGCTGGGACCAAAAGTTGTATTTGGGGATTCCAGCTGCGGACAGACTGAAGGGTATGGCAGCTTCACCATAGGAGCTGTAACCTTCAAGAAAGTAGCCTATGTCTCAGGACTAAAGCACAACCTAATCTCTGTAAGTCAAATGTGTGATGCTGGGTACAAGGTATGGTTCACTGACACTGCTTGCAATATTTCTTTAAATAATACTGTGGTGTTAGTAGGTATTAGAATTGGAAATGTTTATGTTGTAGATTTTAATTCCTCCAAATCTGAAATATGCTTATTTAATGAAGTAACCAGTAATAATACCCTTTGGCATAAGAGACTTAGTCATGTAAACTTGAAAAACATTTCTAGGTTGGCTAAATACAATCTTGTACGAGGTTTACCTTCTTGCCCCTACAAGAAGGAAGGCCTTTGCAAAGCTTGTCAATTAGGTAAGCAAACAAGAAATAGCTTTAAATCAGTTAATAAAAGTGATTCTCCCAGGATTCTGTACTTGTTACATTTGGACTTATTTGGTCCTATTGCTGTGCAGAGTCTTGGAGGGAAGTCTTACACTCTAGTAATTGTAGATGACTTCTCCAGGTTCACTTGGGTATTCTTCTTGAGAACTAAGGCTGATAACTTCAAGGTTCTTACAGATTTTCTAAAGTGTATACAGAGTGAGTATTCTACTCAGATTGTCTTGATCAGAAGTGATCATGGTACTGAGTTTGAATCTCTTCTTATGCAAGAATTCTGTGAGAAGGAAGGTATCAAACATAGCTTCTCTGCTCCTAGAACTCCTCAACAAAATGGGGTAGTTGAAAGGAAAAACAGAACCCTAATTGAAGCTGCAAGTACGTTGTTGGCAGATGCTAACATGCCTCTGTCCTTTTGGGCTGAAGCAGTTAGCACAGCTAACTATGTATTGAACAGAAGTCTGATACATAAACTTAAGGGTAAGACTCCCTATGAATTACTTAAGCAAGTAAAACCTAAAATAGACTATTTTAGAGTGTTTGGCTGTGTTGCTTTTGTTCATAACAATAACAAAGAATACCATAGAAAATTTGAGGCAAAAGCATCAATGGGAGTTTTTCTAGGATACTCTCAAGTAAGCAAAGCCTATAGGATCCTTAATAAATCCTCTCTTAAGATAGAAGAGTCTGCACATGTCTCTTTTGATGAGACAGTCATGTATTATAAGGAGAAGGACTCTTCCTCTAATAGTACAGTGCAAGTCCTAGGAGTAAGTAAGGATTTGGAAGGTTTGAGACTCTCACAGGAGAATCATCCCCAACAAACTCCTCAGGCTGCTTCTTCAGATTCTGAATCTGATGTAGAACTTTTTCAAGTTAAAGCACCTGTTCCAACAGTTGATCAAATTCCACATGAGGAATTAAATCTTGAAACTGTTGAAGATCAGATCATTGTTGAACCTACTGATCTTGTCACACTTAGAGATCACCCTGTATCTCAAGTGATTGGAGACATTTCAGCAGGAGTCCAGACAAGACATCAACTCAACAAAGATGTGATGTTTGCTTGTTTCCTTTCTCAGGTTGAGCCCCTAACCATTAAAGATGCTGAGCTTGATCCCCACTGGATTATAGCAATGCAAGAGGAGCTTAACCAGTTTGAAAGATGTAAAGTCTGGACCTTGGTTCCAAGACCAAGAGGCCAACGGATCATAGGCACCAAGTGGGTGTTTAGAAACAAGCTTGATGCCCAAGGCATAGTAGTTAGAAATAAGGCTAGGCTAGTAGCTCAAGGCTATAGACAGGAGGAAGGCATAGACTATGACTAGACTTTTGCCCCTGTAGCCAGACTAGAAGCCATTAGGATTTTCCTAGCCTATGCTGCCTATAAAAGATTTAAGGTCTTCCAAATGGATGTGAAGAGTGCCTTCCTCAATGGAGATTTAAAGGAAGAAGTGTTTGTTGAACAACCACCAGGGTTTGTTTCATCAACCTTACCCACTCATGTGTTCAAACTCCAAAAGGCTCTATATGGACTTAAGCAAGCTCCTAGAGCTTGGTATGAGACCTTAGCAAATTTTCTTCTAGAACACAAGTTTGTGAGAGGTGTAGTAGATAGAACCCTGTTCATTAGACATCATAAGGACTCACAACTGTTAGTTCAAATCTATGTAGATGACATTATATTTGGCTCTACTGATCCCAAACTATGCAAGAGGTTCTCTGAACTAATGCACTCTAAGTTTGAGATGAGCAGCATGGGTGAGTTATCCTATTTCCTTGGTCTCCAAGTGAAACAGAGTGTTGATGGCATTTTCATTTCACAATCAAAATATGCCAGAGAGCTGGTTAAAAGATTTGGAATGTCTGATGCTTCATCAATGAGCACACCTATGGCCTCAAATGCAGTTATTGATTCTGATGTCAATGGCAAGTCTGTTGATCAAAAGAATTATAGAGCCATTGTTGGTTCCCTGCTGTATTTGACTGCAAGTAGGCCTGACATAATGTTTGCTACATGCCTATGTGCTAGGTTTCAGGTCAACCCAAAGGAATCTCACTTAACTCTCCTAAAGAGGATCTTGAGATACCTTAAGGGATGTCCTAACTTAGGACTGTGGTACCCAGCTGAGTCAGGATTTGAATTAATTGGATATTCAGATGCTGATTATGCTGGTTGTAGAGTTGACAGGAAAAGCACCTCAGGGACTTGTCAGTTCCTGGGAGAGAGACTTGTCTCTTGGTTTTGCAAGAAACAGGCATCTGTGTCTACTTCAACTGCTGAGGCTGAATATATAGCAGCAGCTAGCTGTTGTTCACAGATCCTGTGGATTCAAAATCAGCTCGTGGATTATGGGTACACACACTCAAACACAAAAATTCTGTGTGACAGTACCAGTGCAATATCAATTGCTCAAAATCCTGTGCACCATTCCAGGACCAAGCACATTGAGATTAGACATCATTTTCTGAGAGATAATGTGGAAAAGAACAAGATAGTAATGGAATTTATATCCACAGACCTGCAAAGAGGAGATATTTTCACTAAGCCCCTTGATGAACAAAAGCATTTGTTCTTTCTGAACCAGCTTGGCATGATTAATGGTTCAGAATAGTGAAAATTTGGTTAGTCTTGTTTTCTGTCTAAAATCGTCGAACGACTGATCGACGATCTTCGACCAGGTCAGAACTATCGTCGACCAACCGTCGACGACAGCTCGTTCTGTAGTAAGGCAGAAATCGTCGACCAGCTGGTCAACGATCTCTCCTTAGGTATCTATCGTCGACCAATGGTCGACGACAGATTTTCTGTGCTGGATGGAGAATCGTCGACCATCATTTATTGATCGACGATCGTGATATTTGCTTGTAGGCGGTCGATGTTTACTGTTTAGTCAAACATTGACTATCGTCGGTCTGTGTTCGACGACCGACTTTATTCCGGGATCGACGATCGCAGATTTGTTTCTAATAGTCGATTTAGGTCTGGAGATCGTCGTCCTTCCGCTCCGTCTTTTCATATTCCTTCTTCTGGCTTAGAATTCGCTCTCGAACTCTAATCCCGCGCGATTCTCTTCTCCCCTGTTTTGCTTCTCGATTCGCCATCTTCTCTCAAATTCTATGGCGATTCCTTCTACTGTTCTGTTCGGAATGAAGTTCGACACTGGCTTCTGTGTCGACTTCGATTCTTTCAGCCGATGCGATCAACCAATCCAAGATATTCTGAAGCTATGCGAAGACCAAGGCCTCAAGAAACTTATGTCGTTCTCTCCTAAGATTCATATACCAGAAATTCGTGAATGGGTATACACATCGTCCTCCAGCGACGAAGCGATGTCAGGAAAGATAAATGGCGAGGAGGTCACTCTGACTCCGGAAGTTTTGTCTGAGCTGTTTGGACTGCCAACAGGCTCTGAGGAATATGAGCAAAGCACAGAGGAATATGGCCGCATGCTCACTGTGATGGGCCATGCCGAAGGGATTCCGGCTAAGCTGCTGAAGATAAACTTGTCTCCAGAATACAAGTTTCTGGCCGACCTGGTGGGCAAGGTCGTCCTGGGAAAACATTCTGCTCATGACAACATCAACCGGCAACAATTTGCCCTGATGTCAGCCTTGGTGAATAAGGCACAGATTGCCTGGGGAAAAGTTCTATTTGAACTAATAAGGAGAAAGAACAATCAGAAAGAGGTAAACCTTGCAAGGGTACTGGGTGTGTTTCTATATGTGAAAGCACCCCTGCTGCTCGTTTCTGCACCGTCTGCAGTAAATGCCAGCAAGAGGTTGGATCCCTCGCTTTTCAAGAAATCTCAGAGGATTATCAAGAAGTCAGCCAGGGTTGATCCTAACCCTTCTTCAGACTCAAGGGCTGATTCGGCCGCTCTCCCGCTTACTGGGGAAGGCTCAGCAATCCCTTCATCCTCCCTCCTTACCCCTGCATCTACATCTCCTGCATTACCCTCCACTCAATCTGAAGTGCCATCACAACATGCATCTTTCATTCCACCTGCATCTCCACACCAGTCACCAACACCACAACACCTGGCAGCTTCAGCCAGTGTTGACATGGTGACTGCTACCATCCTCACAAACCTTTCTCAACATGAATCCCACACTCATGTTGATGTTCACCCATCTCCACATGATTCCTTTGATCATGTGGCAGATCATCCTGCCTCCATCCCATCCACCTCTACATCATCAGCATTTCAGATATCCCCTGAAATGCTTGCACACCTTGTACAGCTCATCACTCCCTCCATCCAAAGCATGATTGAGGCTGCCAATGCCCCTCTCATTGCCTCCATCAATTCTCTCACTGACGCCATCAAATCCATCTCATCCTCTGCTGAGCCCCCTTCTGTAAAATGCATGACTCCAGTCCCCACTGAAGTCATGTAGGGGGAGATGTCTGTTGAAGTGGTCTCAGGTGATGCCCTGACCCTTCAGGATAATTCCTCTCTTCCCCTTCAAGAATCTGCAGAAGAACCTCAAGAGAGTCAAGAGAAAGAACCAGAAGGTAAACCTTAAAATTCTTCCTCCAAAGGTTATAATCAGGACTTCAATTTGATATTTGTATCTAACAAAGACATTCACTCCCTAGTGAATCTAGCTTCTGAGGAAGAAGTTCCGGAAAAAGAAAATGAGGAAGTCCCCATGGACGTTTGTGAAAACGTTGCTGCTCAACCTGATGGTATAGCTTTATTTAAGATTCTAATTAATTCTAACTTCAACTTAGAGTTAATCTCTTATCCCTTTCTTTCCATCTCAGCTGCTGATGATCTCACATCAGTATTGCAAGTTGACGCTGCTAAATCTATTGATTCTGATAAAGATTTAGAATCCTATCTTAACCTAGACTGTGAGTCCTCACTCACATCTACTCCTCCTGTTCCCTCTTTTCAAGAGAAAATGGTCCCTTATAGATCTGAGTACCTTGATGACCCCTTGGTCAAGGATACTCTTTTCTTTTCCTGCATGGCACTCCTCTTGTGCCTTGCAGAGGTGTCTATCCCTGATGTCACTGAACATCTAGAAGGAATTATAACTTCCTTCCTAGATGCAAAGTGGTATCCTGTGTAGATCTTCAGGTAATCCTATCTATTACCTGTTGTTTGTTCACCTTGGGGGGAATATTTTATTCCCACTTGGTTGTTAACCTATCTCTCTTTGCATGCAGGCACAACCATAAATGCTGAGGCTGCTGCTGAAGAAATTGAAGAAGTGCAAGATAGGGCAGACAGTGCTCCCAAGATGACTGAAATGGACTCAAGCTCAGGTACTCTAAACCTAGAACAATTTATAGCCTTTGTGGCTGAGAACATTGCCTCTGAGTACATTGAAGGGATGGCTAATTATCATCTGGATTCCCTAGCCATCTCTCTAGAGAAAGCATCTGCCCCTGCAGATATTGTCATCTTTTCTCCTCCTATCCTCACCTATCCTATATCCACTCCTTCTATTGCAGAACTGGTCCCCAAGACAGTTCCTGAGTTGTATCCAGAATCAGAGCTATGGAAAAGTGCTCCAAATGTTGATCTGGATGCCCTTCTTAGGCAAGATGCCATTGAAGAAGCTAAAGAGAAAGAAGAGAGAGAAAAGAAAGACAAACCTGAACTTGCTGCCAAAGATCCATCTGAACAAAACTATGATGACTATGCTGGGAAAGACTCATCTCATTCTGATGATGATGATGATGACTCTGATGATTCTGACTCCTCTAAGAAAAGAAAAAGAGCTGCTTCCAAGAAAAGAAAAGCCCCTGCTCCTTCTACTGCAAATCCTAACAAGGATGTTCCCTATTACATTCTGAAGGGAATAGATCCTAAGAGCAAGGAATTCCAACCCTGGATGAGATTGTCAAAGAATCAGACTAAAGAGAAGAAGAGGACAAAGAGATATGACTCTCCAGTTCAGAAATTCCCCCCCAGAGGCCCTCCTCCACCTCCTGGTGCTGGAGCCTCTGGAAGTATCTCTTTTGCTCCAATTGGTAGATCAGCCAGTTCCAACCCCTCTCAATCTTATCAGAGAAGAAGTAGACAAGGCCAGGGAAGCCAAAGTGGTTCAGGACAAGGAAATAAAAGAAATGACAATGGTCTCGTAGAACAAATAAAGGAGATGACTTACCAAAAACCTACATTCTCTCCTCCTCCTTCTCCTAAGAAGTTAGTCCCAGAAAGGAAACCTTCTCCTCCCAGGAGAGGTACCTCCTCCTCTTTAAAGAAACCTGCTGCAGCTGATTCTAAAGGAAAAAGAGTAGTCTTTTCAGAAAAATCCCACAAAAAGTTCATTGAGCTTGCACCTCCAAAATCTCTATATGCTCAAACAGATCCTAAGAAGACTGTGCAAATTCCTCTCGATTCAAGCAAACTTGCTACAGCTCTTCAAAGGAATATGGAGATTGCAGCTCATACAGATACTGATAGACCTCCCTCTCCATCAGACAAAACTGAAGCTGAAAGGATTGCCTCTATGGCAAGATTCAAAGAGTCTATTGCTCTTAGCATGATGGAGAGAGCCAAATCTCAAGGACTGGATCCTACAGCTTACTCAACAATGTCAGAATTCAGAGAAAAGGAACTAAGCAGAATTCAAGTCAATCCAGAAGCCTTTGACACTGAAGAATACATGAGACTACATCCTGCTGCAGTTCTACCTAGTTATGCTGAAAAGAAAATCATAGGTGAACATGATCTAATGCTATCCAAGAGACAAGCAGCAAACCCTAACAGAGAAATTATTTTCAAACCAGCTGCAATACCTAAAAACTCATCTGATGCTAAGCTTGCTGATAAATCTGCTTGATACATTCCATTTCTGCTGATTTATGCTTGATATATTTTTTTTTTGTGTATTGCCTGTGTTTTATCATTCTGATTAATCTCTAGATTTGTTGTTGTCTGCTTTAGCCTTTTAAACTGGATTGGATAACATAACCCAAATAGGGGGAGATTGTTGGTACCCTAGATGTGATTTGGCTTATGTGATCCCCTTGCAGCCCCTCTTGATCCATATAAAGATATATATGATCATGGTTAGACTTTGTTTAGTCTCCCTAGGGCAGTTTATAAACTGACCTAGAGCTTAGGTTAGAAGTTCTAGATGTTTTTGTAGTTAAGGCTTTTCCGTTCGACCATCGTCGAACGAGGCCTCGCGATCGTCGATCAATGGTCGACGATAGCAGGGCTAGTGAATCTTTGAAGTCAAGACAATTATCGTCGACCGTTGGTCGACGATCTCAGAGCAAGCTTACTACGCTCTGTAGGATGGTCGACGATCTGTCATCATCAGGTCGACGATCGTGTTCTTGCTTCACGATTTCTGTCTCGACAGATATTTGTCTTTGCTGGTCGACTATCTATTTGCTGGTCGACGATCTGTTCGCTGGTCGACTATCTGTTAGCCGGTCGACGATCTATTAGCTGGTCGACGATTTGTGGTCGACGATTTCTGTTCCGACAGATTCCTGTTATTGGTCGACGATCTGTTTGCAGGTCGACGATCTTCGAACCCCTGTTCGACGTTTTCTGTCTGATTTTATCTATTTGTATTTATGCTATTCCTTGGTTTATTTCCAAGTGTGTTAGCTTGTGGTTAGAAAGATTCTCTGAAGTTATTTGTTGCTAAAATTATGGCTTAAATTCAAAATGAATTATTTACAAATTCTGTCAAACATAAATCACGGGATTCAGTATTCTTGATAAAGCATTTTTGTCTTATTATACAAAATATATTGCCAGGCTGTATTCTAGCCGTTGGCGGTGTATGCTATTTCCAAGAACGATAAATCTTTATGCTGAAATATTTCCCTATTCATTTATTTCCTTATTGGGACTGACAGAAAGTTAATAGGCCATTCTATTCCTATTGCTATATTCTATTTTGAGATAATCTGTTGCAGGGCTCGAGAATTCAAATTAATAGTGCCGTTTCAAAGAAAAACGTGAAGACATATTTAAAAGAGATTCTGCTCTCAGAAAAGAAATAGTAACAGACACAGAGAAAGATTATTCATCCGCTCAAGCATCATCAGAGCACCTCTTCACAATCTCACAACAAGAAGAAGAAAAGTTTTCCTGAAGCAAAAGCCCAGAGCAATCATCTTCCATTCTCAAGTCTCCTGAGCAATTTGCTTAGAGTTTTTCAAAGACTTCAGAAAAGGCTCAAGATCTGCTTCAAGTGCTCCAGAATCTTAAGACCTGATAAAAATCAGTCTTCAGATTTCTGAGGATTTAGTTTCAGTTTATCTGAAGCTCCTTCATCCTGAAGCAAAGGCTTTCCCTGGACTTCCACTGAGCCAGGGGGAGACTTTGATTCTTTAGAGAATCCACAAATCTTCTCTAATCTGTATTTAAAACAGAGAAGATAATCTAACCCTCTCAACCCCTTTGTAAAAAGAGTTTGTTCACACCTCTTCAAAAGTGAACGTTGGTGACAGGGCACCTTATCAACAACCTGTGGTTGAGCATCCTTATCAAAAGCTCAAAGGGTCTGTTTGATCTACCTGAATCAGATCATTGGTGGCAGGGCACCTTAGCAAAAACCTGTAGTGGATTCCTACCAGGGTGGTAGAAGAGTGGATGTACCTATTTAAAGGGAACCACTATATATCCTGTGTCTCTCTGGTTCTTGCTGATTTGTTTATTCTGTGGCTGTGATAGAACTACCTAGGATTGCTAGTTGCTGTGATAGGCTTTTAGTTAAACTGAAATTTCAGATTAACTCTCTCACTTGTGCACATCACTGTGTTAGGCTCTTAGGGTTCAAGTATCAGATTTTCTATTCCGCAAATTTACTCTAAGGGAGCTGACTAAGTGTTCATAAAATTTTGAATACTCTATTCACCCCCCCTCTAGAGTAGTTTACAACTTATCCCCTCTCTTTCATGACTACTCGAGAACTCTCAAAAATACTACTCGAGAACTAAGCTTCTATTTCTCGAGAACTAAAAGACTACTCGAGAAAAGGACTTAGAATATTTCTGTTTTTAAGAAAACTTTTCTTCTGACTAATATCAACACTAACATCTCATCTCTTGATCCAAGTGCTTGAAAATGAAGTGTATCTGATGACGACGCTCTTCGCCAACGCCGCGACGCTTCTTCGTCAACGCAGTGACGCTCCTTCGCCAATGCCACTTCATATTTTGCACGACGTATGCCGATACCATTTTAAATAAAATATATAATTATAAATTAAAATTAAAATTATATATTTTATTATTTATCTTTTATCATTTATAGCAATTTCTATTTAAGCAATGTTTTAATTTAAGCAATCTTATTATTATATTTTTATTCTTGTAATTATGATGGATACTTATAACCATCATATATTTGCTTCCATTTTCATGCATTTTAATTTTGGAATTGTTTTTATTTTGTTCTAAATATGTATGGAGGAGATTGAGTGGTGTAAGGCTATATATAGCTATGTTTTGTTTGATTAAGTATTGAAAGAATGAAAAATTAAAAAAACCTAGAGATTCTTGAGAGAATTTTCCTCCCCCCCTCCCCCCTCTTTGGCGAATTTCGGCCAAACCCTCTCTCCCTCTCTCTACCTTGGCCGCCGGCCACCCCCTCCCCTTTCTTCTCAATCTCGGCTACCTCTTTTCTCCCTTCTCCTACTCCTCCTCAATATTCTCCCTCACCTTCACCACCACCACCCCCTTAGGGCTCGGCCAAGTCCAAAGCCGCAACCTCCTCTCCCTCTTTAATCTCTCTCGACCACCTCCTCTCTTTCCTCCCCTAGGCAATATTCGGCCTTCTCCTCCCTCTCCCCTTTCTTGGTTTTCTTCTCACTCCCTTTGCCTCCTCTCCTTGGCCGCCGGACTCTCTTCTCTCCCTCCCTCTCTATTTCTCTCAGCCCCTCTTCCCTTCCCTACAAACCGCCGGCCACCCTAGCTCCATTCAAACCGTCACTTGCCCTCTTCCTCGAAGAACAAAACCGAACAACAACCACACCTCCTCCTCATATAACTGTTGGACGTTTTCAAGAAAATCTCTCTTCTAAACCATGAGCCTGCATCAATTTGGTATCAGAGGGAGGTTCATGTCAATTTTCTAATTGGCACCCTCCAACTTTTATGGCCAGACTTGCCCCAATGTTGCTTCTTTCTTCTGACTGTTCCCCCCTCACGGGCCACTCATCGGAGATGAGTGATTTAAAGTGTGGGAGAATTGATGACGACGCTCTTCGCCAACGCCGCGACGCTTCTTCGTCAATGCCGTGACGCTCCTTCGCCAACGCCACTTCATATTTTGCACGACGTATGGCGACACCATTTTAAATAAAATATATAATTATAAATTAAAATTATAATTATATATTTTATTATTTATCTTTTATCATTTATAGCAATTTCTATTTAAGCAATGTTTTAATTTAAGCAATCTTATTATTATATTTTTATTCTTGTAATTATGATGGATACTTATAACCATCATATATTTGCTTCCATTTTCATGCATTTTAATTTTGGAATTGTTTTTATTTTGTTCTAAATATGTATGGAGGAGATTGAGTGGTGTAAGGCTATATATAGCTATGTTTTGTTTAATTAAGTATTGAAAGAATGAAAAATTAAAAAAACCTAGAGATTCTTGAGAGAATTTTCCTCCCCCCTCCCCCTCTTTGGCGAATTTCGGCCAAACCCTCTCTCCCTCTCTCTACCTTGGCCGCCGGCCACCCCCTCCCCTTTCTTCTCAATCTCGGCTACCTCTTTTCTCCCTTCTCCTACTCCTCCTCAATATTCTCCCTCACCTTCACCACCACCACCCCCTTAGGGCTCGACAAGTCCAAAGCCGCAACCTCCTCTCCCTCTTTAATCTCTCTCGACCACCTCCTCTCTTTCCTCCCCCTAGGCAATATTCGGCCTTATCCTCCCTCTCCCCTTTCTTGGTTTTCTTCTCACTCCCTTTGCCTCCTCTCCTTGGCCGCCGGACTCTCTTCTCTCCCTCCCTCTCTATTTCTCTCAGCCCCTCTTCCCTTCCCTACAAACCGCCGGCCACCCTAGCTCCATTCAAACCGTCACTTGCCCTCTTCCTCGAAGAACAAAACCGAACAACAACCACACCTCCTCGTCATATAACTGTTGGACGTTTTCAAGAAAATCTCTCTTCTAAACCATGAGCCTGCATCAGTATCCCAATAGAGAGGATACACATGAGTCAACACCTTGGATCACACAATGAGGAATTACATTGTATGGTCCTGTGTTTATGACCCACTGCGGACTGACATTGGTCTACACTTAGCAATAAAGTTCGGCATACACATAACTAAAATAGATGATCAAATACAACTTAATTCATCTTAGTTCAAGGGTGACTTCATGCAAATCTGGGTTATTGTGGATGCAATACCCAATAATATATATATATATATATATATATATATATTATATCTACTAATATACGAAAACTACTCTTTGGTGAAACATTGCCTGATGTTCCTATATTGCCCTTATAGTTGTATTCATAATTACATATTTATACCAAACTTTATATTAGTATATTATAAAGACAATATCCTTTTAGGTAATTACATAACTTTACAATATTAAAATACAAAATATAAAAACACTAGATACCCTAAACCTATTGTCTCTAGCTAGGAATGACAAGAGAAAAATTAATGTTTTAACGTTAAAATATAATTTGTTTTACAAAATAAAAATTGTAATCTTGATTTATATTTTTTTACGGTCATTTTTGAGTACTCATAGGTATATGTTGCAGTTCAGGCGGAGCCCACCGTCGTCAGTCGGGTACTGTCGCGCTAGGCCATAGGGGCAGGTACTATATACGACAAATGTTGTTGCCCATGATAAATGTCGCCACTCACGACAAATGTCGCCTCCCACGACAAATGTCGTCCCCACGACAAATATCGCACCACCGGCGAATGTCGCATCCCGGCGATTGTCGCATCCCGCCGAATGTCGCATCCCGCCGAATGTCGCATCCCGCCGAATGTCGCACCCCTCTAAATATCGCACCCCGCCGATTGTCGCACCCTCGCCGAATGCCCCCAGGGCCGAATGCTCGTGCCTGTCATTTGTGTGTGTGTGTGTATATATATATATATAAGCAGTAGTACAAGCAAGTGATATAAGACTAATCAATATCAGAGTATCCAACATGTAAAACAAGTGAGTATATCAATCTACACTAACAGTTCAACTATCAACATAAGTATACAAGATTGATCCTATAATAGGAATGTAACTCAACTTATATGAATGTCCATACATATATATAAGTTAAGGACTGACTCAACAGTAAAGTAACTCATCATATAAGAGTGACCATACAAACTTATATGATAAGGATCTTATGCGGTGCAATGCAATGATATGAATGCAATGTGATGACTCACCCATGCTCACACATACGGACACTACTATGTCTACACAAACTTATAGTTCCCACTTTTCAAGCAGGTAGTTGACCTCTCAGGCAGCATCCGTCATGGCCAGACAGTGAAAGTGAAATGGGCTTTCCACTACAAGGCGGGTTGAAAGTCTTTGTTTTCAAGGATAGCTAAATCACCTAGAGGGGGGGTGAATATGTTTCTTAGTCTCTTATGACTATCTTTAATTTTCTTTCTTTAAGTGCTATGTGAGTGAGTAGTTATCTGCTTTCAAGGCACACACAACCTGCAATCAAAGAAACAACATAAAAAGCACATACAAGATATATAGTGGTTCTCCAGATTATGGGTACATCCACTTTCCCTCCCACCTTTCTAACTTATAGTTAGACAAGGCACTTCTCCAATCTTGGCTCCTTAGAGCTTATAACATAATACTGCAGGACTACTCAGTCTCCTCTAAGACCTACAGCTCAAGTACAAGGCCCTATAACTTAGTGATCATAAGATCATGTACCTCTGGCCCAAAGGCCCTACAACTCAGGCAAGGAGGATAGCCCTACCTCAGATCTATAAAGGATCCTACCTTAGAGAGAATTACTCTCCTACAATCTCAAGCACAAAGTAGCTACCTCAAATCCTAATCTGGATCCTACCTCAAACCCAAAGGTCCTACACTCAGATAGAATGACTCTCCTACATCAGGATCAAAATCCCTATAGCTCAGGGATCAACTAATCAACTACCTCAGATCCAAACTTGATCCTACAACTCAGATTCATACTTGAATCCTACTACTCAGGCCAAAGCCCTACTCTCAGATTCTCAACAGAATCCTACACTCAGTTTAAATAGCCCTACCACTAAGATTAATAATTAGATCATGCACTCAGCCTTTATAAAATCAGGCTTACAACTCAGATCAAAAAAGATCTTACAAGGTAAAGAGTGGGTTGTTGGGTTGGTTGAACACAAGAGAAATTACTCTGTGTCAGCCCTCCTAGCCTGAGATAAACTCAGCCCAACTTTAACTTCAGGAATATATTTCCTGAGTCTACTTCTACCTGAACTGAGAAATACTCAGCCATATCAAATTCTTCTTAGCACTAGAAAATGTTCCTGCTGGAATTGGGAAGTAACATCAGCTAGCCTTGCAGCAACCTGAGCTGAGATAATCCCAGCACTAACTTCTCCTCAGCAATAAGAATGTAGATTTCTTTGGCTTGTGTTGGATGCAACTTGAAGATAATTCTCTACTTCTTCTTTCTTTCCTGGGCTGAGGAGATTCAGCCTTACTTTGACTCTAGAGAAATAGTTCTCTGAGACTTCTTTCAGATCACTACTTCTTCAAACTTTCTTCTTCACAACATCCAGAAAAAGTTCTTCAGGAATGATTGGTTGGATCTGTCAAGTACACACAGCAAGGTTGTCCCTTGACTGCTATCTTCTTTCTCAGAGGATTACTCTGAAATTGCTTGTTGGTGCAGATAAAGAAGGCACTAGCTATCTTGGATCGGCTTCAAATCGACAGTAGCTAGGTAGGACCAGTTGCTCCTTCTTCTTCCTCAAAAAGAAAGCTTTCTGAACATATCAGTGCAGATGAAAATGGAACCAGCTATCTCTTTTAACTCTTTGTTCTGAAGCTTGAACTTCTTCTTCAGGGCTCAGCAATAATGGTCGAGGAAAATGAAGATCATACGCCGTTCGCCGAATATCCTCAGTGATATTTGACGAATTCTTCTTGGCCAAATTTCCCAAGTTTTCTCCTGTTGAATTCTTCCCCTCCATATTCGACGGATTCGTCGGATATCAACAATGAAATCCGACAAATTTCCCTTAACCATTTTATCCAAATTCCTGGCATTGAGTGCGTCGAGTATCAACCAGCGATACTCGGCGAAAAGGGGTCAAACTCGATGAATTCCACACGGCTAACTTCCCATACATTCTCAACGAATTTGTCGAATATCCCTGGCAATATCCGACGAATTCCCTTTAGTTGATTTATCTTAAGTCTATTCCCCCATTATTTGTTGAGTATCACTCAACCCTAACCCTTTGTCCAATGCACTCCGAGCTTGAGTCAAGTCTCTTGACTCAAAACGCATGAGAGTGGCCTAGCGTGAAACGGGTCGTTACAAATCCTATAAACAAAATAAAAGATTTCATCCCCGAAATTAGGCTAAGGTTATGGGGAAGTAAGGCATGATAATAAAATACGCTTTTAAACCTTGCATTGGGGAAACAACTCTGGGTAGCGCTTTTGCATCAAGTCCACCGGCTCCCAAGTATACTCCTTCTCATTATTAGACCACAAGACTTTTACCAATGGGACACTCTTCCATCGCAAGCTTCTAGTCTCGGTGTCCACTATCCATAGTGGCTCTAGTCCGACGGATCTATCAGTTGCTACTGCTCCATTTGTGGTGAGGACATGTTTATCAGGTCATAACAGTGCCTTCCGAAGTGATGACACGTGGAATATGTCGTGTAAATTCTCTAGCTCTGGTGGTAGCTCCAACCGATAGGCAAAAGAGACAAGCCTTTCCAATATAGCATAAGGCACAATGTATCTTGGGATGAGCTTCTTCATACCACGCACCTGTGACACTCCATGCATTGGACGGATCTTTAGGAACACCTTGTCACCCAATTAAAATTCCACCATTCTATACTTTGCATTATAATACATAGCCTATCAACTTTGAGCCTCAAGCATGCGGTCCCGTATTAATCTAACAACATCATCTGTATCGTTAATATACTCAATTCCCAAAACCTTTGGGTCTTCATCTTGCACCCATGACAAGGGAGTTTTACACCTTCTTCCATAAAGGGCTTTTTGGTGTGTCATCCTGATACTTTCTTGATGACTGGTGTTGTACGAAAATTTTACCAAGGGTAAGAGTCTTTCCCTCGACTATCCTCTATCCAGCACACACAATCTTAATAGATCTTCCAAGGTTCTGATGGTCCTCTCAGACTGCCCGTCCGTCTGAGGATGAAAGGCTGTGCTAAAGGTAAGGCGTGAACCCAAATATGTTTGTACTGCCTTCCATTCTTTGGAGGTGAAACGAATATCCTGGTCAGAAACAATTTTCTTTGGCATGTCGTGGTACCGTACAAACTGCTCCACAAAGAGGCACACCAAAACGTCCACATGTGCCTCCTTCTTCATAGGAATAAACATGGCTACCTTCGTCAGGCGATCCATGATTACCCAAACTAAATCATTCCTAGAGTATGAGCGAGGCAACCGGTGAACAAAATCCATGGAGATAACCTCGAATTTCTACTCAAGAATTGAAAACGACTATAATAATCCTCTGGGGCTCTTGCACTCCACCTTCAACTTCTGACAAGCGTTACAATGTGTAACATAATATTTGATAGCTTTCTTCATTCCCGGCCAAAACATGGTCTTCCGCAAGTAACTATACATCTTAGAAATGTTAGGGTACACCGAATACTTGGAGCAATGTGCTTCTCTCAATATATCTTCCCAGATTTCCCCTCCCTTGGGAATGTGGAGTCGGCCATGGAAATGAATGAGGTCATCCTTTAGAGTATACTCCTTAGCAGATCCATCTTCAATTGACTTAATCACTAGGGCCAAAGTAGCATCCTTCCCTTGCTCTTCCCGAATTCGGTATCGAATATCACAAGCTATACTCATTGCGGTTAGGTACTCTGTATATTCTTCAGAATGATCTTTATACACCAGAGTGATCTCCATCTCTTCGAGCATCTGAGCTAATTCCATACTCATCAATCGGGACTCCGGGCTCAATTTTGGTACTTTTCTGCTCAAAGCATCGGCTACGAGTTTGCTTTTCCGGGGTGGTAGTTCAAGGTAAACTCGTAATCGCACAAAAATTCTAACCATCGTCATTGTCTAAGATTCAACTCCTTTTGAGTATAAACATACTTTAAATTCTTATGATCCGAAAATATATCACAGTGGACGCCTGATGCATTGAACGACAAGTGTACCGGTCGCACAAGTAATATAAAATGGGCGAATTTTCCCAAGTATCGATCTCGAGGGAACACGGTAAGGTGGAGTTAATTGTGAGGAGAACTTGATATTGAAGTCCTTAGGGTAGAGCTTACGAAGGGGGGTTTTGATTATTGCGGAAAAAGAAAGTAAAATACTAATAAACTACTCCTATGCAATGCCAATATGCAATGCTTCGCCATGCGGATGGAAAACTAAACGGGTCGATATGCACCGAATCGTTAGGCAGATGGACGAGTAGGCTTGCGGATGAGGTGGTGAGAACGGTGGACTGAGTGTCGTGAGCACCTCTTCTCTACGCACACCTCTAAAAATCGCTAGAGCGGCAGAACCGGATGTGGTGGCAGATGGAAATGTGGGCGCTACTCAAGCAACCTAAGCGGTAAAACAAAATAGGTTCACATAGACATGAAACAAATAATGTTTACAACTGAAGTGCACATCATCTACATAAACAGATTTAAACACACATATTTAACAAGAAAGCAAGAACAAGTCAAGAGATTAACGGAATCCAAAGGATCGTCGAGGGGTCACGGAATTAATCGGCGGGTTGTCAATCCGCGTCCAAGATTGGTCCTCAACTACGTCTGGGGTAGAGAAGGCTGTCACTACCTTCCAATGGACCCGTCTTCTTCGTGTCATAATGCGGAAGAAGGTTGCAAGCTTCCTTTTGCTTGTTGGTTATGGCGTTAATCTTGAAATGGAGCTTAAAAGATGAAGGAGGAGGCTGAGAGCAAGCACCAGCAAGATGTAGGCTTCACGAGCATGGCCGAGTCTTCTCTCCTTGGTGGAAGATGAAGGGCGGAGGTGGAAATGTAACGCCCCGTTTTTTCAGCGATTATTTTTATTCTCGTTTGGCGTTACGATGATGCGTTTCCGTGGCTTGTGCCATGTGTGGAGTATGGTTTAGCTCCTTAGAACTGAGTGCCCTGTTTGGTAGCCTGTTGGCAAGATCTCCCTAGCAACCGAGTCGTTTTGGTGACCCGGTGTGGCCTCTCGGGGGGATGTTTGTGTTTGGCTTTGTTTGGGTGTAACTCGAGTTCTGTTCGTTGAAAGTTAATTTCGACTTCGCCGTTGTGTTCGTAGCGTGGGTATTTAGCTACGGTGCGAATTTCGTCGAATTCCGAGGTGAATCGGTTTTCGCGTCGATTTGGTGCTTTATGTAATTTTGTAATTAATTATATAATTATATAATTATATATATATATATAGGATGAATAGAGCCGATCATCTTCTTCACGATAGAAAACCGCCGGCCCCTTGTATGAGAGAAACGGAAACCGCCGAGCCTTCCCGTCGGACGCCGATTCCCGGAGCGTTTGTGGACGGAATTCGATTCCGAGAGTGGATTTGGATTGCTCTCGTCAAGACCTTCATTCCTACGGTAAGAAATTCGTTTTCGTGGAGTTTTGGAAGGATTGGAATTTTTGGTTTTGGAAGTTTTTCGCCATTAATGGCCGAGTCTTTGTTCTAGGTGTTGCGGCCGTTTTGATCCGTGCGAAGAGGAGGAAAGCAGTCCAAAGCTTCGCTATGAATTGAGGCAAGTGGTATTCTTACCCTTGCCAAGTGTTTCCTTTGATTTTATTTGCTGAAATTGAAATCCCGGTTAGCCCAGGTTAGAGGCCTTGTTGTTTTCGTTTTCTTGCTTAGTTCTTCCTACTGAAACCCCCCTATGTTGTGATGTTTGGAATCCAAATTGTCGGCGTGAAGCCGTTGTTTCCCTTGCTCTGATTGATGCTCTGGTTCGGGCGTAGCCGAGAGGGAGAGTTAGGAGGGGGGGGGGGGTGTGGTTGCCAATTTCCCTCGTTAAGATATTATCCGAATGGTTAGGCATAGTTCGAATGGTAGTAGCGTGCGACGTTGATAGTTGTCTACTGCTACTGTAGTGGCGTGAGTCGTGTGCGCGTTCCGGTGTCGTTCGGAAAATTCCAAACGGTACAGGTTTGCCGCGCACGGTCATCAGCCTTTAGGGCGCACGACCACTGGTCGTGTGCCTCTGTTCGTGCGCGTATAACTTTCATTTTCCAAAGTTCTGTCTCGGGCAATCGCACGAGCGCTGGCAACTGTGTGCACGACCAGTGGTCGTGCGGCAGTGATCGTGCGCAGTTGCTAGGTTTTTTGTCAAGTTTTCCAGGTTCGCTTCGCACGATCATCAGCCGATGAGTGCGCACGACCACTGATCGTGCGTCACTGATCGTGCGCTTTGTATATATTCGTTTGCTAGGCGAACTTAGCTGATTTCGAGGGCGGGAATTTAGATACTCAAGTAATAGGTAACTACTCGAGTTCTGGATCTTCTGCCTTGGTCGTTCGACTATCGTCGAGCTCCGTATTCTTTAGTGGGTTTGTGGGTAGTGATATTATTTTGGCGGCGAGTAAGGCTAGCTCACTCAACGCCAAAGTTTAGGTAGGCAATGAGTGGGTTTCACTCAACGCCTAGTCGTGTTGGTTTATTTCAACACTCTTCCTTTACCTTGTCTTTCGTTTCCGAGTGGATTTCCAGTTGTATTTCTGGGTTTTCCTTGTCGGCCGTGTTCTTTATTTTCCTAAAGGCCGAATCGTGGGTCGTGGTTAGTAGTGGTGGTTGTAGCTCTTTATGAGGATGGAGTTGAGTGATATAGCCAAGGCCACCCATGTTTTTCTTGCTCCAGGTACGGGCTGGGCATGTCGGGTGGAAGATCCCTTGTGTTTTCACGTGTTGCCCTCGAGCTTTCGACTTGGACATGGTGGATTGGGGGACTGCGTTTGCCTTCGATCCGGTTCCTCGTTGTTGTTTTTGCTACTATCACTTCCCATAGTTTAGGTTGTTAGAAGTTTCTTCTTTGCTAGTTTGCAGCATTCTGGCTCTTGGCAGCCTAGTAGGCCCTGCAGGATGTGGTTCCTGGGCTGGGTTGTTGCTGTTTCTTTGCACGTTGTGCATCTCTTGTAGTCCTATTTTGGACAGTTGTGACTCTTTCTGCTGCATGTTTTTCAGTTACTTTGTCTTTTTGGTTGACTCTTACATGCAGTTGTTTTTACCTTGATTTTGCTTGCTGAGGTATTCTGTTTTCTTTTGGAATGCCTCAGGTTCTGAGCTGTAGCCAGTCTGGTGGCTAGTTGGAGGTGGTGTTGTTGGTGGACTCCCAGGCTTTGGAGTTTGTTTACCTTATTAGTGAGGTTGTTTTCAGTACTTTCTTACAGACATATATATGTGCTAGTGGGTTCGTGTCAAGTTGTTGGCGCCCACTGGTAGTTTTTTTACCTTGTACTAGTTATATACTATTGCTGCTACCATTTTCTGGAGATAGTCTACTTGCTTTGAGAAGGTTTATGCTAGGTTGCTAGGTATTTTCAAACCATAAATACTATTATAAATGAAGCTCATGATCAGCATGTTTTTATAAACTTAATCACTATTTTCCAATCACGTACGAAAACCGTTTTCTTATATATTACATAAATTTAATGTAGTCTTGCATAGCATGAGTGGTTCACTGGGGACCCTGATGCGTTCTTTAGGGTGTCAAGTCTAAATATAGTATTTTCCGCAGCGTTTAAATATAGTTTTCTTTTATGGACTAGATGATTCACTGAGCCGAGGGATACGGACTCTAAACATAACTAATTTTTTATTCATTAAGCACATGATTTTCTTGCATAAAGATTGTAGTTGGTTTTGCCTGAGCGTCAGCAGTTATCCCCTGCTTGACGTGGCATCATGACGCGTGTTTTCTCTTACTCTGATAATTCTTAATTCGGAGAAAATGCAGGTTGTGACAGTTGGTATCAGAGCGACAGGTTTTGCTTGACAGGTTTGCTTGTCAGGTTTGCTTGGCAAGTTAGTTGAGCAACCTTCCTTGGATGCTTTTAGTGGTTCAGCATCATGTCATTCACACACCGATATGTCATCAGCACGTCTTGGCAAAAGCACGAACACTACACTCATAGCATAACATGAAGTATACGGGGCATATTATGTAGTATGGGATGCATAATATGTGTTCGTATATGGATCCACCATAGGGGCTACATGTGAGGGTTATGTAGTATGGGATGCATAACCTCACCACATGACTGCGTCTAGCACGTTTCTTTTTCGTTGCATGGAAATGTTACGTAGTATGGGATGCATAACATTTTCATGCGTACGCCGCTCATAACATGCATTAGGGCCTTTTTAGAATGCATAGCACAATCATGCATATCATATCATTGCATAAGCACAACGCGCCGAGCTAAAGATTTGCAGGATGACATATGTACACACATGAGTTTTCAAATTAACATAAATTCATGCATCCGATCTAGGCACAAGAGTTAGTAAGGTGGTGGTTAACCATCCTAGGTTAGGGCATATCATCTAATTTTTTGTGAAGAAAATAAACTCTCAGAGCAAGTTTAGCAGCTTTAAGTCTATATCTACATATATATTGTCTGTACTGGTATTCGGTTCTAGTCGTGGGATTTGGGTCTGATTTGCGTTGTAATGATTTTTTTTCTTTAGGATGGCTAGGCGTCCTGCGACTCGATCGACTCCCCTGTCTGAGGGTGAATCTTCTGGAGCTCAGAATGATGCGGTGATCGAGAGTCTGCGTCAGAGTAGCGATTCCATGGGCAGGCAATTGGAAGAGGTGCGAGCCCAGATTCATTCTTTGGTGGCAGCTGTGGCAGGGCAGGCTCAGGGTGTGCAAGTTCCTGCTGGGGGGTTAGCCGTTCCTCCTCCCCCTGCACCCTTGAGACCTCCAGTGGAGATACCAGCGGAGATGGCCTTCATCTCGCAGTTTCAGAGGCTGAGCCCTCCCACTTATGATGGGAAGGCAGATTTCATGGTGATAGATGATTGGCTGATCTCCATGGAGGAGATGTTTTCGTACTCAGGAATTTCAGGTGACCAGAGGGTGATGTTAGCCACCTATCAGCTCAAAGGGTTGGCTAAGAGTTGGTGGCTGAGAGAAAAGGAGAGCTTAGTGGCTGGGTGCTCGTGGGAGATGTTCAAAGAGATGCTGTTGAGAAAGTTCTTGCCTTCGGTTGAGCGTGACCGCCTCATGAATGATTTCCTCTATCTGAAGCAAAGGCAGCTCACGGTGGGTGAGTATGAGATAGAGTTTAGTAAGTTGAGCCGTTTTTCCCCTGCATTGGTCAGCGTTGAGGCGGATCGAGTGAAGCGATTCCTCGGAGGTTTGAGGAGTGAGGTGCAGCAGTTGGTAAGTGCTTATGGGTTAGTGTCTTATGCTGGAGTTGTAGAGGCTGCACTTAAGGTTGAGGCCATTGAGACGGCAAAGAGCAGAGGCCAGCAGTTGAGGAAGGATAAGAGTAAGCTGGTAGAAGAGAAGAAACCCCTGGTACCCGATGCTGTTCTGGGTAAGAGGAGCAGGGTGGTGTGCAGTTTTTATGGCCGATCAGGCCATCCTGTTGAGAGGTGTTTCAAGAAGGTGGCAGCTCAGAAGAAGGAGCAGGTTCATGCTATTCAGGGTGCTCCTAGAAGAGATGTCTCCTGTTCAGTTTGCAAGCGATCCGGGCATGATGCAGCCCAGTGTTGGTCCAGGGATAGAGTCTGCTATCAGTGTGGGCAGAAGGGTCACATTAAGTCGAGGTGTCCTCAGGTCCAGTCAGCTCTTCCTGCAGTTCCATTGCAGGCATTACCTCCACCTCAGCATGTGGATAAGGGAAAAGGGAAGCTGAACGTGATTTCTTCCGAGGAGGCTCAGACTTCGACCCAGGTGATCTCAGGTTAGTTGTTTGTTGTTTTTCTTTCTAGCCTGGTAGTTTAGTTGCTAGATTATTTGCGGTACTGTTGTGCTAGTTCCTTAGCTTTGTGCGCTCCTATAGGGAAATTTAAGGTGAAGAACCGCTGGGCGCGTGTTCTGTTTGACTCCGGCGCTACCCACTCGTTCGTGGCTAGAGCCTTTGTGGGGCGTCATCGGTTGTCTCTAGATCGTGTTCGGGATTCCTTCCGTGTCCAGTTTCCCTCTGGTGATTCTGTGTTGTCAGATTTGGGTATTTTGGATTGCCCGGTTTTGTTGGGGGATTTTCTTGCGAAGGCGGACCTGAAGATGATTGATCTAGAGGACATCGATGTCATTTTTGGGCATGGACTGGCTCTCTCGGTATGATGCGGTCATTCAGTGCAAAGGAAAGCACTTGGACTTCATCAGGGATGACGGTCAGCCCGGCAGCGTGTATGCTGATCCGTGTCAGGATTCTCCTGTTCTCTCTGCGGTATGTGTTCAGAGATTGTTTCTTTCTGATTATTGTGTTTGTTTAGTCTCGGCGGTTGGAACTGTTGTTAGCGTGCCACGCTTGGAGGAGATTCCTATTGTTCGTGGTTTCGCCGATGTTTTTCCTGATGACCTTCCTGGTATCCCTCCTGAGCGGGACGTGGAGTTTATTATTGATTTGGAGCCGGGTACGCGTCCTATTGCTAAGGCGCCGTACCGGATGGCCCCTCGTGAGTTAGAGGAATTGCGAATTCAGTTAGATGAGTTGTTGGCTAAAGGTTTTATCAGGCAGAGTTCGTCGCCTTGGGGTGCTCCTGTTTTGTTCGTAAAGAAGAATGATGGGTCGATGCGGCTTTGCATCGACTATAGAGAGTTGAACAAGGTCACTATCAAGAACAGGTACCCTCTGCCGAGGATCGATGATTTATTTGACCAGTTGCGTGGTAGCACGGTGTTCTCCAAGATCGATCTTCGTTCGGGCTATCATCAACTCAGGATCCGTGAGGCAGATATTCCACGAACTGCGTTTAGGTCGAGGCATGGACACTTTGAGTTTTTGGTGATGTCGTTTGGTTTGACTAACGCACCATCAGCTTTCATGGACATGATGAATCGGGTATTCAAGGATTTCCTAGACAAGTTCGTGGTGGTCTTCATTGATGACGTGTTGGTTTATTCTCGCAGTGCTGAGGAGCATGAGCAGCATCTGCGCTTGGTTCTATCTGAATTGAGGAACCACAAGTTATTCGCCAAGTTGAGCAAGTGCGAATTTTGGTTGCCTCAGGTTTCTTTTCTAGGCCACGTGGTGAACAAGGATGGGATCTCGGTGGACCCAGAAAAGATTGCAGCAGTGATGGGTTGGAGTAGGCCGAATACTCCTAAGGAGATAAGAAGTTTCTTAGGGTTGGCTGGCTATTACAGGAGATTCGTGGAGGGTTTCTCTTCTCTAGCCGCACCTTTGACCAAGCTGACTCAGAAGAATGTGGCTTTTGTTTGGAGCGAGAAGTGCGAAGAAGCTTTTCAGGAATTAAAGAGAAGATTGTGTACTGCTCCCGTTCTGACCCTTCCTGTGGAGGGCGTGGATTATGATGTGTATGTGGATGCTTCACATGTAGGTCTGGGATGCGTATTAATGCAGGATGGAAAAGTAATTGCTTATGGGTCAAGGCAGCTGAAGACTCATGAGAAGAATTATCCTACGCATGACCTTGAGTTTGCAGCGGTTATCTATGCGTTGAAATTGTGGAGGCACTTACTTTATGGGGCTCAGTGCAAGATTTTTACTGACCATAAGAGCCTGAAGTACGTGTTCACGCAAAAGGAGTTGAATCTGCGTCAGCGGCGATGGCTTGAGTATGTGGCGGATTATGACGTAGAAATCCAGTATCATCCGGGCAAGGCCAATGTGGTGGCCGACGCCCTGAGTCGAAAGACGGGAAAGATCTTTAACCTCTCCGCCGATCGGTTAGTGGAGGAGTTCCTCCTTTTGGATATTTCAGTGGGATGCTGCAGTTTGCAGAGCAGCTTATCAGTGGAAGAGCCGTCCTGGATTTCTTTGACTAGACTGCATCAGAAGGACGATCCGGATCTGTTGCACCTTTTTACCAGGACAGAGAAGGGAGAGTTGCCAGATTTTGCTATTGATGATGCGGGTACTTTGAAGTACCGCGGCAGGTTTTGCGTTCCCGCTGTTGGGGACATTAGGAGTATGATTTGCAGTGAGGCTCATGGTTCCAGCGTTGCCTACCATCCAGGATCTACGAAGATGTACCGTGACTTAAGGCAAATTGCCTGGTGGTATGGTATGAAAGGAGATATAGCCTGGTATGTTGCTGAGTGTCACACTTGCAAGCGTGTGAAGGCCGATCATGGAAGGCCTGGTGGTAAGTTGACTCCACTAGAGATCCCGACTTGGAAGTGGGAGAGTATATCTATGGACTTCATTACGGGTTTGCCAAAATCCCCGAGAGGATATGATTCTGTTTGGGTTTTAGTGGATAGATTGACGAAGTGTGCTCACTTCGTGCCATATAAGATTGATTACCCGATGAAGAAGATAGCGGAGTTGTACTTGAATGAAGTCATCCGACTCCACGGTGTGCCGGTTAGCATCATTTCTGATCGAGACTCCCGGTTTACTTCTCGTTTTTGGCAGAGTCTGCAGGAGGGTTTGGGTACGGATCTGAGGTATTCTACTGCGTACCACCCTCAGACCAATGGGCAGACGGAGCGGGTCAATCAGATTGTTGAGGATATGATCCGGTGCTATATTTTAGACCACGGTGGAGCGTGTGATGAGCGTCTGCGACTCATGGAATTTGCTTACAATAACAGTTATTAGGAAAGCTTGCAGATGGCTCCGTTCGAGGCTTTGTATGGGAGGCGCTGTAGGACTCCGTTGTTATGGGCTGAGGTTGGTGAGAAGCCTTTGTTGGGTCCAGATGCTATGGAAGAGATGGAAGTCGCCGTGAAGCTTATTCGTGAAAAGCTTCGTTTAGCTCAGGAGAGGTATGAAAAGAACGCCAATCGGCGTAGGTCTGCTTTGGAGTTTTTAGTAGGAGATCATGTATACCTCAAGGTTTCTCCAATGGTTGGTGTAAAGAGATTTGGTAAAAATCGGAAATTGGACCTAAGGTATGTGGGCCCGTTCGAGATTTTGGAGCGGATTGGTGTCTCTGCATATAGATTGGATTTGCCAGCGAACTTCCCTGGTGTTCATAATGTTTTTCATGTTAGCCAATTGCGGAAGTGTGTGCGTAGCAGTGGGCAACTCTTGGATGTTGTGCCCCAGTTGGATCCCAACCTCTCATTTGTTGAGGTGCCAGTTCGTATTTTGGATACTCAGGAGCGTGTGCTGCGAAAGAAGTCAATACCGATGGTGAAAGTTCTATGGAAAAATCAGGATTTGGAGAGCGCGACTTGGGAGCTAGAGTCGGCCATGAGGAGGGCGTACCCTCACCTGTTTCGCTGATTTGATCGGTATGTTTCCCTTTGTAACTTCTGTTTGTTACTTTTCCTTCTTTAGTAGGAGGGTTGTGCGTAAAGTTTCGGGACGAAACTTTCTTTTAGGGGGAGTGACTGTAACGCCCCGTTTTTTAAGCGATTATTTTTATTCTCGTTTGGCGTTACGATGACACGTTTCCGTGGCTTGTGCCATGTGTGGAGTATGGTTTAGCTCCTTAGAACTGAGTGCCCTGTTTGGTAGCCTGTTGGCAAGATCTCCCTAGCAACCGAGTCGTTTTGGTGACCCGGTGTGGCCTCTCGGGGGGATGTTTGTGTTTGGCTTTGTTTGGGTGTAACTCGAGTTCTGTTCGTCGAAAGTTAATTTCGACTTCGCCGTTGTGTTCGTAGCGTGGGTATTTATCTACGGTGCGAATTTCGTCGAATTCCGAGGTGAATCGGTTTTCGCGTCGATTTGGTGCTTTATGTAATTTTGTAATTAATTATATAATTATATAATTATATATATATATATAGGATGAATAGAGCCGATCATCTTCTTCACGATAGAAAACCGCCGGCCCCTTGTACGAGAGAAACGGAAACCGCCGAGCCTTCCCGTCGGACGCCGATTCCCGGAGCGTTTGTGGACGGAATTCGATTCCGAGAGTGGATTTGGATTGCTCTCGTCAAGACCTTCATTCCTACGGTAAGAAATTCGTTTTCGTGGAGTTTTGGAAGGATTGGAATTTTTGGTTTTGGAAGTTTTCCCCCATTAATGGCCGAGTCTTTGTTCTAGGTGGTGCGGCCGTTTTGATCCGTGCGAAGAGGAGGAAAGCAGTCCAAAGCTTCGCTGTGAATTGAGGCAAGTGGTATTCTTACCCTTGCCAAGTGTTTCCTTTGATTTTATTTGCTGAAATTGAAATCCCGGTTAGCCCAGGTTAGAGGCCTTGTTGTTTTCGTTTTCTTGCTAACTATAGGGCTTAGTTCTTCCTACTGAAACCCCCCTATGTTGTGATGTTTGGAATCCAAATTGTCGGCGTGAAGCCGTTGTTTCCCTTGCTCTGATTAATGCTCTGGTTCGGGCGTAGCCGAGAGGGAGAGTTAGGAGGGGGGGGTGTGGTTGCCAATTTCCCTTGTTAAGATATTATCTGAATGGTTAGGCATAGTTCGAATGGTAGTAGCGTGCGACGTTGATAGTTGTCTACTGCTACTGCAGTGGCGTGAGTCGTGTGCGCGTTCTGGTGTCGTTCGGAAAATTCCAAACGGTACAGGTTTGCCGCGCACGGTCATCAGCCTTTAGGGCGCACGACCACTGGTCGTGTGCCTCTGTTCGTGCGCGTATAACTTTCATTTTCCAAAGTTCTGTCTCGGGCAATCGCACGAGCGCTGGCAACAGTGCGCACGACCAGTGGTCGTGCGGCAGTGATCGTGCGCAGTTGCTAGGTTTTTTGTCAAGTTTTCCAGGTTCGCTTCGCACGATCATCAGCCGATGAGTGCGCACGACCACTGATCGTGCGTCACTGATCGTGCGCTTTGTATATATTCGTTTGCTAGGCAAACTTAGCTGATTTCGAGGGCGGGAATTTAGATACTCAAGTAATAGGTAACTACTCGAGTTCTGGATCTTCTGCCTTGGTCGTTCGACTATCGTCGAGCTCCGTATTCTTTAGTGGGTTTGTGGGTAGTGATATTATTTTGGCGGCGAGTAAGGCTAGCTCACTCAACGCCAAAGTTTAGGTAGGCAATGAGTGGGTTTCACTCAACGCCTAGTCGTGTTGGTTTATTTCAACACTCTTCCTTTACCTTGTCTTTCGTTTCCGAGTGGATTTCTAGTTGTATTTCTGGGTTTTCCTTGTCGGCCGTGTTCTTTATTTTCCTAAAGGCCGAATCGTGGGTCGTGGTTAGTAGTGGTGGTTGTAGCTCTTTATGAGGATGGAGTTGAGTGATATAGCCAAGGCCACCCATGTTTTTCTTGCTCCAGGTACGGGCTGGGCATGTCGGGTGGAAGATCCCTTGTGTTTTCACGTGTTGCCCTCGAGCTTTCGACTTGGACATGGTGGATTGGGGGACTGCGTTTGCCTTCGATCCGGTTCCTCGTTGTTGTTTTTGCTACTATCACTTCCCACAGTTTAGGTTGTTAGAAGTTTCTTCTTTGGTAGTTTGCAGCATTCTGGCTCTTGGCAGCCTAGTAGGCCCTGCAGGATGTGGTTCCTGGGCTGGGTTGTTGCTGTTTCTTTGCACGTTGTGCATCTCTTGTAGTCCTATTTTGGACAGTTGTGACTCTTTCTGCTGCATGTTTTTCAGTTACTTTGTCTTTTTGGTTGACTCTTACATGCAGTTGTTTTTACCTTGATTTTGATTGCTGAGGTATTCTGTTTTCTTTTGGAATGCTTCAGGTTCTGAGCTGTAGCTAGTCTGGTGGCTTGTTGGAGGTGGTGTTGTTGGTGGACTCCCGGGCTTTGGAGTTTGTTTACCTTATTAGTGAGGTTGTTTTCAGTACTTTCTTACAGACATATATATGTGCTAGTGGGTTCGTGTCAGGTTGTTGGCGCCCACTGGTAGTTTTTTTACCTTGTACTAGTTATATACTATTGCAGCTACCATTTTCTGGAGATAGTCTACTTGCTTTGAGAAGGTTTATGCTAGGTTGCTAGGTATTTTCAAACCATAAATACTATTATAAATGAAGCTCATGATCAGCATGTTTTTATAAACTTAATCACTATTTTCCAATCACGTACGAAAACCGTTTTCTTATATATTACATAAATTTAATGTAGTCTTGCATAGCATGAGTGGTTCACTGGGGACCCTGATGCGTTCTTTAGGGTGTCAAGTCTAAATAAAGTATTTTCCGCAGCGTTTAAATATAGTTTTCTTTTGTGGACTAGATGATTCACTGAGCCGAGGGATACGGACTCTAAACATAACTGATTTTCTATTCATTAAGCACATGATTTTCTTGTATAAAGATTGTAGTTGGTTTTGCCTGAGCGTCAGCAGTTATCCCCTGCTTGGCGTGGCATCATGACGCGTGTTTTCTCTTACTCTGATAATTCTTAATTCGGAGAAAATGCGGGTTGTGACAGGAAAGGCGGAGCTTTGCCCAAAAACGGCAGAAGGAATTGCGGGAGAAAAATCTGTCACAAAATGGAGGAAAATCTGCGCTTAAATAGAAGCAGGTAAGAAAAATAGTCTTGTACGGTTTGGCGCACATCCGTGCGCTAATCGTGCGTTATTAACTTCTAAGCCAAGCTTGTGGATGAAGATGCGTTGACCCGTGCATTTTACTCACGCATGGGCGCTTCCTCCCATGCATGAAAGAAATCGCACGGGTAAACAAAGAGCGCAGGAAAACAAGATAATACAGGGGAACCGTGCGTTTTACATGCGTACGGGCGCATATGCTCGTGCGTGAAGGAAACGCACGATTAACCCCAAAAAGCTTAAATTCAAAGAAAATATGCAGACCGTGCATTTCCTTCTCGCACGGTTTGGTCGAAACCGTGCGTGAACAAAATGCACAGGTAACCACAGACGTCCCCAGAATTACTGTGTATAACACGCGATCAATCTCAAGCCATGAGAGAAGAAATTTGCACGACTGTGCGTTTTACCGAGAAGCTGGAAAATGAATCCTGGATGTCCCGAGTACCTGCATAGCAATAAAACCAACCTGTAGCAAAAGCTCCCAGCACCAGAATGCAATCAACAACATCCATAAAGAGCTACGGGGAGCACCAGGTGATTACCCCCGATATCAAAATGCGCAATTGCACACCCTTGGGACAGAACAGTGCACAAAGTGGCCATAGACTGAACTAAGCAAATATAACCGATTACCGGCTAAAATGCGGTGCACGAGTGAGAAAACAAGCCCATATGAGTTCGAAAAACCCTATATAAATAGGACTCACAAACTCCATATATATAGTGCCTCCAAACCTTCCAAGCGAACACCACTGCCCCCAATTCCAAATCATGAACTGGGTAATTGGCTTCATGCTTCTTCAGTTGACTTGAAGTATAAGCAATCACATGCCCATACTGCATAAGTACTACTCCCATCCCTTGATATGACGCATCTGTGTATACTTGAAATCCTTCCTTTCAAGATAGAAGGGCTAGGATGGGTGCGGAGGTAAGTCTATCTTTAAGCTCTTGGAATGTCGCTCCGCACTGGGGTGTCCATTCGTATGGCACACCTTTCTTTGTCAGTGAAGTGAGGGGAAGGTCTATCTTTGAGAATCCTTTCACGAACTTGCGATAATATCCGACAAGTTCAAGGAAACTCCACACATCGGTCGTTGACTTCAGAGGCAACCATTCCTTCGCAGCACGTACCTTGGCCGAATCCACGGCAAGTCCAACACCACTGATCACATGTCCTAAGAAGGCAACTTCTCGAAGCCAAAATTCACACTTGCTGAACTTGGACAAAAAGGTATGCTCCTTTAACTTCTTCAGCACCAAGGTTAAGTGTTAAACAAGCTCTTCCTCTATCTTCGAATAGATTAAAATGTCATCAATGAAGACGATGACGAAAACATCTATATATGGCTCAAACACTTTGTTCATCAAACTTATGAATGTTGAAGGGGCATTTGTGAGCCAAAACGGCATCATGGGGAACTCATATAGACCGTACCTCGAGCTAAATGCCATATTGTGAATGTCCTCCTCTCGTATCCTCAACTGGTAGTACCTCGAGCGCAGATCCAGCTTGGAAAACATGTGCGCTCCTACCAACTGATCAAATAACTCATCGATACGGGGTAGAGGGTAGGTGTTCTGCACTATTAAACGGTTGAGTTCCCAGTAATCTATACATAATCGCCATATTTAACCCTTCTTCTTAACAAATAGAACAGGGGCTCCCCAAGGTGATGAACTGGGGCGAATGAACCCTGATTCTACTAATTCTTGCAACTGAACTGTAAACTCCATGAGTTCCTTCGGGGCCATTCTATAAGGGGTCCCGGAGATGGGCTTGGCACCCGGTACTAACATAATTTGAATGTCCACTTTTCGATGTGGGGTAAATTTCGACAACTTCTCGGGAAATACCTCGGGGAAATCCCGCGCCACTCTCATGTCCTTCATATCCTTTTTCATTTCTTTTAGTTCGAAGCATATCATACATACTTCATCCCCTTTCATATGGGCTTTCAAGGTCTGAATTGAAGATAATAACATACGGGGTGCAAGCCTAGTACCTTGAAAGATGACTTTAGAGACCCCATGCCTAAGTGAAATTCGTTTCTCCACACAATCAATCCTGGCATGGTGCCAATCCAACCACACCATGCCCGGGATGAGGTCGAATTCTGGTATTCTCAATACTGTGGCAGGGGTTTTGAAGGTCTTTTCTCCAAGAAGTACCTCTAATTCACACTTGGCGATTGAAGTCATCTCAGAGCCATCTGGGAGGCATACTCTCCAAGCAATACCTGTGAAGTATTGCACTCCTTCTAAGTCTAACGAAGTCTGCTGACACAAACGAGTGTGTGGCACCGGTATAGAATAGAGTATAAGCCGGTTTCCTACCAACCATCACGGTGCCTTGGTATTAATTACAAAGACTCAAAGTTAGACTCCTAGCATATCCTAGGCAATCGAAAAGAAATACTTATGACATATTAATCAATTCATGATGTACCTGCAATCACCTCCCTAGGGTGCCTCTCCTGCGCCATGTCCAGCGCAAACACTTGATCCCGAGTAGGTTTGGGATTTCTTACTCGTGGTCCTCTTCCTCGAAAACGCACAGGTCCCCGTCCTCATAGAGCTGCTAGAGAAAGGGCAGGGAGAGCATTTCTACCTAGATATGGGGAAAAGCGCCAAAATTGTCCAGCTAGTTGCACTAGAAGCAGACTCGCTTGTATTTCTCCCTAGGCTGCAGGTATTGAGGTTGTGGTGGAGGTAGTGCTGGCTGCGGGGCCGGACGCTCCATCCTAAAATTCTGATTGAAGAGACCCCCCGCCTCTTTTATTTCCTCTCCCTCTATTATCTTGACTCCTTCTATAACTGGGACCGGCCTCCATCACACCTTCAACGCGTCTCTTATTGCTAGTCTGGACCCCCAAGTGATCCGCTTCTTGTGTATTCACAGTGTCAATTATCTCTGCTAGGCTCGAATATGTTATAAACAAAAGCGCTTGCCTCAGGGGATCTCGCAAGCCTTTATAGAACCATTTAGCGTAACCTCGATCGTCTAACTAATAGGAGTCAGCAAACCTTGCCAGATGTTGAAACTCTCGCTGATATTCAGTAACTGACTTGGATCCCAACTTTAGCTACAGGAATCTTTCCTCGAGCTCGTCTCTAGCGATCGAAGGAATGAAATGTTCCAAGAAAGCTCCAGAGAACTCAGTCCAACTTATCTCTGTATATACCTAGCATGTAAGGTCAAACCCATGATGGACTTCCACCACCTCTTCGCATGCAGTTGTAGGACTGAGACTGCTAAGGTGACTGCCATATTGGTTGGACAACAGATTCCTGCCAATAACTCCTGCACTGTGTCGAGTCATTCTTCCATACGCACGGGCGACTCTATCCCAAGGTATGCAGGAGGGGAGAGAGCTCAGAAAGTTCTCAACCAGTTTGAGCCCGTAGCCTGCTGCTGCATTAGGGCCTGTTGAGACTGAAAGGCATCCAGAATAGTCGAGTGCATCTGTCCCAGCTTAGATTGTTGTAATTGAGTTGGTACGGAAGGGGCGGGAGTGCCCCCCTAATGGCTCTTCATGCTCTGGGATCTACACGTAAGGTACAAACATAAGGTCAGGTTGGCTAATCGTAGGGTCAAAATTGGACATACTTAGTGTGAATTACATATGGGTACACCACTGCTTCCGCTAAGTCAGTTTGTTTCCAAACTAACTAGTCGAACGAGCATGGAACCGTTGTTCAATGACTTCTTTAGTTCAGGATCGTAGCAAGTTGATTCCATTTGTAAGAACCCTCCCTCCGGAACACAAAACACGGCCGTAGAGAGTCTTATGCCCAGAACAGCAGCCTTGTGGTAGCGTTAGCACACGGGCTAACCTGTACTATAAGACGCCTATCCTATCGACTAAACATATAATCAATTCCAACCCAACATAAAGAAAGTAAGGAGAAGTAAAAATCACACACTAGCATAAAGTCCACAAGTACAACAAATAAAAGAAGCAACCATGGCTTCCTTAATATCAGAGTATGTAATGCAAAACGATTACAAAATGCGTCCCTCAGCAACTCACGTCAGTCACTACGGCAGTGATGGTACCGTTACATCAGGCCCTATCGTCCTGGCCTGACTGACCTCCTGCATAACCTATTGCTGCTCTGTCTGCGGGGTTTTCTCCTAAAAAGTAAGACGTAACAACTTTTAGTCAAAAAAGACTAAGTGACTATCACATCTGTTCCCCCGGCAACTCTTAGGCACCGGGCGCAGAAAAGAACAAGGATACATTATATATAAAAACAATAGTACAAACAGGTTGTGTAGGATTAATCAATATCATTGTATACCAAAGTAATTACAATAAATTAGTATAACAATCTACTCTAGAAGTTCTACCATCAACAACGATATATAGTATAAATCTACAATAGGAAGTAACTTAACTTATATGAATTTCCATACAGACATATAAGTTAAGTATCGGCTCAACAGTAAATTAACTCATCGTATAAGAGTGCCCATACAAACTTATATGATGAGGATCTTGTGTATGTCATGTGATGTAATGATATGTATGCAATGCAATGACTCACCCATGTTCACGCACATGCAACTGCTATATCGACACAGACTTGTAGTTCCCACTTTTCGAGCAGGTAGCTAACCTCTCAGACATCATCCGTCGTGGTCAGACGGTGACAGTAGAGCGGGCTTCTCCACTACTAGGAGGGCATCCTAACTACCAAGCCTAGGCCTTCGTACGCCTCAATGCTATGAACACAACAGCGGAGCTCACATACATACTACCACTCAGAGGGGTCTTTGGTAGATGTGCACCAAGAACACAACCCAAACTAGCCTAAAGGTGTGGAATAGAAAGGGCCTTAGGAATGAGCACCAACGACGCAGCCAATCCTCCACTTGGTACGGATAGGGCATCGGGAATGAGCACCAAGGACACAGCCAAACTGCCCAAAGTTTATCTGTGTAAGACCCCCTTTTTCTTTTTAAACCCCCGGGGTCTTAGCCCAGGACTGCCGCTTTGCGGTGGCACCGACTCACGGGAAGGCCGCCACTACAAAACGCCAATTCTGCCGGCCCTTTTCGATCGCAGAACAGTAGCATAAAGAAGTAAAAGCAAGTCCACAATAATCACATGTATATAAATAAAACTCCACAAAGGGAGTGTCCACAATAATAATATATCAGAGTACAAAGGAGGGCTTGTGCCCAGTACATCATATCCTACTACAAGTCACTCGCGGAAGCAAAACTGAAACTAAGAGACACCGTAACTGTCACTGAACTGAGAGCACCCAAGCTAGACTGGCCCATTTCCACCGATTCCGTACTCTGCTGGTGCTGCATCCCTGGGTGCTTCTTCCTTTTTGGCCTGCCATCGCCGCCTCGCAATCCACGTCTGCGTCTACGTCTTCGGCCTCCTGGCTGCTGAGCTGGTGGGATCCCACCCATCAAGGGGCATTTAACCCATGTATGTCCCGGCTGGTGATAATGGTAACATGGTCGCGGGGTCAACTCTGTCAGAAACACCAACACCCATGACCCTTCCATATGTTACACCTAAAATGTTGTGGTTCGAAAACCGTTAGTCATAAAGATTAAGCCCTATCATCCCCTACCCCTTCCCCCATGGCTCCTAGGTACCGAGCGGAGAGGAAGAAAGGGAAGGATATGAAGGTGGAGAGTAAGTCAAAAGCAGGTGACAGCGGACCTATGCTAGCAATTCTATAGTAAACATGATAGAAGCAGAAAGTAGGAAATGTAACCTTAACTTATGCTCGGAAGCGCATAAGCCAAGGGATCTTTTGTAGGGCTCCCATCGTATAAAGTGTCCCATACCACTTATACATTGGGGTGTCGGTTATCAAACAGCTAAGAGTAGCAAGTAAGTGAAAGCACAAGAAATATAACCATTTATTTATAGGGATTACCCCTATAGACCAAGGGGTCGTTTTGCAGGGCCTATCGTATAAAACATCCCATACCATCTTATACGATAGGTGGCAATGTTTATGCTATGACACGCAAATATGCTATGAAATGCACAAACAAGTGCAACACACCCACCGACTCTATGCGCACAGACCTTTAGTTCCCCCTATTTGGGCGGCTAGCTTCACCCCCAAGAACCTCCGTTGTGGAAAACGGAGACAGTGGGTCGGGCCCCCCACTCTTAGGCGGGTAACCACACTACCAGGCCTAGCCCTTTCGTACGCCCCTAGAAGAACACAACCTAGAGTATCCGCGTACTAGTGTTGGTTGTACCCACCAGGCTTTCTTTGGCTAAGTGTCCCACACCGCCGAGTCAACGTACCGCTGTCGGTGTGATCGATCGCCCAGTACCGATGACCCACCACTTTTATGCACATGCAATCATGACAATTATATTTGTACCAGTTCTCATGTTACCGAGCCTCCAGCTCTCTAGGCTACCAAGCATATACCAAGTCCCCGAGCATCCAGCTCCCAGGACTTCCCAATCACAAACCAGACCACTATCATTACTAGTAGGCCCTTAGACCACGGACCTACTCTACCCATTCCATGCCAATTCTTCTTCCTAAGTGTACAAGTGTAGGTGTGAGGTAGAACTATTATTAGGGTTACTCTTGATCATTTTATTCCTAAGAATTAAGGTTAAGCATGGACTTCTCGAGGCTTACCCGGTGAAGGGCTCGCAGCGGTACTAGGAGCTATGATGGGGTGAATCCCAAAGCTCCCTTTCCAAGGCACTTATTATAATTGATTGGTTCCCTTAACCCATTCCCTTCTCACATTACAGTGGGCTAATCCTAGGGTGACTTTGACTCTTCCTCTTCTCGGGGAGGACGATCTTCCGTCGAACCTGAACACTACTTATCGTTAGTCAATCTCACACCCTACCCATCCTGACCTCCAATAATGAACTTGATTTAACTCACCCTATCCAAACCAGCAAAGTATCAAAATTCCATCTCCCAAGTTCATTACCCACTCTAGTTCAGCTTCTGCAATTTTTACTAAACGCGCAAGATACTAATTTTCTTAACTTAATGAAGGAGGTACTGTTTTTAGTCATTTAAAATTCCAGAGAAAATTACAGGGTCACTATCATAATTTGAAACACCCACTTACCCAATTTCATAATTTTCCAAATAATAAATGGACATCATTTGTATTTTTGACTATATATCACAATTAATACGTTAAAGAAGTATGTACCAGAAATAATTAGTTAAAATTTCCAAGAAAAATACTGAAGGTATAGCATGCTATAAGATGCCCTAATTCGAGGTTTCATAATATTCCAGTGAACAGAAATTCCATAATCATCAAAATAAATATCTAGGGCACGATTAGAGTTGTAAATGAAGTACTGTATAAATTAATCCAACAATCTGAACAAAATTATATCATGGCTATTTTGACCAGAAAATCCCCTTGCCCAAATCTTACTTGATTTGAAGTTCATTAGATAGCTTAATAATTCAAATTAAAGTTGGTGACCTAAACTAGGGTTAGGATTTTAGGTGGCCTAGATGTCTCCAAATCCCTAAACCTTTGTCCAGAGAACTATACTTGCCCTATGGTTCTCTCCACCAAATTTTAAGTCAGTCCAAGGTCATTTGACCCCATGACCTTCACAACCCCAAAAAACCACCATTAAGGGATTTTCCCTAGGGTTCTAGGGCTACCCTACACTAAACCACCCCAAGCTCCCTTGGAGAGTGTGTCATGCCCTAAACAGCCTTTGGACAAAGTATCAGCCTCTATTGAGGTGATATGGCCACTCATATACCAAGGGGGAGTTTGATCCTAAACTATCCTATAAGGATCATCCTAGGGTTGGACACAGCCCTATTCAAAACATCTCCAAATGAGATGAAATTTTTACGAGATCCTTATGTTACACCCAGGGACCACTCACCAAAATTTGGGAGGGTTTGGAAGTCATTTAGCCATCTAATTAATTTATTCTAAGAATATTAAATTTTTCTAAAAACTATAGAAAAATATTTCCCAAAAATCCTAGTTTTTGGATAACACCTAGATATAGGTAAGATTAGGCCACACCCCAAATTTCAAGTCATTTTGATGACTGGATTGGAGTGGGGAATTTTTCTAAGGTTAAGACATCCCTATGGATAGACCTCACCAAAAAGTGTGTTGTGTTCTAACCAGGACTCCAAATCGAGTGAAATCAATTTTGAATTACACTAGACTTCAAGGGCTACATTTTCTATATTGACCACATTTTTATATTTCAGCCCCTACGGGCAATAATTTTCAGTTTAAACCTAGTGTACAATAAAGGGATTTAAATTCCTAATTATACAAAATATAATATAATAAAAATAACACTGTTCATCTTCTTCTTTACCGGAACCCGAACAGAACCAGAAAATGACTATTCCTGTAGCTTTTCCAAAGCTATTTCTCGGCCACCCAGCCATCTCCCTGGCTGGCCACCACCACCATCACCTCTGTTGATGTGAGGGCTACCGTCGTGCGCCGGTACGACCGTCGGAGAGGCGGTTTCCGGCGAACCCGACGCCATGAAATTTTCGGAAAAACCATGGAAACGCTCACCCGATCTGGCTCTTTTGAGCCCGATATCTCTCCTAACGACTTCTAAGATCTATCCGCAGAAGAAGAGGGAGGGGAGGACCTTATTCGCAGTTTGGAGGCGAGATGGACGTCGGACTGTCATGGCGCGGTGGTGGCATCGCCGGAAATTCTTCAACAGCAAGGGGAGGAATCTGAATCCATTTGATCGAACGTGTAACCTTCTACTTTTGCTCCAAGGGGGCTTTTATAGATTTCCCAATGGGGAGGGGAAAGATCTAACGCTGGTGGCCATTAATATTTCTATTAATAACGTTTCAGTTATGATGCAGGAAAGAGGAAAAGATGGAAGATGAATTGGCTGATCTAGGTGGCGATTTCCTATTGGACCACACTCTCTCTTTCTATTAAATAATTAAAGACAAAAACGGCTAATAAATATTCCTACTATACATTCCATAATCAGAATTGATTAAGACGTCGGTTACCGAAATTTAAAATCTGGCTGACGTTTCGGCCTTGGTCACGGGCGTGACACATAGGTCACGGGCGTGACAGGCCCGAATGGCCAGTTCTGGGTTTGACGATCGTCGAACTGAGATCGACGATCGTCGAAGGGTGGTCACGCCCTAGGTCACGGGCGTGACACATGGGTCACAGGCGTGACATGTTCATGAGGCAAATTCCGCGCTCGGCGATCGTCGCGCTGAGATCGACGATCGCCGAAGGGGGTCACGCCCTTGGTCACGGGCGTGACACTTGGGTCACAGGCGTGACAGGGCCAGGTTGAAAATTCTGCGACCGACGATCGTCTCCCTGAGATCGACGATCGTTGAGGGAGTCACGCCCTAGGTCACGTGCGTGACACCTGGGTCACGGGCGTGACAGGGCCGGGTTGAAAATTCTACGCCCGACGATCGTCTCCGTGAGATCGACGATCGTCGAGGGAGTCACACCCTAGGACACGGGCGTGACACCTCGGTCACGGGCATGACAGGGCCGGGTTGAAAATTCTACGCCCGACGATTGTCTCCCTGAGGCCGACGATCATTGAGGGAGTCACGCCCTAGGTCACGGGCGTGACGGGTCGGTCACGGGCGTGACCAACCCGTGACCCGAAATCTTGGTCGATTTATTTCAATTTTTGGGCTTCCTAGGGTTCTATCACAACCAACCGACTCCTAGGGGTCTAGCCGAAAATGGGATGTTACAAATCCCAATAAACAAAACAAAGATTTCGTCCCCGAAATCAAGGTTAAGCCTAGGGGACTCTAATCGGGAAAAGAAGCTTGTAACATCCCATGAGAATTGAAAGATTACATCTCTACGTTAGGTTTGTTGTGTGCAGTTTTGATTCCAAAACCAGTTCATCCAATTGATATGGTGTATATCCCAATAAACAAAGGATTAGCCCCTATTCTTGAAATTTCAGTCTAATTGGTTTAAAATAGGAACGCAAATTGATTGTCCAGAGGGGTTGTGAGGTATACCTGACTGAAAAGTCCCGATTATTTTTGCCGCATCAAGTCCTGTGGCTCCCATGTACGCTCCTCCTGCCCATGATTGTTCCCCAAAACCTTGACTAATGGAACCTTCTTCTGTTGCAAGACCCGCACTGCCGTGTCTTCGATCCCGATCGGCTCCAAATGAACTGACCGGTCAGAAGCTACCGGTCCATCGGTGGTAAAAATCTGCTGCTCCGGGCGCAGTAGAGCCCTCCTAAGCGAAGAAACATGGAATACGCTGTGCAGAGATTCTAGCTCTGGTGGCAACTCCAGCCTGTAAGCTAGGGCCCCAATCCGCTCCTGGATCCTGTAAGGGCCCATATACCTAGGGCTGAGCTTCCTCCTCCGACCACGCACCTGTGAAACTCCATGCATGGGCCGGATCTTCAAAACACTCGATCCCCCACCTGATATCCACCTGACGATGTCGGGTGTTATAATACTTAGTCTGTCTGCTCTGCGCTTCTAACATCCTGTCTCCGATTGGTCTCATCTGAGCCTCGGCGTCTTCAACAAAATCCGATCCCAATTCCTTCAGATCCTTGTCTTGAATCCAAGAGAGCGGGGTCCTTCATCTCCTTCTATACGAGGCTTCGTAAGGCGCCATCCTGATCCGGGACTGGTAGTTGTTGTTATAGAAGAACTTGATCAAGGGTAGGAGCTTCTCCCATGGTTCCCCGTGGCCCAAAATGCATAGCCTCAGAAGGTCTTCCAGCGTCCGATCGGGGAAGTCCATGAATAAAATCCATTGCGATGTCCTCAAATTTCCACTCTGGGGGTACATCATCCTTCTGATGATACAACCTAGCGATTAAATCTTTACCTTCTCAGATATCCCGAATCTTGTTACCCGTCACCTAATTTCACGTGATAACAGTTAATTCTCGTAATTATTCCGTCTTATTACCATGTCATTATCTTGGTAATGCTATGGGTAATCATTCCAACCATGTTTGTTATGCCACTTTCCCAAACTAGGTCTAAGGGAACCCAAGCCAATACTAGTTTGCCCAATAAACAAAAGTTTAGCCCCCAATAAACAAAAGATCAGCCCCTACCTATCTTGGGCTAAGTATCTTTGATATTACCCTGTTACATCTGTCCTAGCTTGGTGCACAATCCCTAGGGCATCAATCTTCGACTTGGGGTTCCACCTTGAAACTCGTTAATATATTCCATACTTTAAACTCTCTGAGTCACATCTACGATAACCTTATCCGGGTCAAAATTTTCCCAATCCCAAATGGGTATCTTCCGAACTCGAATTCCTATCCGACCCTCAGTGTTTGTCTCGGTGGTTGCCTCCAGGTAATTTTATTACCGGTATTGAGGGTTAAGACTACTTGTCTTTTACCATTCTGCTAATGTATTATTGGTCTCAATTCTCCTTAAAGTAGTCTACCGCTTTAAGTAATCCTTGATTGGGATAGTAGGGACACCTGAGTTTACATCTTAGGTAGTCATCCTCGTGCTAAACTCCTCCTTTATTCTCATTGGGTATCTCTGCACCTTAACCAAGTTCATACCCATGGTCTATTTTGAACTAGGGCATACTATAAATTGTCATGGTTAGTCACGAGTCCTAGTTGGTTGAGTCTAAGTCGTTGGTTAGAGGATGATAAGATGAGATCTTCGCTGCCGGAGATGTTCCCTACTGGGGGCAAGGTAGGTCACAGGCTACAAAGAAGGATTCCAATTAATTATGAAGTGGAATTTTACATGTGATTTCCCTTATGGGCACACCACTGCTTCCGCTGCTTAGTTTGTCCCCAAACTAAACTCGAGCGGGGGTGACCCAGGGTTAGAGGACTGCTACTTTTCCGATCGAGGTTTGCTCTTGTTGGAACACCCTATTACTAATTTGGGTAAGGATCACTATGTTTGTCTTAGGAAACCAGGTTGACCTAGTTGTATAGTTGTAAAGGTCAACATTAGAATGAGTCTAGGGCTTAGAACTTAGGTTTGAAGCTGCCCCCAGGACCATTCCAATGTCAAGGATATAGAGCCAAGTCTAAGGCAATTTTCGTCGACCTGAGCTCGACGAGAATTGCCTTAGACTTGGCTCTATATCCTTGACATTGGAATGGTCCTGGGGGCAACTTCAAACCTAAGTTCTAAGCCCTAGACTCATTCTAATGTTGACCTTTACAACTATACAACTAGGTCAACCTGGTTTCCTAAGACAAACATAGTGATCCTTACCCAAATTAGTAATAGGGTGTTCCAACAATCTCCCCCTATTTGGGTTAGGATTACTATTTACCGACAGAATTAGGAAATAAATAAGTATACATTCAAAACAAGAGCTAACCAAGCAAAGATATAGCAGCAAGCAGATCACAGATAAAATAGCAGCAATTATCCAGAGGAGGATGAATGTTCAGCTTACACAATTTACTTCTTCTCAGTTCCCTTTTTAAACATAATTTCTGTGTTGGGATTCAGGGCTTCTTTCTTGGATCTTCTATCATCTTCTGCACCTAGAGAAGTTTGAGATCTGGGCCTTGGAACTACAGCCTCAGGGTGCAGCTTCATATAGTCTTCTGGGTTGAAAAATTTTCTTGATGTATATTTCTCCAGTTCTTTCTTTCTCTGATCTGATAAAGTTGTTATATTGGAAGTGTCCTTGCTTTGCTCTCTGGCTTTCTTTATTTGATCAAGAGCAGCCAGCTCTTTCATTCTAGCTGTCCAGGATAGAGGATTGTTCTCAGGATCCTCAAAAGGAACAGGAGGTTCATACCTGTTGATGGATTCAGTAGCAGTAGGAGGAGTCCTGGAGACAACTGTGTCTTTTAGCCTGTAGGGGAAAGGACCTGAAGTAGAGTCAGTGTGGCCTTGTCCTTCCCTTTGATGAGATCTGTGTCCTCTCTGGCTTCCACTATAATGACCCCTTCTAGATTGATATCCTCTTTGATGTTGCCCCCTTTGATAATATTTCTGATAAGATTGGGAGGAGCTTTGCCTTGAAGCTGGGGCTTGAGAGGCTGAGCCTAAACCAGAATCTGGAGGAGGAGGAGGAGGCTGATACTGTGAAGATCCTTTCTCATACTTATCTAGCTTCCTTTTCTTCTTCATAGCCTTGAGTTGATTCTTGGAGAACTGCATCCAGGGCTTAGATATGGGGCAATCATGCAGAATATAATAGGGAATGTCATTTGAATCCTTTGCCTGAGCTGGGGGAACTGACATTAAGGCTTTACTTCTGGCCTTCCTCTTCTTGGCAATGGTATTTTCAGAGTCATCTGATTTAGTTTGGAATTGATCACTATCTGAGCTATGAGGTCTGTCATACAGATCATCAATGCTTTTCAAGTATTTCTCTTGTAACTTCAACTGATCAGCAGTCAGGGCAGGAGAAGCATCAGAAATTTGAGCAGGAGCAGCAGCAGGAACTTGAGCAGGAGAAGCAGCAGGTGTAGGAGCTTCTAGATAGGAGGCAAGCTCTTCATCAGCAGTTTCATCAGTAGTAGTTACTGGAACCATTTCAATATCTTCAGCAGCAACAGCAACAGCAGTTTCAACAACAAGAGGCACAATGGCCTTAGTAGCAGCATCAAGAATATCCACAGCCTTCCAGGAATTTATGTAAGAGGCAATATGGCTAGGATCACAGACAGATATAGGCACAATGGCCTTAGACAAATCTTCAGCCTGAGGTACTGGCAGAAAGCTGAAATGTACTGTATCAAACTTAGAGAGTAAGCTTTGAAGGTCCAGTACAAAAGCAGGAGCAGGAGCTGGAGCTGGAGTTAGTTGAGGCACATCCACTTCTTCATGAGGCATCTCCCCCTGCCTTGGTTCAAGGAGAGCTGAAGCAAGGCACCCAGTAGAAGGGATTGCCTGGGAGGAGTAAAAGGAGGAAAGTTTGGTAGACAACTCCTGGTCTTGTTTCAGGAGTGGAGCCAAGGAAGTCTCCAACAGAGATGTCAGCCTGGGAGCTAGCAACTCATAGAGTCTGTCTACCAACCTTGGAAGATCTACATGCTCAAGAGGGGCTTGAGCAGAGGTAGTAGAGAAGGTTGATGGAGGGATGTTGGCTGGAGCTGGAGATGTGGAGGTAGGTGGAGTAGGAATGGATGGCTCTGAGGGTGGAATTGTGGAGATAGAAGAGGTTGAGGTGGAGATAGGTGAAGCAAGAGAGGGTGTGAAGGATGGTTGGGAAAGGATGTCATGAAGCATTTGTTGAAAAGAGGAGGTAGAGGGTGGCTCAGGAGGAGTGGAAGGAGAATCATCCATAAAGGAATCCTCTATGAGGGAGAATGATGGTGAGGTGAAGGTTGAATAAGAGAAGAGAGGGTGGAATTCCTCTAAAGTATATGCTGGAGGGGTTGAAACTGGTGAGGAAATGTTAATGGGGGAAGATATCAATATGGTGGTGATTGGAGGTGAGGATGAAGTGGCTGGGGTAGATGCAGCTGGAGGAGGAGGAGAGACAGGCAACACTTCTGCTGGAGCAGAGAGCAGAGATGGAGAGACTGAAGCAGTCCTTGTGCCTAAAGAGAGTGGTGCAGCAGCTCTTGTAGGGTTGATAATTTGCCTGTCCCATTTGCTGAACAGGGCACAGGAGAGCCTTTTGGATGCATTAATGAACATCCCAGAGGAGGTTAGCAATTCAGGGCATCTGGAGTGCAGATAGACCCCTAGGATTCTCCCAAAACTGACAGCAGTCTTATTTATCTTCTTCTTAATCAGGTTGAAGAAGATTGATCCCCAGTCAAGATGTTTCTTATTAATTAAGGCTGCCATCAAACAAAACTGATACCTAGAAATGGTATCATGGGCTGAGTTCTTGGCCAGAAGCACTTTCTCGACAACATCAGCCAAGAATTGAAATTCTAGAGACAAATTTTTCTTTAGCAGTTTGTTGGGATTTACAGCATTGTGCCCCATTCTATCAAGCATGGAATCATATTCTTCTCCAGATAATTCGATAGAATCGTCTCCAGAACTAAGTTGAAAAACATCTTTTAAGAGAGCCGGGGACAGATGTACCTGGGTCCCTTTTATGATACCGACGACAGAGTTCTCAGTCTCATCTGTCGCTGTAAAACACCACTCTTTGATCTCTTCTGAAGCAATCTTCATCCGGGTAGTCATTATTTGCGATAGCTGTTGATCTCTAAATAGATTGAGAATATCCTTGAAGCGCTGATCGCTTCCATCAAACGAGTTCATATCAATGTCAAATCCTGTGTCAAATTTCTTCTTAGAGATTGCAGCACTGGAATCAGCCATTTGCACCTGCAATACGAAAAACCAAACACGACCAAGCGTAGAGGATTTGGAGGGAAAATGAAGAAAGTTGCAGAGAGTGAAAGCGCAAAAGGTGAACGACGGCTGAAGAAATGATTTTATATTAGGGTTTGATGGCGAAACAGAAAATCGTGGAGCTTGGTTCGACAGAACGTCGATATCAGCTCGACGATTTGGGCTACAGAGGGAATCTGAAGAGACGTCAATATCGTTGATCTCCGTTCGACGATGTTGAAAAGCGTCGAGCTCCGCTCGACGGCCTCTGAACAGAAGAAGAGAAAACTTGGAGCTAATGGAGGCGCTGAACTCAGATCGACGATTTTGGAGACGTCGATCTCTGGTCGATGATTTTTAGAGAAACGTCGATCTACGTTCGACGTTTTCTGGGAAAACGTCGAGCGCAGTTCAGAGACAAAGCCTATTCTACAGACAAAAAGGAACTGATTTTTTAGCCTAGTCTTGGTCTGTTTTATCTTTTCAAAAATCTTGTAAGTTAGTTTAGGCTTCCTCCATCTAACATGCCTAACTGATTTAGGAAGAAACTGTGTTTCTTTTCATCCAAGGGCTTGGTGAAAATATCTCCCCTTTGCAAATCAGTAGGTATATATTGAAGTTCTATTTTGTTTTTCTCTACATTATCCCTTAGAAAGTGGTGCCTAATCTCTATATGTTTTGTCCTACTATGGAGGACTGGATTTTGTGCTATAGAGATAGCACTAGTATTATCACAAAAAATTTTAGACTTCTCTAAGTTGTAGCCACAGTCTAGAAGCTGATTTTGTATCCATAATATTTGTGAGCAACAACTGCCTGCAGCCATATACTCAGCTTCAGCAGTTGAAGTTGACACAGATGTTTGCTTCTTACAAAACCAGGAGACAAGTCTGTCACCAAGGAACTGACATGTTCTACTGGTGCTTTTCCTGTCTATTCTGCATCCAGCATAATCAGCATCTAAGAATCCAGTTAATTCAAATACTGAGTCTTTTGGATACCAGAGTCCTAGATTTGGACAACTTTTTACATACCTAAGAATCCTTTTAACTAGAGTTAGGTGTGACTCTCTAGGGCTAACTTGGAATCTAGCACATATGCATGTAGCAAACATTATATCTGGCCTACTGGCTGTAAGGTACAATAGAGAGCCAATCATTGCTCTATATGTTGTCTAATCAACTGGTTTCCCATGTTCATCAGCATCCAATACAGCATTGGTAGGCATGGGTGTTTTCATACAAGATTCCTCAGACATACCAAATCTCTTAACCAATTCTTTAGCATACTTGGTTTGGGAAATAAATATGCCCTCAGCATGCTGTTTTACTTGCAATCCTAAGAAGAAGGAGAGCTCACCCATGCTACTCATTTCAAATTTGGAATGCATTAGGTTGGAAAACTTTCTGCACAAGTTTGAATCAGTAGATCCAAATATGATATCATCAACATAAATTTGTACTAGTAGGGTGTGGGACTTATGGGTTCTAATAAAAAGAGTTTGGTCTACTCTCCCCCTAACAAAATCATTTTCCAGAAGAAAGCATGCTAGGGTCTCATACCATGCTCTAGGAGCTTGCTTGAGACCATATAATGCTTTATGCAATTTGAAAACATAATCAGGGTGAGTTAGAGAGATAAAACCTGGAGGTTGTCTAACATAGACTTCCTCTTTGATGTCCCCATTGAGAAATGCACTCTTCACATCCATCTGATAGACCTTGAAGCCTTTGTGAGCAGCATAAGCTAGAAATATTCTAATGGCCTCTAACCTTGCAACTGGTGCAAAGGTCTGGTCATAGTCTATTCCTTCTTGTTGAGAGTAGCCTTGAGCCACTAGCCTTGCCTTGTTTCTGACAATAATTCCTTGATCATCAAGCTTGTTTCTGAACACCCACTTTGTTCCAATAATGGAATGATCCTTTGGCTTAGGCACTAGTTCCCAAACTTTGTTCCTTTCAAATTGATGTAGCTCCTCTTGCATTGCAATGATCTAGTGTGGATCTTGCTCTGCATCTTGAATGGATTGAGGCTCAACTTGAGATAGGAAGCAGGTGTACATCAGGTTCTGGTTGACCTGATTTCTGGTTTGCACACCAGCTGAGATGTTTCCAATTACTTGGGAAATTGGATGATCTCTTGTTGTTACTAAATCAACAATGGGTGTTGATTGTTCACCAACCTGTGTTGCTGTTTCCTCTAGTGGAACAACAACTGGCTCTTCAGGATGATTTTCTTCAAGATGTTGTACTTCTTCATCATCACTGCTTTCATTCTTTTGCTGAATAGGTTGAGAGGTTGTATCCTCTTCTTTAACCTGTAATCTGTCCATACTTTCTGATATAGATTGTACCTGCAGGGGTTCTATGGTAGAAGTAGACTTCTCCTTGTAACACATGTTAGTCTCATCAAAAGTAACATGGACAGATTCTTCAATTTTACAAGATGATTTATTATATACCCTACAGGCTTTGCTGATCATGGAGTATCGCAGAAACACTCCTTCATCAGCTTTAGCTTGGAATTTTGCTAGATGTTTCTTGTCACTATTATGAATATAACAAATACAGCCAAAAAATTTAAAATAATTTACTTTAGGTTTCTTCCCTTTGAGCAATTCATAGGGAGTCTTGCCCTTTAGTTTATGTATCAGGCTTCTATTTAATACATAGTTGGAGGTGTTCACTGCCTCAGCCCAAAAGGATAGAGGTAGGTGAGCATCTGTCAACAATGTAGTAGCAGATTCAATTAGGGTTCTATTTTTTCCTTTCAGCTACCCCATTTTGTTGAGGAGTTCTAGGAGCTGAGAAAGTGTGTCTGATTCCTTCACTTTGACAGAACTCTTGCATAAGAAGAGAATCAAACTCTGTCCCATGATCACTTCTGATCAGGGCAATGTGAGTGTTGAACTCAATCTGTATTCCTTTTGAGAAACTCTGTCAAACATTTAAAGTTATCAGACTTCTTCCTCAGAAAGAATACCCATGTGAATCTTGAGAAGTCATCTACAATTACTAAAGTGTAGGACTTCCCTCCTAGGCTTTGTACAGATATAGGTCCAAAAAGATCCATGTGTAATAAATACAAAATCCTAGGTGAATCACTCTTATTAAGTGACTTAAAGCTATTTTTAGTTTGCTTGCCTAATTGATAAGCCTTGCAGAGTCCTTCCTTCTTGTAGGGGCCAGAAGTTAGTCCTCAAACAAGGTTGTCCTTGGAGAGCCTAGCAATGGTTCTAATGTCGAACTCGGTTCGACGCTCTCTGAGCTTAACTTGATAAATCGTCGAACTCCGGTAGACGATCTTCGAGCTCAGATCGACGATCTCTCTTCCGCTATTCTTCAGGTCGCTGAGCTCGGTTCGACGATCTTCGAGCTCAGGTCGACGTTTTCTGTCTGCTTGATCTCATTCCATCTCTGAGCTCAGTTCGACGATCGTAGAGCTCAGATCGACGATTCTTCTGAGAGATTGACGCTTTTAAGGATTCAAATGCTGTTATTCTTTGGAATGTTTTTGAATGCTATCAACATTTATGTTAAGGAGATCTGCCAGCCGTTTATCTTTATTCTGGAGCAAGTTTCAAGGAATTGTTCAGGAAATATTTTATTGGACCTTCCTCTAAAAGACAAGACACTTTATGGAAGACATTTATGACTGCCAACGGCTATCCTTGACAAGAATTCTTTTCAGAGAATGAGATCCTTCTTCTTGTCTTCAGAAAAGACAGAGAGAATATACAACACTCAGAGTACAACAAGAAGAAAAAGCTGTGACAGATAACAAGTGATCAAGAATTAGAAGAACAATCTTCTTGCTTACTAAAAAGTGTTCACAACTTCATCTCAAGAACTCCAGACACCTCATCTTTCAGCCTCTTTGCTGAAACAATCTTTTGCTGGAGATAAAAGTTCTGAAGACCTATTACCCTAGAGCAAAGCTTCCTTTCCTGAACCAGTCTACATCTCAGGGGGAGCTTTGAGAAAAGATCCACTAAGTCTTCTCTCATTTGATTTGAGAACAGAGAAGACAACTTCATTTCCTTTTCCTTTTTATTTTTCTGCTGTAAAAGGGTTCTTGAACTTCCTTCAAAAGTTCTGTCTGGTTCTTAGAGCCTTGTTAAAACTCAGTGGTGGCAAGACACCTTATCAAAAAATCCAGTTTTGGTTTTTGAGCACCTTATCAAAAGCTCATTGGTGTCAGGACACCTGATCAACTCATCCTGAGTGGATTCCTACTAAGGGTGGTAGAAGAGTGGATGTACCCAGGTTTTTGGGGAACCACTATATTTCCTTGTGTCTACTGGATTGTTTGTGTGATTATTGCTGTGTGTTGTGTTCTTAATTTCTTACTTCTCAAATTTCTTTCTAGCACTCTACACTATAGTGTAAATTAAATTTTATATGTGCTGATATTCTCAAAATTGTGAAACTTATTTGAATAAACTCTATTCACCCCCCCCCCCCTCTAGAGTTGAGATAGATCTTACCCTCACTTTCAGCTCTGATACCACTTGTAAGACCCCCTTTTTTTCTTTTTAAACCCCCGGGGTCTTAGCCTAGGACTGCCACTTTGTGATGGCACTGACTCACGGGAAGGCCGCCACTACAAAACGCCAATTCTGCCGGCCCTTTTCGATCGCAGAACAGTAGCATAAAGAAGTAAAAGCAAGTCACAATAATAACATGTATATAAATAAAACTCCACAAAGGGAGTGTCCACAATAATAATATATCAGAGTACAAAGGAGGGCTTGTGCCCAGTACATCATATCCTCACTATAAGTCACTCGCGGAAGCAAAACTGAAACTAAGCGACACCATAACTATCACTGAACCGAGAGCACCCAAGCTAGACTGGCCCATTTCCACCGATTCCGTACTCTGCTAGTGTTGTATCCCTAGGTGCTTCTTCCTTTTTGGCCTGCCGTCGCCACCTCACAATCCACGTCTGCGTCTACGTCTTCGGCCTCCTAGCTGCTGAGCTGGTGGGATCCCACCCATTAAGGGGCATTTAACCCGTGTATGTCCTGGCTGGTGACAATGGTAACACGGTCGCGGGGTCAACTCTGTCAGAAACTGCAACACCCGTGACCCTTCCATATGGTACACCTAAAATGTTGTGGTTCGAAAACCATTAGTCATAAAGACTAAGCCCTATCATCCCCTACCCCTTCCCCCATGGCTCCTAGGTACCGAGCGGTGAGGAAGAAAGGGAAGGATATGAAGGTGGAGAGTAAGTCAAAAGCAGGTGACAGCGGACCTATGCTAGCAATTCCATAGTAAACATGATAGAAGCAGAAAGTAGGAAATGTAACCTTAACTTATGCTCGGAAGCGCATAAGCCAAGGGATCTTTTGCAGGGCTCCCATCGTATAAAGTGTCTCATACCACTTATACGTTGGGGTGTCGGTTATCAAACAACTAAGAGTTGCAAGTAAGTGAAAGCACAAGAAATATAACCATTGATTTATAGGGATTACCCCTATAGACCAAGGGGTCGTTTTGCAGGGCCTATCGTATAAAACGTCCCATACCATCTTATACGATAGGTGGCAATGTTTATGCTATGACACGCAAATATGCTATGAAATGCACAAGCAAGTGCAACACACCCACCGACTCTATGCGCACAGACCTTTAGTTCCCCCTGTTCGGGCGGTTAGCTTCACCCCCAGGAAACTCCGTTGTGGCAAACGGAGACAGTAGGTCGGGCCCCCAACTCCTAGGCGGGTAACCACACTACCAGGCCTAGCCCTTCCGTACGCCCCTAGAAGAATACAACCTAGAGTATCCGCATACTAGTGCTGGCTGTACCCACCAGGCTTTCTTTGGCTAAGTGTCCCACACCGCCGAGTCAACGTACCGATGTCGGTGTGATCGATTGCCCAGTACCAATGACCCACCACTTTTATGCACATGCAATCATGACAATTATATTTGTACCAGTTCTCATGTTACCGAGCCTCCAGCTCTCTAGGCTACCAAGCATGTACCAAGTCCCCGAGCATCCAGCTCCCCGGACTTCCCAATCACAAACCAGACCACTATCATTACTAGTAGGCCCTTAGACCACGGACCTACTCTACCCATTCCATGCCAAATCTTCTTCCTAAGTGTACAAGTGTAGGTGTGAGGTAGAACTATTATTAGGGTTACTCTTGATCATTTTATTCCTAAGAATTAAGGTTAAGCATGGACTTCCCGAGGCTTACCCGGTGAAGGGCTCGCAGCGGTACTAGGAGCTATGATGGGGTGAATCCCAAAGCTCCCTTTCCAAGGCACTTATTATAATTGATTGGTTCCTTTAACCCATTCCCTTCTCACATTACAGTGGGCTAATCCTAGGGTGACTTTGACTCTTCCTCTTCTCAGGGAGGACGATCTTCCGTCGAACCTGAACACTACTTATTGTTAGTCAATCTCACACCCTACCCATCCTGACCTCCAATAATGAACTTGATTTAACTCACCCTATCCAAACCAGCAAACTATCAAAATTCCATCTCCCAAGTTCAATTACCCACTCTAGTTCAGCTTCTGCAGTTTTTACTAAACGCATACCATCCTAAGCTTCATGAGGTATGCAAGGGGTGGTACTCCCTACTATCTTCCGAATCCCATATAATATTTACTAGAGGTCTACCATGACCTAATTAGTCTAAATCTAGAAAATAATAATTTTCCTATTTATCGGGCATTTAATTTATTTATTCTAAGATTCCAAATGCCCTAGTATGAACATGAAGTGCACTAATGAGCCAACAATAAATCATCATAAAATCAGTAAAAATCCTATGAGGCATTTAAACAGTAATTCTAAGTTTTGAAAAATTCCAGAGGTGTTTAGGCCTACAATTCCTAATTTACCGTTTTAGGCCACTTTTACTATATTATGAAGGAAATACTGTGAATATATATAAAAAAATTCCAAGAAAATTATAGAAGCTATGTAGGGACCTAAAACCATCATGAACCAAGTACCATGATTTTGCTCCAACATTTGAACTCTAAATTTATTTTAATGCAAGGTACTAATTTTCTTAACTTAATGAAGGAGGTACTGTTTTTAGTCATTTAAAATTCCAGAGAAAATTACAGGGTCACTATCATAATTTGAAACACCCACTTACCCAATTTCATAATTTTCCAAATAATAAATGGACATCATTTGTATTTTTGACTACATATCACAATTAATACGTTAAAGAAGTATGTACCAGAAATAATTAGTTAAAATTTCCAAGAAAAATACTGAAGGTATAGCATGCTATAAGATGCCCTAATCCGAGGTTTCATAATATTCCAGTGAACAGAAATTCCATAATCATCAAAATAAATATCTAGGGCATGATTAGAGTTGTAAATGAAGTACTGTATAAATTAATCCAACAATCTCAACAAAATTATATCATGGCTATTTTGACCAGAAAATCCCCTTGCCCAAATCTTACTTGATTTGAAGTTCATTAGATAGCTTAATAATTCAAATTAAAGTTGGTGACCTAAACTAAGGTTAGGATTTTAGGTGGCCAAGATGTCTCCAAATCCCCTAAACCTTTGTCCAGAGAACTATACTTGCCCTATGGTTCTCTCCACCAAATTTTAAGTCAGTCCAAGGTTATTTGACCCCATGACCTTCACAACCCCAAAAAACCACCATTAAGGGATTTTCCCTAGGGTTCTAGGGCTACTCTACACCAAACCACCCCAAGCTCCCTTGGAGGGTGTGTCATGCCCTAAACAGCCTTTGGACAAAGTATCAGCCTCTGTTGAGGTGATATGGCCACTCATATACCAAGGGGGAGTTTGATCCTAAACTATCCTATAAGGATCATCCTAGGGTTGGACACAACCCTATTCAAAACATCTCCAAATGAGATGAAATATTTACCAGATCCTTATGTTACACCCAGGGACCACTCACCAAAATTTGGGAGGGTTTGGAAGTCATTTAGCCATCTAATTAATTTATGCTAGGAATATTAAATTTTTCTAAAAACTATAGAAACATATTTCCCAAAAATCCTAGTTTTTGGATAACACCTAGATATAGGTAAGATTAGGCCACACCCCAAATTTCAAGTCATTTTGATGACTGGATTGGAGTGGGGAATTTTTCTAAGGTTAAGACAGCCCTATGGATAGACCTCACCAAAAAGTGTGTTGTGGTCTAACCAGGACTCCAAATTGAGTGAAATCAATTTTGAATTACACTAGACTTCAAGGGCTACATTTTCTATGTTGACCACTTTTTTATGTTTCAGCCCCTACGGGCAATAATTTTCAGTTTAAACCTAGTGTACAGTAAAGGGATTTAAATTCCTAATTATACAAAATATAATATAATAAAAATAACACTGTTCATCTTCTTCTTTACCCGAACCCGAACAGAACCAGAAAATGACTATTCCTGTAGCTTTTCCAAAGCTATTTCCCGGCCACCCAGCCATCTCCCTGGCCGGCCACCACCACCATCATCTATGTTGAGGTGAGGGCTACCATCGGGCGGCGGCACGGCCGCCGGAGAGGCGGTTTCCGGCGAACCCGCCGCCATGAAATTTTCGGAAAAACCATGGAAACGCTCACCCGATCTGGCTCTTTTGAGCCCGATATCTCTCCTAACGACTTCTAAGATCTATCCGTAGAAGAAGAGGGAGGGGAGGACCTATTCGCGGTTTGGAGGCGAGATGGACGTCGGACTGTCATGGCGCGGTGGTGGCGTCGCCGGAAATTCTTCAACAGCAAGGGGAGGAATCTGAATCCGTTTGATCGAACGTGTAACCTTCTCCTCTTGCTCCAAGGGGGCTTTTATAGATTTCCCAATGGGGAGGGGAAAGATCTAACGCTGGTGGCCATTAATATTTCTGTTAATAACATTTCGGTTATGATGCAGGGAAGAGGAAAAAGTGGAAGATGAATTGGCTGATCCAGGTGGCGATTCCCTATTGGACCTCACTCTCTCTTTCTATTAAATAATTAAAGACAGAAATGGCTAATAAATATTCCTGCTATACATTCCATAATCAGAATTGATTAAGACGTCGGTTACCGAAATTTAAAATTTGACTGACGTTTCAGCCTTGGTCACGGGCGTGACACATAGGTCACGGGCGTGACAGGCCCGAATCGCTAGTTCTGGGTTCGACGATCGTCGAACTGAGATCGACGATCGTAGAAGGGTGGTCATGCCCTAGGTCACGGGCGTGACACATGGGTCACGGGCGTGACATGGTCATGGGGCAAATTCCGCGCTCGGCGATCATCGCGCTGAGATCGCCGATCGCCGAAGGGGGTCACGCCCTTGGTCACGGGCGTGATACCTAGGTCATGGGCGTGATAGGGCCGGGTTGAAAATTCTGCGCCCGGCGATCGTCTCCCTGAGATCGACGATCGTCGAGGGAGTCACGTCCTAGGTCACGGGCGTGACACCTGGGTCACGGGCGTGACAGGGCCGGGTTGAAAATTCTATGCCCGACGATCGTCTCCCTGAGATCGACGATCGTCGAGGGAGTCACGCCCTAGGTCACGGGTGTGACACCTGGGTCACGGGCATGACAGGGCCGAGTTGAAAATTCTACGCCCAACGATCGTCTCCCTGAGATCGATGATCGTCGAGGGAGTCACGCCCTAGGTCACGGGCGTGATGGGTCGGTCACGGGCGTGACCAACCCGTGACCCGAAATCTTGGTCGATTTATTTCAATTTTTGGGCTTCCTAAGGTTCTGTCACAACCAACCGACTCCTAGGGGTCTAGCCGGAAATGGGATGTTACAATCTGTCAGCTCCCATTTGTTTGACGACTGGAGAGCCCGTAGACCTGCCACACTATCCTTAACCCAGGATTATGACACCGCATTTCAACTCACACCGCATGCATTTCACATAAGGCTCCATAATTAGTCCCTTATAATGATTCACATCCCATGCTCAACAGCACTCATGGACTCCTTACCGAGTCCTTTATCAACACGTCATTTTAGTGCGGCAAGACCCACGCACTTTCAATACTTCCACATTCCATACCCCCCACCAAGTTTTATCATTTATATATGTGGCAAGTCACCATATACTACATACCACTCCCACACTGCTGCCCGTAGGGCGACTCAACTCTAGACAGTGGATTTCCAAATACATTCCTTAACCAATAATCCACATAATCATGCAATAGCTTATCCAATATTCTTTTAAACTAAGCATTCACAAATATTCACGCTTCCACAAGAAGTTCACCAACTATCATGATATTTCACATGCACATGTAATATTCACTAACTTTTCCATTCAATTTATTATGAAATTCCACCCAGTAAATTAAACAACGAGTTCCATCAAACCATTTGATGACTTAAGGATCTATCAATTAAATCTCATCAATCATTTATTTAGTACATTCACCAATAGTTTAATTCCGTCAAACCACAAGGTAACTGATGAGTCCTCTTTATATACCTATTTTCGGACTCATCTAGGCTTATTTTCTTGTCTTTGCACACCGTTTAGCGTCATTTGCACTCCTTTTGGTTCGCTACGGTTTTACACGTCTTGTGCACTCTTTTAGCCTATTTCTGTGCGTGTGTGTATTTCCCTTTTGCTGTGCATTATATTTATGTCTGTGACTGCCATGATCGACATCCCGTCCAGTTTTCCTGCAGGTTCGGGGATTGTGTGGGCGTCCGGCATCGGACTTTCACCATTTTTGGCAAAGGAGTCAATGGTCGTGCGTTTTTACCCACGCACGACCATCGACCTCTTTGGCGCACGATCATCGGTCGTGCGCAGTCATGACCTCTCCTGTGAAAGTTCTGTCCCGGCATATCGCACGATCACCAGCCATACCGCGCACGATCATTGCTCGTGTGCTGCCGGTCGTGCGCAGTCATGACATCTTTTTTCCACTTTTCTGCCTCCATATCGCACGATCACTGACCATATCGCGCACGACCACTGGTCGTGCGCCAGTGATCGTGCGCGCTATTTATTCTGCTTTCTATAAATACGCAGGTTCCGCCCTATTTTGGGGAGATCATCCAAATCCACAATTTTTCCGCCGTTCTTCATCTCGGACGAGGGTTTCCTCCGTCCCCCTTCATCCTCCACCTTTGGGAGGGTCTCCGGGCAAGCTTTCAACGCCAAATCAACGCCGGAGCATCCTCTCGGCCTCCTCCTTCATCCTAGAGCTTCAAGCGGAGTTTTGACCTAGCTTTCTCCATCAAGTTAGGAGGAGCTGGAGCCGCAATCTACGGGTCATTTCAACGAAGAAGACGGGTCCATTGGGAGTGAGTGACAGCCTCCTCTACCCCGGACGCAGTTGAGGACCGAGCTTGGACTCGGATTGACAACCCGGGATTCCAACCGTGAACCCTCAATAAGGCTTCGGATTCGGTTGATTCGCACACCTCTTCCTCTTGTTGTTGTTAGCTTAGTTATTTTCCTTGTATTGATGAAGTACGCTTATTGTAATTAACGCTTGTGCTAAATCATGTCTATGTGATTTGTATTTTCGTTATTTATTGCTTGAGGTGCGCCTTATTACTCCACCATCCATCCGCCCTTGCCGCACTAGCAATTGCTAGTGGCGTGCGTAGCGAAGAGGTGCTTACGACCCTCAGTCCGCCATTCTAACCACCTCATCCGCTAGCCTACTCGTCCATCCGCCAAGCGATTCGGTGCATAGCGGCCCGTGTAGTTTCCATCCCGCCTGGCGAAGCAGTGCATAGCGGCCTGCATAGTAGGATTTCCGCCGTTCTAACCACCTCATCCGCTAGCCTACTCTTCCATCCGCCTAGCGATTCGGTGCATAGCGGCCCGTGTAGTTTCCATCCCGCCTGACGAAGCATCGCATAGCGGCGTTGCATAGGAGTAGCTTGTTAGATTTTTACTTTATTTTCCACAACCATCAAAACCCCCCATCATTACCTTCGCCCCGAGGACTTCAATCTCAAGTCCTCCTCGACATTAACTCATCCCTTACTGTGTTCCTCAAGAGACCGACACTCGGGAATTTATTCCCAAACTTTATTACTTGTGCGACCGGTGCGCTTGCCGTATTCTACACGCATCAAGTTTTTGGCGCCGTTGCCGGGGAACACAGTCGTTTGAGTTTTTGAAGAGGTAGATGCGAGATAGTCGCCCTTGTCCATTTGTTCAACCCCGTTTTGTCTTTATTTTAGTTTTTGAAATTGTTTACTTTATTTTTTTTGTCCCTTCCTTGTTTTTTTTTTTAATATTGCAGATCCGAGTTATTTTATTCTTGTGTGTAGTAATTTCCGGTAAATATTTTTGTTCGCGATGGATTCTGCTGCCGAGTGCCGTATTATTGACGCTTTGCGGAGTTGCATCGATGCCATGGCTGTTTCTAATGCCGAGCACTGTTTTCGGTGTATTCTATGTCAAGGTGTGGGCCATATGTTGAAGGATTGCCCTCGCTTGTGCAAGCCCTCTACCTCTGTGGACGCATCCGCAGCAGTCCCCTGTTCGCGGGAGACTACTATGGATAGGCCTACTAGGGTGTTGCCTGGCCCATACACTGACATGGCGCACCTTGCTCGATCTTTGCCCGTTGAGATTACGGAAGAATCTCTCGCCGCATATAGTTCCTTCATGGGTTCCTCAACCCATTTTTACGAGCTTCCTTTGAGTGATCATTCTCACTCGGATGTTAGCCCGCAAGGAGTGGATCAGGAACTCATGGACGATCCTGTATGGGATGATGAGAGTGTTCCGGTCGTCGACGGGGTGGCATCTGCGGATGATGTTGTGAAGGGGCCTGCGCATTCTATGCCTGATTTTGTGAGCAGCTTTGCCCCTACGCAGTATTTGCCGGAGTTTTTTACTCCTTTTTCTTGTGAGTCGGCTGATGATGCCGTATTTGTGGATGATTCGGTGCCCGAGGTTGCGCCGAAGTGGGATGAGGATTCTAGTATCTCCGATGGAAAATGTGGATCTTCGGAACACTTCTTTGCACCCCGGTGGGACGAGGAGTATCACCTTTCGGATGCGGAGGTTTGCACCCCCCTATCTAACGAGGCGGTCCCCCTTTCCACCACGGACTTCGAGTTCTCGGATTCTCCCCAATATGACTCATATGACACTGACGATGATCATTGTTTGGATCCTGCTGGGAGTGATACCGGGATCACTCCCCCGATTTCTGATTGTTTTTGTCCTTCTTCTCTTTTATTCCTTGGTCCCCCTTCCATATCTGAGCCTGTGCAGGTTGATTCTCCACTAGTGTGCTGGGATGACGATGAGCCTTGTGCTCAAGCCGTTGACTCCTACACATCTGTGTGGGATGACCCCTTGCTAGGCAAGGATTCTTTTTGTGATGAGATGAGCGAGGACCAGGTCGCCTCCTCATCTTATTTCCTGCTTCCTATACCTGAGCTTTTCAGGTATTATTATCTAGGTAGAGGGGTAACTGTTCTATCGCCGTATCGGTACCCGTTACCGACAAGGATATTAGGACAGTTGTCTGTGCACTTTTCTTTTCATAGGCCCATTAGCTAGAACTTTTCTTTTGCTGAATAAGTCGTGCTGGGATGACAATAACCCCAGTACTTATCTTTCATTTTTTTTGCATTTTTATATTTTTTTATGTCAGCTTAGTTTAGTATTTTCTTTTTGTATATTTTTCTTTTATTTTTGCGGAGCTCACCCCTGCAGGTATTCATGGAAACTACGCATTGGCGGGGTTGTGATTCTTCGTATGGCGGGCCTGCTTCTAGTTTTCACGCGTCTTCTGGTATGCTCACTAGCTGAGCATTGGGTAACCTCTTCCCTTAGCTCATTCTGATTTTAATTTCTATATCATTTGCTGTGTAGTTTAGTTTAAGTCTGGGGGAGAGCATGTTTACCTTTTGCACGTGCACATTTCATGTGCATACTAGAAGCATTTTTTTTTTGTTTTATTTTATTTAGTTCATTGCATTATACACCACTGCACCCACATGAGCGCGTGCTTAGCTGTTAGCGTGCCGCGAGTTGAACTTGTGTCTTTGTTAGACGTGGAAAATTTCTGTGCTAGTTTAGGATTGTGCGACGGAGTAAAATGTTGGCCTTGCTGTGTTTCTCGTCAACTGCTCTCGTTTTGTATAGAAATTTGTGTAGATTTAATTTTTCTGTATGCTTATAGTTTTACATTTTTCTATTTGCGTACATATTTCTTATTCTACTCAAAAGTTGGTGAATCCGGTGTGAATCAAACGGTAGCGTAGGAATGTGTGTAGCCGCTACTAGACTCGTATTGCTTGAGTCGGGAGGAAGGATTATCTTTCTCGGTTGCTAAGAACTTGCCCCAAGCTATTCTTGAAGCATTGGTACATGATTAGTCTAGCGTGAGCATGATGTAGGCCACCTTTTGGCCCGGTCTAGCTTTGTACCCATTCCTAACATCGCCCTTGCTAGCCCCTTTGTGCCTACCCTTCCTTTTGATTCAGCTCCACTATATTTGCCAAAGCCTCATAGCTGATCCTAGTCGCACACCCAAGTCGAGCTTAGTGTTTTATATTTTCATGTTGGGTTGTGATGTGGTATTTTTTATTCGTGAAAAAGTGGAAGCGCGCCCAAGTTTTATTTGCTGAAATTGTATATTGTGAAAAGAAAAAGTTTACAAAGAAAAATATTTGAAAAAGAGAAAAGTGAAAATGAAAAGTGAAAAGAAAAAGTTTGATTGAAAATCTTTATTTAAGATGATTTGGATTTGGAGTAGGCGGTGCACACACCCATTTAGTAAAAGTTAAGTCTGGGGGTGTGGTGCACCCGTGTTTATTTTGTGGGCAGCGGGTACTAGTTTTGTACGTTAGCTCATTTGGGTTAGGTGCATACCCTTCATGTTTATCCTTGTTTTCCTCACCATAACCCAAGCCCCATTATTACCTGAAGTCCTACGGACATGCGCTTGAGTTGACTAGTGCCGTGGAGAGAGTGCGAACGGGCAAGCTTATGGTTTCCGACATTGGTGGATTCCTTTGGGGTAATCTTGAGCCCCGGTCTTCGGCAATGCTCACCTTATTGGCCTGTCTACTTTCTCCCTGCGTAAGACCGGATGATTCACCGTGATTCTACTTTGGAGTAATAATAAATTTTTGTTACGCATTGTGAAAACTATAAAATATTTTGTATACTTAAGAATTTCCTCTACTTTATTTTTATGTACGCGAGCATGCGACTTCGCATGGTACTCCGTTCTGCAATTTCTTTGTTAGCTAGTTCATTTTCCCCGTCTGCTTAGGTTTTGTTTGCTCGGGACGCGCAAACGGTTAAGTCTGGGGGTGTGATGAGTCCTCTTTATATACCTATTTTCGGACTCATCTAGGCTTATTTTCTTGTCTTTGCACACCGTTTAGCATCATTTGCACTCCTTTTGGTTCGCTACGGTTTTACACGTCTTGTGCACTCTTTTAGCCTATTTCTGTGCGTGTGTGTATTTCCCTTTTGCTGTGCATTATATTTATGTCTGTGACTGCCATGATCGACATCCCGTCCAGTTTTCCTGCAGGTTCGGGGATTGTGTGGGCGTCCGGCATCGGACTTTCACCATTTTTGGCAAAGGAGTCAATGGTCGTGCGTTTTTACCCACGCACGACCATCGACCTCTTTGGCGCACGATCATCGGTCGTGCGCAGTCATGACCTCTCCTGTGAAAGTTCTGTCCCGGCATATCGCACGATCACCAGCCATACCGCGCACGATCATTGCTCGTGTGCTGCCGGTCGTGCGCAGTCATGACATCTTTTTTCCACTTTTCTGCCTCCATATCGCACGATCACTGACCATATCGCGCACGACCACTGGTCGTGCGCCAGTGATCGTGCGCGCTATTTATTCTGCTTTCTATAAATACGCAGGTTCCGCCCTATTTTGGGGAGATCATCCAAATCCACAATTTTTCCGCCGTTCTTCATCTCGGACGAGGGTTTCCTCCGTCCCCCTTCATCCTCCACCTTAGGGAGGGTCTCCGGGCAAGCTTTCAACGCCAAATCAACGTCGGAGCATCCTCTCGGCCTCCTCCTTCATCCTAGAGCTTCAAGCGGAGTTTTGACCTAGCTTTCTCCATCAAGTTAGGAGGAGCTGGAGCCGCAATCTACGGGTCATTTCAACAAAGAAGACGGGTCCATTGGGAGTGAGTGACAGCCTCCTCTACCCCGGACGCAGTTGAGGACCGAGCTTGGACTCGGATTGACAACCCGGGATTCCAACCGTGAACCCTCAATAAGGCTTCGGATTCGGTCGATTCCCACACCTCTTCCTCTTGTTGTTGTTAGCTTAGTTATTTTCCTTGTATTGATGAAGTATGCTTATTGTAATTAACGCTTGTGCTAAATCATGTCTATGTGATTTGTATTTTCGTTATTTATTGCTTGAGGTGCGCCTTATTACTCCACCATCCATCCGCCCTTGCCGCACTAGCAATTGCTAGTGGCGTGCGTAGCGAAGAGGTGCTTACGACCCTCAGTCCGCCATTCTAACCACCTAATCCGCTAGCCTACTCGTCCATCCGCCAAGCGATTCGGTGCATAGCGGCCCGTGTAGTTTCCATCCCGCCTGGCGAAGCAGTGCATAGCGGCCTGCATAGTAGGATTTCCGCCGTTCTAACCACCTCATCCGCTAGCCTACTCTTCCATCCGCCTAGCGATTCGGTGCATAGCGGCCCGTGTAGTTTCCATCCCGCCTGGCGAAGCATCGCATAGCGGCGTTGCATAGGAGTAGCTTGTTAGATTTTTACTTTATTTTCCACAACCATCAAAACCCCCCATCGTTACCTTCGCCCCGAGGACTTCAATCTCAAGTCCTCCTCGACATTAACTCATCCCTTACTGTGTTCCTCAAGATACCGACACTCGGGAATTTATTCCCAAACTTTATTACTTGTGCGACCGGTGCGCTTGCCGTATTCTACACGCATCAGTAACCTCGACATTAATCTACTATGACTTCTCCACCTAGTTCAAACCCAGCTCTACACTGACATTATTTAGTACTTAAGAATTGACTATTTAGCAACTTTGACTAGACATTTCCGAGTCTATAGAACTCGTGTGAGGATGTGTAACCATCCGTTGGAAAGGTATTTCCAAGTTCTACAACTTCTGTATTTGTTCCATCACCCAAATAAGAGCGTAACATACTCGAAATCAGCCTCAAAGTTTATTGCATACAGAAAACAGATTTCTGCACGTTTAACATGTCAGCCCAGCAAATTTGATTGGACTTTCCAGAGGCCACATACAATGTATGAAAACATGTAACCATCTATTGGAAAGTTCTTTCTAAGGGATACAACTTTCGCATTTAGTCAAAATCCTAGATCTGGCCGTAACATGCTCGAAAATGGCCTCGAAATTCGCTACGCGCAGAAAACAGATTTTTGCGCGCATCTTAAAGCAAAACTAACGGCATCGGTTCATCTTCTTCCAATTGCCATTAAATCAACACTACATTCAGAATTTCCTCCTCCCTTATTCACCCTCAATAGGCCAGCTCTCTTCACAAAACCAAGTCCTTCTACTTCAATCGAAGAGAGGTGAGGTTGAAGACTTCAAATCTCTTGGACACCTATCCTAGCATGGCTTCTTCCTAGGAGATCTCCATCTCATAATTCGAACTATTTTGATTTGACATCTCTCCTAGAGAATAACAATGGATCTATCACCAAGGGAGAGGATAGGAAGCTCACCTCTTTTCTGGCGGTTCCGGCCATGGATCTTGTCACCCTTCTTTGCAGCATGGCTCTCTCTTCTTTGGTGATGTTCTTCACGGAAAAGAAAGGCTCTTCCTCCCAGAACTCTGACTCCAACGATCTTTTCTTTCTGACGATTTCACACTATAACGGCTTGGCAAGATGAAAGATCATGACGGCTAGGGTTCGATTTTTCCTCTTTATAATAAGTTATTAGGGTTGAGTCATTCCGCCATGTGTCGCCGCGCTATTTGATCATCCTATTTTTACCTTAATTAAGTATTATTTGAATTGAACGGTCTAAGGAATCACTTCGCATGAATCCCGAAGTCTGGTTCATTCTGTCTACACAAAAGAGAGAATCTGCCTGAACCGAAAATCGCACAAGTTAAATTCGACGAGTATCAATTTCCATACTTGACAAATTAGCGAGACCCATCGAGTAATATTGACGAATTGATCTCTAAACCTGTCAAACTGTTTACGTGATTCTCGATGAATCCTGCTCCAAACACGCCTAATTAGCTAAGTGATATTCGACGAATTTGTCGAATATCCTTAGTGATATTCGATGAATTCATCGAATATCCTTAGTGATATTCGACGAATTCGTCGAATATCCTTAGTGATATTCGACGAATTCCTCTTAGAAGAAATTCCTAAGTTTTCTCCTCCCGAATTCTTCCCCTCCATATTAAACGGATTTGTTGGATATCAACAATGATATCTAACGAATTTCCCTTAACCATTTTCTCCAAATTCCTGGCTTTGGGTGCGTAGAGTATCAACCAATGATACTCGACGAATAGGGGGTCAAACTCAATGAATTCCATACGGCTAACTTCCCATACATTCTCAATGAATTTGTCGGATATCCCTGGCGATATCCGACAAATTCCCCTTGGTCGATTTATATTAAGTCCATTCCCCCATTATTCGTTGAGTATCACTCAACCCTAACCCTTCGGCCAATGCACCCTGAGTCTGAGTAAAGTCTCTTGACTTAGAATGTGTGTGAGGGGCCTAGCGTGAAATGGTTCGTTACATGTTGTAGGGAGACAATCTCCTCAGCTTGTCTCTTGGCATGCCTTTTGATCTTCTTCAGAGCATCCAGAATTGAATCATACTTGTCAATCAATTGATTGACATCATCTTCAAAATCTAATCCCTCTTACCACTGGAAGAAGTGATTGCATCAGATTCTGAGCCAGACTCATTGATAAAATAGGAGACTGGTATTTAGTTTACCTTATCAGGAAAAGAAATGACATGATTTTATTTTGATATGGCCATGATACTGTACTCCTCATCCTCTTCATAGTCACTATCAGCTGAGGATAGTAGCTCCTTGATGCCAGATGGGGCAGTAGGGAGTTCAGCATCTTCTTCAATGGACATGAGGCTAATGTAGGCCTCCTCTTCTTCTGATTCTTAAGATTTAGAATCACTATCTAATAAGCTGACAATCTTCTTTGCCAACAAGCTCTTTTCAGCCTTCTTGACCTTATGATGTTTTTTTCCATCAGACTTCATCAGCTCCTTCCTCTTAACTGGACAGTCAGAAATGACATGTCCACTCCTTTTGCAACAGTAACAAACGACATTAGTTTTAACATATTTGTTCTTTTTGGAGTCATACCTTTCCCAGAGGGATAAATTCTGGACTTCTCTTTGCTGGAGTGGGGCTTTCTTGATGAAGAGCTTGAAGAGCCCTTATTCTTCCACTGTCTTATCCTGCTCAGCAACTTCTTAAATTGCTTGGAGAATAGTGATAGTTCTCCATCTGATAGTTCATTCCCAAAGGAGCTGGGATCTGAGCATTCTGACCCTACAACTCTTCTTAGAGGAGAAGAATGTTGGATCCCTAGTTTGGATTTGGGCTAGGTTCACTAATTTAGGCAAAGTAAGACCCACATTGTATAGTTGGGGTCTAGTATAGTGTCTTAGGTGTCAGTTAGGTCAATAACTCCGAGAGAGAAGACCAAAACATCAGAGACTTAGAAGAGAGCAGAGACTGAACAAGGCATAAAAGTCGTTTGATAATCTCTGAAGAAAGCTCGACGATCTTCGTTCTGCGTTCGACGATCTCAGAGTTAAATCTCTAAATGTTGAGATCGACGATCTTTGAACTTAGTTCGACGATCTCTGATCTACTTTCAGGATAGAGATTGACGATCAACCATCTCAGTTCGACGATCTTGAAGCCCAATTTGGAAGGCAGATTTTCAAGTCATCGATCACAGGGCTCAGCTCGATGATAGAGGATGTTTGAGTTCGACGATCTCAGGACCAAATCGACGATTACTGCTAGATCAACATTTTATTCCCAGCAATTATTATTTTCCTTATTGGCTTATTATTATATTGCTTATATGACTCTGAGTGATTAATGCATATATTCTCTGAATATAGCCATTCATTTGCAAGCATTAATTACTGGTATTCACAGAGTTATTATACAGCCATTCTCGAGATTGTTAGGGAAATGAGTTAATTCTCTAATAGTCGTTGCACGAGTTCCCGTGATTCCTGCAGTTAATCAAAGTGTGCCATTTCAAATTCAGTTTGGAATTATTCAAAGAATAGATACTCAGAGAATAAAAGAGATAGAGAATGATTTTGTAGGAGAGATAAACATAGACAGATATTTTTAGAGAACACAAGACAGTAAAAAAAAGGAACAGCTTTCAGTTCTTCATACAAGTGTTCATCCAGGAAGCCAGTAGAGACATTCATCTTCAATCAGTCTCAGCTTTCTTGAATTCAAGACCTATACCCTGTACAAGGCTTTGGATTCCTGAACCAATCAAAATCATCAGGACAAGCCTTGACTCCATCAGGATCACTCTCAAGTCTTCTCTCATTTACTTGAGAAAAGAGAAGACAACTCAACTCTTTCTTTCCCCCCCCCCTGTGTACAGGGTTCTTACTCCCTTCAAAAGTAATTCCTTGTTATGAGGTCTCCTGATCAAAAGACATTAAGTGGTTTTCCGGCACCTGATCAAAAGCTAGAAGGGTTGCAATATCTCTCTAGAAATAGATATTTCTTGGTGGCAGTCACCTGATCAAAAACCTGAGAGTGATTCCTACAAGGGTGGTAGAAGAGTGGATGTACCCAGATTTGGGGAACCACTATAATTTCTTGTACCGTCTGGTTGCTCTTTCTCTTTCTGTTCTTGCAATTTGCTGTGATATTTAATATAGCTCTCCAGTTTTCTGTATTGATTTATTTATTGACATCACCTATTTTAAACTCTGATAGAATAGCATAAAACAGCCAAATTTTTTAAACACTCTTTTCACACCCCCCCCCCTCAAGAATAGACTTGAATAACTCACTCCTTTCAATTAGTATCAGAGGATTGTTGTATTTCCTAGTTGTATAAGCTACCACTTGAACCAAGATCCCTGCTTATTAAGATTTCCTTTTTCTTAGTTATTCATTTATCACATGGCACAGAACAAGGACTATGCAAGCACCAGACCTCCAGTCATTAACTTAAATAAGTTCAGTATCTGGAAGGCAAGAATTAGACTTTACATGAACTCAATTGATGAAGACATCTTCAACTCCATTTTGACAGGTCCACCTCAACCAACTGCAGCCATCTTTTTATCAATTGACATTGATACAGTTCCACCATAAAATTGGACTAATGCATAGAAGAAAGCAAAGATTGTTGATGCAATGGCCATGAACATACTGGCCTAGACTATGTCAGATGACACATTCCAAAAGGTTACTGATTACACATCAGCAAAGGCCATCTGGGACTATTTGAACCAGATGGTGGCTGGATCAGTGGAAGAAAGAAAGGACAGAAGATCCCTTCTCATTTCCATGTATGAGAACTTCAGAAATGAAGATGAAGAGACAGTTGAAGAAATGTATAGCAGACTGAGTGTCATCATCAGTGAACAGAGAACATTGGAAAAGGACATTTCACTGACTGAGATCAATGACAAGATATTGATGTGTCCTCCAAGCTAATGGGACACAAGGATCTGGCCAATCAAGTATGCCAGAAGTATTACAGAAATTTCCACAGAAACACTTCTAGGAAAGCTCAAATCTTTTGAACACCTGATAAAGACTAGGGAGGCAGAGCAGAAGGCTTCTAGTCCAGTCAGGAAAGAGCAGAATATTGCTTTTAAGGCTACAGAGGAAACAGCAGCTCCTGCTGTTAATAAAGAGTTCTTGAGTCTCTTAGCAAAGTGATTCTACAAGATGGGCAAAAGAGATTTCAGGAAGAAGTCATCAAGACAAGAAGATAAACTTAGGTATGACAAAACACCAACTAAAGAAGTTGTTTTTTTTTGTTGCAAGAAACCTAGACACTACATCTCTGAGTGTCTAAAAAATCAGAAGGAGAAAAGAAAGGACAAGACTCCAGAAAATAGAAGTACAGCAAGCCTTCCTCAAGCAAGCATAAGAGGAAAGAGAAAGGCTTTGTAGCAGAAACCTGGAGTGATACAGAAGAGGATTCCTCTTCCTCTAGCTCCAGTGATGAAGATGAAGAGGAAGCAAAGGCAAAGGAAGTTTTCCTAATGGCAATTGATGCTTCCAGCACTCATTCAGAAGATGACTTATCAAATGATGAAGAACCACTCTCTGAAGTGGATCAGGTACTCTCATCCTTTGACTTTAATTCTGAAGATTTTGTACCTGAATCCAAAACTATGTGTATGGATTTAATTAGCTTAGATAAAGAAATTAAACTACTTAGAGAGCAATTAAATGATCAAAGTAATTTAGTTGCAGAAAAAAATCAACTAAAATATGATATTACACTTGCAAATGAACAGATAATTAAATTAAAAACTGAACTAGCTGAGGCAAGGCAACTTGAAGAATCCCTTAATGGGAGAAGGCTCAAGCTGATGGAAATTACAAGCACCGTTAATTCCAGACTCACTGGCAAGATGGGCTTGGGGTCCTCATCAAGCCAACCCCCACTGGTTTAGAAAAATATATTAAGGACTCCTGTAAAATTCATTTCTGAAAAGTGTAAAGAACTAATCTATGAGAAACCCTCAACTGCAAATAAGAACAAACCTAACAAACAGAAAAATAAAAACAGACAAAATCAAAACAAAAACAATGTTCAGCAATTTTTGTCGAACTCAGCTCGACGAAATGTGAACAAATCGTCGAACCCAGATCGACGATCTTTGAACGAAAAATTTTACTATAATCAATCGTCTTACTACGATCGATGATTTCTGTATGGATCATCGAGCAGAGATCGATGAAATTGGGGCACAAAGAATGAGTATTATCCTTCTCTGAGCAAAGATCTCCGATCTCAACCCATGTCGTCGAACTCAGATCGACGATCTCACTTCCAATTGTCAAACCCAGTAAAAAGTAATAAAACTTTAAGCCTTAACAGAAATTCTAACCTTAACAAAAACTCTAATCAGAAAAGAGAAACAGTTAACCCTTTCACCCTTTGGGAATTACCACCTAGGAGATATCATCCACTAGGATATAAATCTCAGCCAACTAGTTATGTTATCTAAAGCTTTTCTTATTAAGAAAATAAAGGACCCAAGGTAAACTGGGTCAAGAACATTTAATCTTTTAATTATTACAGGTAAAGAAGATTCCATCATATAACCAGCAATGGTATCTGGATAGTGGGTGCTTAAAGCACATGACTAGATGGAAGGACAACTTATAAGCTATAAGTCAAAGCTAGGACCTAAAGTTATCTTTGGTGACTCCAACTATTGCCAGACTGAAGGCTATGGAGAAATCAAGATAGGAACTGTCATATTCAGGAAGGTTGCATATGTAAGTGGATTGTAACATAACTTGATCTCCATCAGTCAACTTTGTGATGAAGGATTTCAGGTAATATTCAATCAATCCTCTTGCATTATTTCTTCGCCTGACAGCATTGTTTTCTTAACAAGATCTAGAGTAGGTAACATTTATATTGTTAACTTCAATTCAGCCATAAATGAAATTTGTTTATTTAACCAATATTGTAATCAAAATGAACTATGGCATAGGAGGTTAGGACATGTAAACTTAAAATACATTATTAGGCTATCTAAGGACAACCTTGTAAGAGGATTGCCTTCTTACCCCTATAAGAAGGAAAGCCTGTGCAGAGCTTGTCAACTAGGCAAGCAAATTAAAAATAGTTTCAAATCCATTAATAAGAGTTACTCACCTAGGATTTTGTATTTGCTTCACATGGATCTCTTTGGACCCAGTGCTGTACAAAGCCTGGGAGGGAAGCCTTACACCTTGGTTATTGTAGATGACTTCTCCAGGTTTACTTGGGTGTTCTTCTTGAAAAACAAGTCAAATAACTTCAAGGTTCTTACAGATTTTCTCAAGTTCATACAGAGTGAGTTCTCTACTCAAGTTGTATTGATCAGAAGTGATCATGGAACTGAGTTTGAGTCTCCTCTTATGCAAGAGTTCTGTGAGAAGGAAGGTATCAGGCAATTTTTTTCTGCTCCTAGAACTCCTCATTAAAATGGGGTAGCTGAAAGGAAAAAAATAGAACCCTGATTGAAGCTTCAGGTACATTACTTGTTGATGCATACTTGCCCCTTTCCTTTTAGGCAGAGGCAGTGAGCACAGCTAACCATGTCCTGAATAGAAGTTTAATACATAAGCTTAAGTCTAATACCCCTTATGAGCTACTTAAAGGGAAGAAACATAAAGTAGACTATTTTAGAGTATTTGGTTGTGTTTGTTATATACATATTAACAACAGAAAATACACTAGAAAGTTTGAAGCCAAGTCTTAAATGGGAATTTTTCTAGGATATTTCCAAGTAAGCAAGGCTTATAGGGTCTATAATAAATCTATCTTGAAAATTGAAGAGTCTGTACATGTATCTTTTGATGAAACTAACATGTTTTATAAGGAGAAGATTACTTCTACAAGTCAGACTTTGCAGGTACCTACTTTGTGTGAGAATTTGGAAGCTATGACCATCACCCCTGAGGCAGTTACATCATCTCCATAAGTAGTTGAAGACAGTGATGAGGAAATCAGTGAGCCCACTGATATTGTTCCAGCAGCTGAAATAATTCCACAAGAGGAAATACCCCCAATAGCTGTTGAACAACCAACTCCTCCTACTGATTTAGTCACACTTAGAGATCATCCTATATCTCAATTGATTAGAGACATATCAACAAGTGTGCAGACTAGACATCAACTCCACCAAGACTTGATGCATGCCTTCTTCATCTCTCAAGTTGAACCTCATTCCATCCAAGATGCTGAGCAAGATCCCCACTAGATCCTTACAATGCAAGAGGAGCTCAACTAATTTGAGAGAAGTAGAGTTTTGGAATTGGTCCCAAGACCAAAGAACTACCAAGTAATTGGCACAAAAATGGGTGTTCAAAAACAAGATGGATACACAAGGTGCAATTATAAGGAACAAGGCTAGGCTTGTTGCTCAAGGGTATAGGCAGGAAGAAGGCATTGATTATGATCAAACCTTTGCACTAGTGTCAAGGTTAGAGGCAATCAGAATTTTCTTGGCCTATGCTGCTTCTCAAAAATTCAAAGTCTATCAAATGGATGTAAAGTGTGCTTTTCTAAATGGAGAACTCAAAGAAGAGGTGTATGTTGAACAACCACCAGGTTTTATCTCTCCAACTCAACCTTCTTTTGTTTATAGGTTGCATAAAGCTCTCTATGGCCTCAAGCAAGCTCCAAGAGCTTGGTATGAGACCCTAGCTTGCTTTTTTTTAGAACATAGATTCTCTAGCGGTATAGTAGATAGGACTTTATTTATAAAGCATCATCATGACAAAATATTATTAGTACAAATATGTGTAGATGACATAATATTTGGCTCTACAGATCCATAATTATGCAAGAGGTTTTCCAACCTTATGCATTCAAAGTTTGAGATGAGTAGTATGGGTGAGCTCTCCTACTTTCTTGGTATCCAAGTCAAGCAGGCACCTGATGGCATTTTGCTATCCCAATCTAAGTATGCTAATGAGCTGATCAAAAGGTTTGGGATGGCTAGTGCCTCAGCTAAGAAAACACCCATGGCTACCAATGCTGTGATTGACTCTGATGAGCATGGGAAACCTGTTGATCAGAAATTATATAGGGCCATTGTTGGGTCCTTGTTATATCTCACAACAAGTAGGCCAGATATCATGTTTGCCACATGTCATTGTGCTAGGTTCCAGGTTAACCCTAAAGAATCCCACCTTATTTTACTTAAAAGGATTTTGAGATATATAAAGAGTTGCCCAAATCTAGGACTCTGGTATCCTGCTGAGTCAGAATTTGAGATGACTGGATACTAAGATGCTGACTTTGTTGGATGTAAAGTAGATAGGAAAAGTACCTCTGAAACATGTCAGTTCCTGGGTGCTAGACTTGTCTCTTGGTTTTTTAAAAAGCAAACAACTTTGTCTATATCAACAGCAAAAGCTAAATACATAGCAGCTGGCAGTTGCTATTCTCAGATGTTATGGATACAAAATAAGCTACTACACTATGAATACAACTTAAATAATTCAACTATATTTTGTGATAGTACTAGTGTTATTTCTATAGCACAGAATCCATTCCATCATTCTAGGACTCATCATATAAATGCAAGGCATCATTTCATTAGGGAGTGTGTAGACAAAAAGAAAATTAATCTCACCTTCATCCCTACTGATTTGCAAAGGGCAGATATTTTCACCAAACCCTTGGATGAAAAGAAACATCTATTCTTCATGAATAAGCTAGGTATGATTAATGGAGATGAGATTATTTAACTTTTTATCTGAGCTCAACAATTTGTTGACAGATCGTCGAACGAAGATCGACGATCTGCTAGCGTCTCGTGAAGTCGATCGTCAAACGGAGATCGACGATCACTTCTTAATGAAACAATTATCGCCGAACGGAGATCGACGATTTTTGGTTCAGAGAATTTAGCATCTATCTGAGATTGACAATTTATTCCTTCTCTTCGATCTGAGGTTACTGAACTCATTTTATATTAAAATATTTCGCCAACCTCGGTTTTGAAGTTGTTTTAGTAGGTAATTCGCTTGACTAATCTCGTCTCTTTGTTTTCTTAAACCTTATAATCTAGGGTTTAGATGGAAATAGTCACGCGTTTTCCATTTCCCTTCTGCACTTGATCTTTGTTTTTTTCTCTGCAGGAAGTCTCAATTGGCACTTACAGCGGCGATTTTGTCAAGCATGAAATTCGATTCTAGTTTTGATATTGATCTGGAATCATTCAAGCACAATGATCAGATTTTTCAGGACGTGTTGAAACTGTTTGATGCGCCGAAGTTACAGAAGCTGATGACGACAAGGATGAAGTTTCCAGTGACAAAAATCAAGGAATGGGCTTAAACTTCTTCATCAGACGAACAGTCATTTATAGGAACTATTTCTGGACAGGCGGTAAGTCTAACCCCTATCGTTCTTACTGAAATTTTCGGTTTTGTTAATGGATAAGATGATATTAATTTGGATAAAGAAGAATTTTTTTTCATGCTTGCCAGAATGGGTCATGCTGATGCAAACCCTAGCAAGCTTCTGAAAAAGAACTTGTCCCCACAATACAAGTTCTTGGCAGATATTATGGGTAAAGTGCTGCTTGGGAAGCACACTGCCCATGATAACATATCCAGGCACCAATTTCTTTTGATGAGTGCCTTGGTTAATCAGAAGGTAGTAAATTGGGCTGAAACCTTGTTTTATTTGATTAAGAAGATGACAAATAAGAGAGAGGTCTCTTTTGGCAGGATTCTAGGGATTTTTCTCACTGAAAAATGCCCTGAGGTATTGACATCCCCAACAACCTTCATCAATGCTTCCAAGAGGCTGACCCCAGTTCTCTTTGGATAGTGGGAGAGGAATATCTCAAAGCCCTCTAGGGCTCCCTCCACCCACAGGGCTTCTGAGGACACAAGGACCGTTTCAGTCACTCCTCACCCTAGGGAAGATGAGCCAGAGATTCCTCCTCCTCCTCTTTCATCCCAAGCTAGACCTATTTCTCCACCCCCAGCCAGATAAACTTCTCCCTTTTCACATCCATCAACTCCTCCTCCAAGCCCTCCTTCAGCATCTCCTCCTCCACTATCCCCTCTACCAAATTATCTAAAAGAGATCCCTACCACTAACATTTCTATCCAAACCTCACCAACCTTTGATCTTAACTTTTCAACACCAACTCCTTCACCTTACCCTTCCCCAACTCATTTACTATCTCATGAAACTCATGAACCTTCCCCTCCTTCCCCCCATCCAAAACAAATGGTTATCCCTGAATCAACCACTCAACCTACCATTTCCACCATCTGCACAGCTTGTGGACATTCTACTTCTTCCCTACCATCCACATCATCTGACCCATCTGCTCTCATTGCTCTCCTTACCCCTACCATCAAAATCATTGTAGAGGATGTCATTACACCTATACTAGCCTCTTTCAATTCTTTTGTTGCCTCTTTCTCTGGCCCTTCTTCATCTAGGGGTCTGGTAGCGGAAAATACTACAACCAGGCAAGGGGAGATGTCCGGTGAAGAAGTCCCTCCTCCTCCAACAGTTACAGTTTTGGTAGTTGTAGATACAGAGTTTGAGGATATAGTGTAAATAGATGCAGTGCTTGAAACATTTCTGATAAATGATTCTTTGGATTCTTTGGAAGTAGAAACTCTTTCTGGTGGACATACTGTACATCCTTCGGGAGAATTTTCTGCTATCTTAGATCATTTTGATCTCTCTTTTAGCACAATTCCTTCTTTTAAAATTCCTCCATATTGTACAGATATTGTATATTATAGTGATCTAGTGAGCACTGATGTTTTACATCAGCTTCTTTAGAGTCTTTCAGCTCCAGTGCCTGAGCACTCTACAGATCCATAAGTTGAGCTCATCAATATGCCAGAGGCTGAGATTTCAGAGCCCAAGGATTTCTCTCCTCAAACCTATGTATGTTCTACTTCTCCAGTCCTAGACTTGGATGAAGTTATGGTTGCTGATGCAGTAGAAGAACTTTCAGTTATCAAAGAGATTGATTATTTATATGATAATCAACTAGGCTTATCTGATAATGATTCAGATACAGATTCAGACTCAGATCCGGATGTCAGCAAGAAGAAGAAAGTGACCAAGAAAAGAAAAACTCCAGTAAAGGAAGTGCCTAAGTATAATCCTCAAGATGACATTCCTTACTTCATCAGGCACAATATTACTCTCACATCAACTACTCCTCACTTGATGAGATTTTCCAAGAATAAGATGAAGGTTCAAAAGAAAAGGAGAAAGACTGGTTCCTCTCTTGTCAAAGTTTTCAGGAAGGATCCACCACCTCCTCCTCCTCCTCCTTTAGCAGGTGCTAGTGAGAATGTTGCTTCTAGGACTGCTATCTCCTCCCAGCAGCAGAGTTCTTATGCCCCTCACTCTCACAGTAGACCATCCAGGTCTTACTCTAAGGGTTATTCAAGAAGGAGAGGTAGACAACATGATCAGGCTGACAGAGAGGTTTGTTCAGATTATAGTAGGATATTTAGAATTCCTGTAAAGTTCGGTGAATTCAGACTCCTCCAAATCTCCATGATAGTCAGTCTCAGCATTCAGCAATAGAAACAAAATTCCAAGAACAGTTAATCAGGCACAGGAAGCATCTAAAGATCTCTCTTGATTCAAAAAAAGATTCTTCACAGTATGAACCTGAGCTAGGTCCAAACTTCAGGATGGCTAGGTTTCATGAATTGATTGCTCTCTCTCCCAGAAAAACAAAGTTAGAAAAGAAGGAGCTGATCCTTCTCAATTTTTAACAATGTCCAAGTACAGGGAGAAAGAGTTTGAACTATTTGATATTGATAAGAATGTTTTTGATGTTAATGCCTATATGCAGGTTCACCCTGAGGCAATTGATCTAAGAGCAGCATCCATAAAAGTTCTTGGTGAAGCTGATATGAAATTGACAAGATAGCAAGCAGTAGATGCAAAAAGATGAATTGAATTTACTAAGCCAGCTTCTGGCAAGACTTAGTACTATTTTTTTTATGTCTATATCTCCTATTGTAAATATCTGTTGAATTTTTCTTATCATTCATAATAGATATGTTTGTTTAGTTTTGTTGTTGTATTCATTTATTTTGCTTAGTAACCTCACCCAAATAGGGGGAGATTGTTGGATACCTATTTTCAATTTGGGCTAGGTTCACTAATCTAGGCTAAGTATAACACACATTGTATAGCCAGGGTTTTGACTAGTGTTTTAGGTATCAATTAGGTCAACAACTAAGTGAGATAAGACCAAGACATCAGAGACTTAGAAGACAGCAGAGACTGAACAAGGCAGAAAAGTCATTCGACGATCTCTGAAGAGAGCTCGACGAACTTTTTTCTGCATTCGACGATCTCAGAGTTAAATCTCTAAATGCTGAGATCGACGATCGCTGAACTTAGTTCAATGATCTCTGATCTACTTTTAGGATAGAGATCGACGATCAACCATCTAAGTTCGATTATCTTGAAGCCCAGTTTGGAAGGCAGATTTTCAAGTCATCGATCAAAGGGCTCAACTCGACGATAGAGGATGTTTGAGTTTGACGATCTCAGGACCAGATCGATGATTACTATCAGATCAACATTTTATTCCCTGCAGTTATTATTTTCCTTATTGAATGATTATTATATTGCTTATATGACTCTGAGTGATTAATGCATATATTCTCTGAAAATAGTCGTTCCTTGGCAAGCATTAATTACTGGTATTCACAGAGTTATTATACAACCATTCTTGGGATAGTTAGGGAAATGAGTTAATTCTCTTATAGCCGTTGCACGAGTTCCCATTATTCCTGCAGTCAATCAATGTGTGCCATTTCAAATTCAGTTTGGAATTATTCAAAGAATAGATACTCAGAGAATAAAAGAGATAGAGAATGATTTTGTAGGAGAGATAGACATAGACAGATTTTTTTAGAGAACACAAGATAGCAAAAAAAGGAACAGCTTTTAGTTCTTCATACAAGTGTTCATCCAAGAAGCCTGTAGAGACATTCATCTTCAATAAGTCTCAGCTTTCTGGATTTCAAGACCTACACCCTATACAAGGATTTGGATTCCTGAACTAATTAAGATCATCAGGATAAGCCTTGACTCCATCAGGATCACTCTCAAGTCTTCTCTCATTTGCTTGAGAAAAGAGAAGACAACTCAACTCTTTCTTCCACCACCCCTCTGTGTATAGGGTTCTTACTCCCTTCAAAAGTAATTCCTGGTTGTGAGGTCTCCTGATCAAAAGAATTTAAGTGGTTTTCCGGCACCTGATCAAAAGCTAAAAGGTTTGCAATATCTCCCTTGAAATAGATATTTCTTGGTGGCAGTCACCTGATCAAAAACATGAGAGTGATTCCTACCAAGGTGGTAGAAGAGTGGATGTACCCAGATTTGCGGAACCACTATAATTTCTTGTGTCGTCTGGTTGCTCTTTCTCTAATTATTCTTGCTACTTGCCGTGATATTTAGAATAGCTCTCTAGTTTTCTTTTATTTATTTAATTATTAGTATCACCTATTTTAACTCTGATAGAATATCATAGAATTGCCAAAAGTTTTAAACACTCTATTCACCCCCCCCCCCTCTAGAATAGATCTGAATAACTCCCTCCTTTCAAAGAAGTCTTTTCTCTACATATTCTTATGGCTTCAGCTCTGAAGGCCACTGACTTCTCTTTGATGAGAGATCTGGCTGCATCCCCTTCAGCCTTCATAGATTTCAGTTGCATCTCATAGGATAGTAGGCTTCCTAAAAAAGTTTTGAGGTAGAGTGTTGGCCAGGTTGCAAACTTATCTGATGGCATTGATCTTGATATATCATTCCTTGTTTAGGGATCTCAAGAACTTGTCATAGAGCTCATAACTAGTGAACTGTCTGCCATATGTGATCAGATTGTTCACTATAATGAAGAACTTCTCATAGCATTCAGCTATGGAGTATTTATTCCCTTGCTTGAATTCTTCATACAGTTGATTCAGGAGGGATATTTTGTCATCCCTCACCTCCTCTGCCCCGTAGATAATGAGATAGTCTCACATTTCCTTGGATGTCTTGTAGTGGACAAGGTTCTAGAAGGTGGAGTCATCTATGGAACTAACAATGATATTTTGTGCCCTCTTATCCATGGTTGCAAGGATGACCTCATCCTTGGTCATCTTAGAGTATTTCTTTGGGGTTTGGACACTATAATTTTGGATAGAGATCTTTATGGGAATGAAGGGTCCTTCCTGAACTATAATGGAGATCCTAGGGTCAGAAGCTTGCACGAATAACCTGACCCTCTCTTTCCAAATCCCAAAATTCTCTTTTTTGCAGATAGGGATCTTCATGGAGCACAAATCCTTGTAGTTCTCACTTGAACCCATGGAGCAAAACTTCAGCTACTCTTAGAGATTTTTTTAGACTGTTAAGTTCTTTTTGAACAACCTCCCATAGATACTACTTGAAAGTCATTGTTTTAAGAGTAGCTAAACACTTAGAGGGGGAGTGAATAGGTTTTAAGTATTTTGTGACTATCTTTTAGTTTGGTGAGTTTAGTGATTTACTTTATGTTAGCTTTCAAAAATTGACACCAGCAAACCAGTATTTATAGTGGTTCCCTAAGGTATTGGTATATTAACTTCCCTCCCACCTTTCTAACAGAGTGTTAGACAAGGCAATCTCCACCAAGACACGGCCCAATGATCTTACAACACAGATCCCTCAGGATCTCTCAAACTCCTCCAAGTCCTATCTCAAGCCCAAGGCCATACACTCAGAGATAAAATCACCTATAGCTCAGTGATCCTTCTGATCACCTACCTCAAACTTAATCCAAAGTCCTACACACAGGCTAGGAGGTTAGACCTACACTCAGATCCACCACAGGATCCTACCTTAGAGAATAAATCTCTTACCTCAGGCATATAGGCCCTACCTCAGATCCATAGAAGGATCCTAAAACTTAGCCTTTATATTTCAGGCTTACAACTCAGATCCAGAATGATCTTACAGAAAGAGTGAGTTTGGTTTTGATTACTTGCCCCAGAGAAAGTGTTCTTTGAGCCTTCTCACTAGACTTAGTGAGCTCAGCCCAACTTCTTTGCAGCACTAAGGAAGTAGATATTCAGATTAGTTCAGCTTGTGTTGGGAAGAATCTTAAAAATTGGAGCTTCTGAACTAGCTGATGAAGACAAAATGATATTGTTGGGTTTTATTTCTTCAATCAACCAACCTAATCTGAAGTCTTCGGACTTGCTGTTGAACACCAGTTGCAAAGCTCTTCTGCTTCATTTTTCAGGAAGAAGATGATCTAGAAATCTTTTTTTCCAAAAGTCAAAAAGCCCATTTTAATTTCTCGAAACTCTCTTTTTATTTCCGGTAAATCCAACGACTATATACAAAGTGTGGACCCCTAGAATGGGTAATTGCAGCACAACTTTTGCATTAACTACAGTATAAAAGGCAAGCGACACCTTTTGTCTTCTAGCATGTAAAACCTGTAATATTAGAATTTCTACAAACGTCAGCATGACTTGCTCTTGTGGACTTAGCAGATTCCAGACAATCTTCATAGGCATTGAGTAAAGCCTTGTCACTCATCGCAAAAGTACTTTGCTGAATTTTGCATCTTCAGGCATTGAGTGAACCTTCATCACTCAACGCTTTGACATTTATAGTCTATCTATTAAGGCGTTGAGTGACCCTTCATCACTCAACGCTTCTGGACTTAGTTGAAGGTTCTCTACATGAAGGCATTGAGTACAGCTTCTTCACTCAACCCTCTGTCCTTGACTTAGCTTCTTGATGAGGTGTTGAGCATCCTATCTTAACTCAGCACTTCTATATATTGACAGAATTTTTTTTGAGTAGACGTTGAGTGAACATTCTTCACTCAACACTTTTGTACTTAGCCAGACTTCTTGTTTGTACCACTAAGGCTTTGACTGCTTGATCTTCTGTCAACGCTTTTATCCTCTTGGCATTGAATGAATTACCTTCACTCAATGCTTCTGTCCTTAGACAGATTTCTTATCAGCAACTCTGAGGCTTTGACTGCTAGAGCTTCTGTCACTGCTTTTAGCCTTTAGCATTGAGTGAACTGCCTTCACTCAATGCTTCTATACTTAGCCAGATTTCTGCTTTGCAAGCATCCTGTCTTGAGTCCATCTATCATTGTGACTCAGATTACATGTCAAATTAGTGCAATAGAGAACAACTTGGATACATTGAACTTAGAGCATGCATTAAATATATTCATATGTATACCATTAACTTGTGGGCCTTCTTCAAATCCAGGACATTGTGATTAATGGACCCAACACAAATATATGAAGATATAGTGATAGTATTCTTCCCAGTTTTGGTTCTGGAATGCATTATATTATTCTTTCAAACAGCAACTTTGCTCAGTCTATTTTCTTAGATAGAATTATCTTGGTCATGAGTTCAAACATGGATATCTTATCATGAGAACATGTCTTGCAGAGCAGAGCTTTCCCAACTATATTTGCTAGAAACTTTCCTCTTAGATTCAGTTCCTTCCTTAATAATGATCCAATGGTGTTCTTTGTGAGCCCACGCCACTTTAGAGCTTACTTCACATCATTCGGATATAAGTCATCTTCTTCATCAGACTGCTTGACCTTGGGTAGTTGCAGTGCTTTGTACAATCTCTTTGGAGTGATTTTGATCTTAAGTCCACTGATGGAGGATTTGATTTTGTTTGAGGATGAGTCGACAGTGGCATTAGAGTATAATTCATGAACTTCTCTCTTCCATATCAAGACAGGCTTTGACAGGACAAAACCTATGTCAGGGGTCTGTAGTAAGTGTAGCACTAACTGAACTTCTTCTAGAGCATCTTTGAAACCATTTCGCACGAGTTTTGACCCTTCGAATAGGAAATCCATTCCTTTTGGCTCCATGAATTCTTTGAGTTCTTGTAGATTTATCGGGCTTTCGTCGTAGGGAGGAAGAAAGACTAAAGGGATAGGAATACCGTATTTCATTCTAAGCACACACACCTCTATTTATACTAATTCTTATTTGAGAATGTGGAGAGGCGCGTACCTATTGTGATAATAATGAGGAGATCAACGACTGAGATTAATCCTGTGAGATAGCCGCAAATAGAGGTCCCTATGAGAATTCATCGAGTTCTCTCGACGCATTTGACGCGCTCGACACATTAAGTTTTCTCAACACTCTCGACGCCTAGACACTTAGACTTAGTGCACTCGATTCTTTATGTTGGCTCAACACACTCGACGCCTGACCACTTAGACTCAGTGCATTCGATGCTTGGAAGTCCATGTCTTTCTTGATATCTTGTAAGAGTTAATTTTGTCTGTAACACATATGCATGAAAATACTCAAGTTATACTAAGTTCAATATACCCAACTTAATTTTGAAGGTGTTGAACTTGGCTTCATCTAGTGTCTTAATAAAAATGTCAGCTACTTGTTTGTCTATAGGGACAAACTCAAGATAAATGTCTTCTTTTTCTACATGCTCCCTAATAAAGTGATATTTAATCTCAATATGCTTAGTCCTGCTATAAGACATAGGATTCCTAGCAATAGAGATAGTACTAGAAGAATCATAATATATTGGAGTTCTACTTAGCTGGAGATTATAATCTTGGAGCTGATGCTGAATCCACAATAGCTGTGCCCAATAGCTACCAATTGAGATGTACTATCATTCAGCTGTTGAGATGGCAACACTTGTTTGCTTCGTGCAGCTCCAACAAACCAACCTTCTTCCTAGAAATTGACAGGTGTCTATGGTACTTTTCATATCATTTATGCAACCTGCAAAGTCTGCATCTGAATACCTAATTAGTTCAAATTCATTATTCCTAGTGTACCATAGACTAAGATAGGGTGTTCCCTTGAGATATCTCAAAATTCTTTTTGTTGTAGAATAATGAGATTCCTTAGGACTAGCCTAGTATCTAGCACAAACACATATAGTATACATAATTCCTAGCCTACTTGCAGCAAGATAGAGGATGGAGCCAATTATGTCTCTATACAAGGTTTCATCAACAGGTTTTCTTAACTCATCCTTATCTATTGACACGTTGGACCCCATGGGAGTTATCATTATGGAGTCACTCTCCATTTTAATTTTTTTAATTAACTCCTTGGTGAACTTAGACTGAGAGGTCGATAGACCATCCTCGAACTATCTAGCATAGAGACTCAAGAAATACTTGAGTTCACCCATACTGCTCATCTCAAACTGCCTTTGCATAAGTTTAGCAAACTTCTTGCAGAGGCTATCATCAGTATACCAAAATATTATGTCATCTATATAAATTTGGACTAGAATGATCTTACCCTTGACTTTGCTAAGGAATAATGTCTTGTCTATATTTCCCCTTGAGAATTTGTTTTCAATGATAAAGCTAGACAGGGTTTCATATCATGCCCTAGGGTACTGCTTCAACCCATATAAAGCCTTTCTTAGCTTAAATACATAACTAGGAGAGTTAGAGTTAACAAAACCTGAGGGTTTCTATCCACAGACCTCCTCTTTTAGGCACCATTTAAGAAAGCTGACTTTACATCCATTTGGTAGACATTGAATCTTTTATGTGCAACATATGCAACGAATAGCCTTATACCTTCCAATCTAGCTATTAATGCAAAGGTTTGATCAAAATCAGTACCTTCCTCTTGCTTGTATCCTTTGGCAACCAATCTAGGTTTATTCTTGATTATAACATAATTTTCATCAAGTTTATTTCTATAGATCCACTTGGTTCTAATGATATTATGTCCTTGTGCTCTTAGAACCAGCTTCCAGACTTTGCATCTCTTGAACTGGTTCAGTTCTTCTTATATAGCCACAATCCAAAATGGGTCTATGTTGGCATCTTCAAACCTTTTGGGTTTAACCTGAGACTGGAAGCTAGAGTACATAGCAATGTTGAGGCTTATGCTCCTTGTTGTAACCCCTTGGCTAGCATTACCTATGATTTGATCTCCTGGATGTTCCTTCAAATTCCTGATAGTAGGTGGCAATTTATTATCAGCATCTTGAACTTCAATGGCTGGATCCTGGTGGTCTTCACCGATGCCTTGTGAACTTTGTCCTTCTTCAGGAATGCATACACCATTCTCTTCCACTTAGTTAGAAGGAGTATCCTTGATGGTTCGTTTATCCATCTCCAACTCCACACCTATAGATCTTGAGGAGCTAAGCAGCTTACTGTTAATCATAGATGATTCATCAAACACAACATTTACAGACTCTTCTACAACTTAATTTTTCAATTTGTAGACTCTATAGGTTTTGCTATGATTGTTGTACCCAATAAAGATTCCTTCATAGGAGTTGTCAGCAAACATAGTTAAGAGTACTTCCCATTATTGAGCACAAAGCACTTGCTTCCAATGATCCTGAGATAGTCTTGATTTTGTTTTCTACCTTTCATAATCTCATAGGGAGTCTTCTTGTGATACTTGTTGATAGAAGCTCTATTCAGAACATGACAAGCACTGTTTACTGCCTTATCCTAGAAGTATTCTGGGAGAGAGGTTTCACTGAGTAGTGTCCTGGCAGCATCTATGATAGTTCTATTTTTCCTCTCAATAATCCCATTTTGCTGGGGTGTTCTTGGAGAAGAAAACTCTTTATGAATCTCTTATTTTCACAGAACTTTATCATGCCTTCAGACTGAAATTCAGTACCATGGTCACTTTTGATTTTGACAACAGAACTGTCATTTTCATTCTGAACTTGCCGAACAAAGGTCACAAAGATTCAAAGGGTTTCAGACTTTTTCTTTAGAAAGAAAACCCAAGAAAATCTGGAATAATCATCAACTATCACAAGTGTGTAGACTTTTGTACATAGAATATGAACTGGCATAGGACCAAACAAGTTCATATGCAAGAGTTACAAGCACCTCTCTGAATTGTTGGCCCCAAAGCTCTTAAAGGTTGCTTTAGTCTACTTGCCCTTTTGATATGCAGAGCAAATGCCCTCTTTGATGCATCTCATATTAGATCCATTTCTGACTAGCCTTTCACTGAAGAGCTTGCTAATTATCTTGTAGTTCAAGTGAACAAGCCTCTTATGTTATTGCACACAAAAAATAGACTTCCTCATTTGCTACCAGATATACTGGCGAGTCTGTACTTAAATATTAGAAGTTTAATTAATAAATATTTTCACTCATAGTGTCTGTCAATATGAACTCTTGGTCACTTGATCTCTTGATCATACACTCATCCTTGTGGAAGACAATGACATAGCCAATATCACATAGTTGGCATATGCTAATCAGATTGTGATGCAATCCTTCTACATGAGCTACTTTTGTGATGGAGACTATGCCATTGGTTATCATACCATAATCCTTGGTGACTCCTTTGTCTGAACCTCCAAAGATCGTCTTAGGTCCATTCTTCACAAGAGTATAATACTTAAGGTGGCTCCTTGTTCTAGTCATATGTCTGGAACATCCACTATCCAAGTACTATATTAGTATTGTATGGGTACTTGGACAACCCTGCAAACATAGATTACTTCACCTTAGTACCCCAAAAGGGATTGGAACTTGGTTCAAGTTAGCCTGAAAATGCACATATCTATCTGCAACAGTCCTGGAAGGAAGACTCACCCTTGCCCTTGGCACACTAGGATTATGCCAACAATCTATGGCAAAGTGACCCACATTACCATAACACCAACATTCTTGACTATTGTATCTCCCCTTCTTAATAACCCTTGTGGAATGCAAACTGTCCATAGCTATTTGTTCAGAAGGGAGAGTAGTAGTTTATTCTTATTTCTTTTAGCAAGAATCTGAATGAAGGTGAGTCTGCTAGAAGATGTACTTGACTTACTCTATTTTTCATCCACAGTAGCCTTCTTTGCAGTTGACAAGTTGTTGATGGAATCAGAGACAGCCAAGTGAGCCTTATTGACTGACTTCCCCTTGGTCAATATTTTTGCTGGAGGAGCCTGAGAATGGGCCATAGGCTTATCCTTGAGTGTGGGGACTGGAGTACCAAACACAAATAATTCATGATGGGTCATTTGGATTTCCTTATGGGGAGACTTCAGTGCACTCACACCCATGTCCTTTCTCCTTTCAGTGTAAGATACCCTTGTACTCTTACAAGAAGATTTCCCATTCTTTCAGTGATCATGCATGTTGTCCTTATCATACCTGTTGGAAGGGAGGATTACCTTGTGAAAGGTGGTCTGAGGCACTATAGGAGATTTGCCTTACCCTTTGGAATGGGCAGCTCTGGAATTCCACTTGAACCCTAAACATCTCTGATAGTATATTTTGTAGTCTAAACTATTAGAGTATTTTCTGGTTTTAATACACGAATCATGTCTTGTAAGATTATATATTGACCCCATGTATATATTATTGCCACTAATGTTTTATTCTCATTTTGCAGGTTTTCAGAACTTTTGGCCAATAAAATGACCTGACAAACCCCCACTGACATGCCCTCCTAGGGCGTGTCATTGGGCGTGTAGCCTGAGCCAGAGGAAGGATGACGCCAGAACCAAAATACAAAGAAACACCGCTGACATGCCATCCCTGGGCATGTCTATGGGCGTGTTACTCTCATCCCAAAGCCTGACTCAACATTTAAAGATTTTCCATTGCTGCACGTCAACATTACTGACATGCCCCCCTATACGGGCGTGGCCCTGGGGCGTGTCCCACCTTTTTCGATGACTGACAGATTTCCGACCAATGATTGAGACTTGATGTGCCTTACACACCCCTCCTACACGGTCATGGCCCAGGACGTGTCCACCGACATATAGAAGAAATCATCATTCCCGCAAGAATCCAGAGCCTGAGGTCAACTCTGTGCATGTTATGCCCCCCTGACACGCCCTCCCTAGGCGTGATAGAGGGCGTGACAACCCGTGTGAATTTCTAAAAATTCAGTGGTACCCCCCCCCCCTGTATGTCTAGAATAGTTTTGGGTTGAGAGGGGAGGTGTTGCCCCTTTGTTTTTTAGTGTTTTTAAGTGCTCTTCCCCTCTCTCTCTTTCTCATTTTATGTTTTTCTTAATTCTAGTTTAGTGTACTCCTTCTATTATAGCTTTTGTATCTTCATTTGTAGTCTAGTGTTAATGCTAGCATAAGTTTTCAATTTCATTGCAAGTGTACTCTTTTCTTTCAAGTTGTTGTAGCTCTCTTTAATATTAATATAAGTGCCCTTTTATTTTGTGCTCTAAATGCTCTTCTACTCATCCCTCCTATTCCACTTCACTATGATTAACTAATCCTCCTTGTACTCGATCTTGATGTTCCGAGTTTTGAGTTGATTAAGTTATGATGCTTTGAATTTACTTTTTTCTTTTTAGCGTTTAGGCCTTTGATTTACTCTTGAAAATTCATGTTTGGAGTTATATCATCGATATATAATTTCCATCTTTGTTTTCACTCTCAGCTAGCCAAGAGGCTCGTAGTTTGAAGTGAACACTCAAGAGTAAAGAGAGTTGCACACACCCCTCGAGAGAGGCAGACGTCTAAATCTCCCGAATTGGAGTGAAATCCAATAGTGGGGTTCACCGTGTAAAGCGAGCTTTAGGCCTCCGATTTGGACGAGAGTTTGGCCGGACCTTCCTAAACTCAGTTGGGCACGACTTCGAGAGAAGCGTGTTCAAGATTTAGGAACCTCCACGGTCAAGGACCTTTACCCTATTAAGCTTAGATTTTTATCGCATCTTTAATCAACTTTTGTCGAGGTGATTCTCGATCCAGTTCTTTTCTATTTCATAGTTTCAATCCTTCGTTGTTATCGTATTCAATAGCTCTTTATTTAACTATAAGTAGTCATCTCTTTAGCGCAATATTTCTTCCCTTATTCGCAATTAGTTTTCTCTTAACCCTAAAACCATCCTTCGATAAGATAATAGTTTTCATGTGAGTAGGTTAACTCAACAGTTCCCAGATTTCAATACGACACTTGTGTCCCCTAGCAACAGTTCGATAGGTATACTTGCCTAGTTGGATTGCTAGTTCGGCTCTCTTTTCTCCAGCGGAAAAGCGATCACCAAGTTTTTGGCATCGTTACCGGGGAGCAACTTTTGTTGATAATTTGAAAACATGAACCTATTACTTTTATCATTTCTCTTTCTCGCCCTCTTTCTAAAAAAATTAAAAATCCAAAAATATTAACACTCTTAATAGAAACCCGCTCCACAATTTTTCTACACTACCTAACTCTCTCAAAAAGGGCAAAGTGGCTTAAATACAACTATCTTTTCTAGTACCTTGCGAACCCTTCATTGGGTAGCCCTTGGGAAGTTCGGGAGTTAAAACATAAAAAAATCTATTTCAAAAAAAAATGAGCTTCTCTTTTTCTTGTTTATTTATTTCTCTTTCTTCATCTTCTCTTCTTTTAGTGCATGACTCACGGGAATCCATCAGATATTTTGGACTTGGACCATAAAATTGAGCGTACTCTTTGGATAAGATCGCGATTTCAAGGCCCTACTCTCCAAATACCAGTTGAGGATTCTGAATCATTTTCTACTTTAAGAATGGAAGAACTCCACGTGTAGGAAGCCGTGCATAGGCCTATGTCCTATTATGCATTACTGAATCTAGAGGGAACAGAATCAAGCATCGTGCTCACTGTTATAGCTAATAATAATTTCGAACTAAAGTCTAGCATAATTCAAATGGTGCAGTAATATGTGCAATATGACCGACTTCAAGATGAAGATCTGAACGTGCATATAACAAGATTTCTTGAGATTTGTGACACCTTCAAGATAAATGATATCACAAATGATGTTATTAGGCTAAGATTATTTCCTTTCTCCCTAAGAGCCAAAGATAAACAGTGGTTGATGACTCTACCAAGAGTGAGCATCACCACTTGGGATCAACTAACTGAAAAATTTCTGACGAAGTATTTTCTGTCAGCTAAAATTGCAAAACTTAGGAACGATATTTCTGCCTTTGGACAAATAGACTCTAAAACATTATATGAAACCTGGGAATGATTTAAAGAACTGCTAAGATAATGCCCCCATCATGCGCTGCTTCTATGGTTACAAGTGCAGACGTTTTATAACAGGCTAAATCAAAATACAAAGCAAATGATAGACGCAGCTTCCGGTGGTACTTTAAACCACAAAACCCCAGAAGCAGCTCTTGAGCTTTTTGAGGACATGGCCATGAATACATATCAGTGGAATGTGCCTAGGTCCCGCACAAACAAACCTGCAAGTATCTTTGAAGTAGACAACGTCTCCCAACTAGCTCTATAAGTAGAAATATTAAGTAAAAAAAATTCGGAGATAACTGCTGCCTCCGCCCCTCAGGTATGGGAATCTGCAACTCCTGCTCCCGAACAATTAGATTATGTTAATAATATGCCTAGAAATGCTTTTAATAATTTTTCTGCTGCAAATTTTCATGCTCCTGGTTTAACTTTTCTGAATTGTTATAATCCCGCTTTACGAAACCACCCGAATTTTTCGTGGAGTAATCCTTCAAACGCAATGCGCCCGCCACCACCAAATGATTTTTCTGCACCACCTCCACCTCTTCAAAATTATCCAAAACATCCAAGCTTTGAGGAGTTACTTTCTAAATATATAACCACAAATTACGCTACTATAAGAACCTTAACCGGAAGCGATAAAAATCAAGAAAATCAAGTAGGGCAACTCGCAAAAATTATTTCTATGCGAGCCGCATGGTCTCTTCCTTCAAATACTGAGCCCAAACCGAGAGAGCAAGCGAAATCTATAACTCTTCGTAGTGGGAAGCAAGTTTCTGGTATGGTTTGCGAAGAGCCCGAGGCAAGCTCCGCTCCTGATTTGAAAATGCCACCACCCGCTGAAAAAGAAGTTATCACTACTCTCTCTATTTTAGAAAAAGATCTTGCTCCACCACCTATTTTTAAAAATAATCCAACTCCACCATACCCTTCCCAACTTAACAAACAACGTCTAGATGATCAGTATACCCGCTTCTTAGAAATGTTTAAGCAAATCCACATAAATCTACCTTTCCATGAAGCTATCTCCCAGATGTTGAAGTATGCTATGTATCTTAAGGACCTTCTGACTAATAAGAAGAAGTTAGAGAACTTGTCGCACATCATGCTAAATATCAAGTGCTCTGCTGTCTTGACAAATGATATACCAAAGAAGATCAGTGATCCGGGTAGTTTTTCTTTTTCGTGTGTCTTTGGTGATCTTTTTATCAAGCACGCATTGGCCGACTAAGGTGCAAGTATCAACCTGATGCCCCTCTCGTTATTTAAGAAGTTAGGAATTGGTAGCCTCAACCCAACGTGTATGAGTATCCAGCTCACTGATAGATCTGTTAAGTACCCGTTAAGAATAGTGGAGGATGTTCTAGTCAAAGTCAACAAATTCATCTTCCCGGTGGATTTCATCATATTGGACATCGAAGAAGACGTTGAGGTTCCCCTGATCCTTGGCCAACCCTTCCTTGCCACCTCTCGAGCTATCATTGATGTAAGCAATGGCAAGCTCTTCCTATAAGTAGGCGACGATGAAGAGACCTTCTCTATCACCCCTTCGATGAAAAATACCTTGGAGAATGATGAGTCATGTTTCTTCTTAGATACCTTAAGTGATGAATCTTCCTACAGCATTTCTGACGATGAATTTTTGGATTTTTGTTCTCCCTCAACTCTTCCTACTGAAAGTTTACAAGAAACCGCCATGGCCACTAGCCCCACCCCTTTTAATTTTCTATATAAAAAAGTCTACGAAGACATAGTTTTTGAAAAAGAAAGAATTTCTAAAACCTCGTATGAAGAACCCCCTACCCTAGAATTAAAGGAACTTCCTGAACATCTCAAGTATACCTTCTTAGAAAAAAATTCCAAACTATTAGTGATAGTTTCGGCCTACTTATCAGAAGTACAAAATGACAAACTCCTTCTAGTGTTACGTAAGCATCGTCGAGCTATTGCTTGGTATATTTCCGATATCAAGGGCATAAGTCCATCATTATGTACTCACAAAATCTTAATGGAAGATAATTCACGTAATTCAATCCAACCTCAGCATCGTATAAATCCGAACATGAAAGAAGTCGTAAAGGGTGAGGTTATGAAGCTCTTAGACACAGGAATTATCTATCCTATATCTTATATTAAGTGGGTTTGCCCTATTTAGGTAGTGCCGAAAAAGGGAAGGATAATTGTAGTTGTAAATGAAAATAATGATTTAATCCATACACGGACGGTGACGGGATGGCGAATGTGTATTGACTATCGTAAGTTAAATTACGCCACCCGTAAGGACCACTTCCACTTGCCGTCCATCGATCAAATCTTAGAGCGATTATCCATCCATATCTTTTACTATTCTCTCGATGGTCTCTCGGGGTATTTTCAAATCCCCATATCTCCTGAGGACCAGGAGAAAACTATGTTTACTTGTCCCTTCGACACCTTCGCCTACCGAAGAATGTCGTTTGGATTGTGCAATGCGCCAGCTACATTCAAGTGATGTATGCTTGCTATGTTTGACAAGTACATAGAAAGCATTATTGAGGTATTCATGGATGATTTCTCCGTGTTTGGCGATGCCTTTGATAGTGGATTAGAAAATCTAGAAAAAGTCTTAGAAAGATGCAAAGAAACTAACCTTGCCCTAAATTGGGAAAAATGCCATTTTATGGTGAGAGAAGGGTTAGTTTTGGGTCATAATATCTCTGTGAGAGGAATTCAAGTAGACATAGCTAAGATAGAAGTTATTGAGAAGCTGTCGCTGCCTATGAACGTCAAAGTTATAAGAAGTTTCCTAGGTCACGCTGGATTTTACCGCCGCTTCATAAAAGACTTCTCAAAAATCACCAAACCTCTTACTCAGCTCTTAGAAAAAGATGCATCATTTATTTTTAACGACCTTTGTCTGTCTGCCTCTGAATTAATTAAAGAAAAGTTAATTAACGCCCCCATTATAATAGCTCCAGTGTAGGACCTTCGCTTTGAAATTATGTGTGATGCGAGTAGTTTCGCGGTGGGAGCCGTACTAGGACAACGAATATCTAAAAATTTCCACCCCATCTATTATACAAGTAAAACACTTACATCGGCACAAGGGAATTATACCACGACCGATAAGGAGCTCCTTGCTGTAGTGTTTGCTTTTGATAAATTCCGTCCTTATATTACGCTTTCAAAAATTATCATTTTTACGGACACTCAGCCCTCAAGTATCTTCTTGCTAAGACGGATGCCAAGTCGTGCCTGATTCACTGGGTCTTACTCCTCCAGAAGTGTGACTTAAAAATCTGTGATAAGCGAGGAGCGAGGAATTTGGTCGCCGACCATCTCTCACGATTAGATAATCCTTATATTGAAAAATTAGATGAAAAATCTTTTAATGATTTCTTTCTCGATGAGAAGCTGTTTTTAATTACCACACCCCTTCTCCTTGGATTGCACACATAGCCAAGTATTTAGTGGCTCGTGCCCTTCCGAAAGAGTTCTCCGCTCAGCAAAAGAAGAAATTCATTTCTGAGTTGAAGAACTATTTTTGGGAGGAACAGCTTATTTTCCGAGTCTGTGTGAAGCAAGTGATAAGGAGATGTGTTTCTTTTGAAGAAGGATTAGATATTATAAAACATTTACATGAAGGACTGACTAGTGGTCACTATCAAGCTGCACGCACCGCCCACAAAGTGCTTTGCGCCAGTTTTTACTGCTCTAGCCTGTTCAAAGACGCACAAGCCTTTGTGAGTAGGTGTGATAGTTGCCAACGGTCGGGAAATATTTCTAATAAAAATGAAATGCCGCAAAATTATTTCCTCGAGTGTGAAATTTTAGACCTCTAGGGAATTGATTTTGTTGGCCCTCTTCCCTCTATCTTTGGGAATAAATATATTTTAGTTGTCGTAGATTATTTTTCACGTTGGGCTGAGGCCCAAGCTCTTCCTACTAATGACGCCCGAGTCGTAAATACATTTTTGAAAAAATTATTTTCTTAATTTGGTACGTCGCGAGCCATTGTTAGCGATGGGTGATCACATTTCTGTAACGCACAGTTTTGAAAAATCTTTATTAAATACGGCATTACGCATAAGCTTTCAACTGTCTACCACCCCCAAACTAACGAACAAGTCGAAGTAATAAACAGAGATTTAAAGACTGTTACCACCTCTAGGAAAGAATGGTCAACCAAATTAGACGATGCTCTATGTGCCTACCAAACAGCATACAAAACCGCCATCAGATGTATGCTGTATAAGTTGGTTTATGGAAAACCATGCCATTTACCCATAGAATTAGAACACCGCGCTTTTTAGTCCTTGTGATTTTTAAATTTCAATTCCCACTCTATCGGTGACCTTAGAAAATCTATAGGCGGCGGAAAATCATCCCACACAGATAAATTCACAGCAAGAAAAATAATTAATTAATGCTGACAAGCCTAGGCTTTTCTCTGCGTGAAGGACCAAAGCAAGCGCTCTTATGCATACGAGAATAACAAATTGTATAAAGAGCGGACGAAACATTTTAACGATAAGAACTTAAGGCACCCAAAAACCTTCAAGCCGGGCGACCATGTTCTTCTTTATAATTCGAGTTTACGTTTAATTCCGGGCATGTTAAAGTCTCGTTGATCTGGGCCATTTTCTGTTAAACAAGTTTTTCCATATAGTACTGTTTTAATTTCACACCCTAATAAGGGCGATTTCAAAGTAAATGTTCAGCGTCTTCAACTGTATTTTTGTGGTGATGTCAGTCCAAACTGTATTAATTTAATTTTGCATGATGGATAACTTTAGACCTTTTTATTTTTGTTAAAAACTTTAAATAATATTTTTGGACAATAATCTTTTGGACAATAATCTTTTGGACAATATTTTTTTTGATACGTCGAGCTCAAACGACGTTTTAAACAAAGGGCGCTCTTGGGAGGCAACCCAAGTTATCTTTTCTGTTTTTTTTATTTTCCACTTTTTACCCCGTATGGCTCCGACAAGCTGAAGCCTCTGCAATGGCCTGCTCCAACGCTGCTGAATCCATCACGAAGTTCAAAGAAGACATTTCATGAAGTTCCAAAGTGCGGGCATTGGGAAGCGGCATTAATCAACTTTCGCTGCGCATAAATCCGGGGAAGTACCTGTTTTTCAATTTTGTACTTTCATTTCTTTTTTATTTTCTCTCTCTCCTTCCCCTCCTTTCTCCATTGAGGACAATGTCTATTTTAAGCTTGGGGGAGGATTTCCTCTTTCTCTTTTCTTTTTTTTGTTTCCATATAAAAATCATTCAAAATATAAAAAAAATAAAATTCTTGTGCTTTCTCCTATTTCTTCTTAAAGAAAAATATCAAAAAAAAAGATAATATCTTTAAAAATCCAAAAATATAGAAAAAATTCAAAATAAAAAATATATATATATATGCTATTTGTTTTTACTTTAGTAGTTTAAATGGTTTTTTGTATTTAAATAGTACCCCTTATTTTTGTTTTGTTTTTCTCAAAATCTCATATAAACAACTTAGCTAATTATAATATTTCTAATCGTTCTTTTTAATTATGTTTCACAAGTAAAATATTGGTCATGATGTGTTTCTAATTCACGGTAGCACATTAACGTGAAACGTTTTTCTAAAACTCGTATTTTTATTATGGTTTTCGTTCTTTATCTTCTTTACTTTCAAAAAAAAATATTTCATCCACTATTTTCCTTTTCATTTTTGGATAATTATTGTAATGTTGACTTTTGATTAGCGTAGTAGATGTGAACGATCCTAGTCGCCTATTATTTTTATTTTCAAGATAATTTCATTAATCTTCTTTTATTATTTAGGACTTGCTTTTTAAAAAAATTTCAAAACTATGCTTTAGATAAATTTAAAAGCATGAAATGATTTAGGCCGTTTTTGTTTTCTTTTGAGCCTTCTTTCCAACCTAAAAAATTTACCCCTAGTTAGCCTCTTTTGAGCCTTTTTCCAATTTCAATTGATAGCTCCACTTATTATTTCATCTTCACCAAAGCCAAATTTTTCAACCTATCTAATCACACTAACATTTTTGAGTTTCATTAAAAAATTTCATGATTATGATAGGTTATTTTTTGATATTTTTGGGGAAGTTTTGAAAAAGTATGCTCAAAAGAAGTGTTTACTTTTGTTTGACCAATCTCAAAATGAAAAGAAAAAAAATTAATTATGGCCTTTGTTTTGAAAAGAAAAAAAAATGGAAAAGAAAAAGAAAGAAAAATATTTTATTTATAAAATATTTTTTGGAACTCTTTGTTTTGGTTTAGTGTGTTTTTTAAGCCTCCTTGTTTATCTTTGAATTCCACTCCTAATCATAATCCTAAACCAAACGTTTCGATCCTAATAAGTCCTTTTGATTCATGCTTTTGAATTTTATTTATTAGTTAAGTAAAAAAGAAAAGTAAATCAGTATTAGTTTTGGATTTAAATTTAGATTTTTGTTATTTAATTGATATAGTCATAATGTGTTGCTTGGATCTAGTAACAACTCAATGCGTTTTGCATTTCATTGCCTTGCATAAATTTATTTAAAGAATATTGTTAAAATTTTGGATGATTTATTTTTGTTAGTAAAGTTTATAAATTGTAAACCATGTTTAAGTAATTGTTTTAGGTTTACATTTCACATTCTCCCTACTTAGAATTTCCCATAGTACTTGTATAAGCATAATTAGAACTTTTTGATTAGTCACTTTTTATGTTAGCTAGTTTTTATATCTTTGCTTGGGGACAAGCAAAGCTTAAGCTTGGGGGAATTTGATAGTACGTTTGTAGTCTAAACTATTAGAGTATTTTCTAGTTTTGCATACACAAATCATGTCTTGTAAGCTTATATATTTACCTCCTTATGTATATATTATTGGCACAAATGTTTTATTCTCATTTTGCAAGTTTTCAAAACTTTTGGCCAAAAAAATGACCCGACACGCCCCCACTAACATGCCCTCCTAGGGCATGTAGCCTGAGCCAGAGGAAGGATGATGCCAGAACAAAAATACTGATAAAAACCGCTGACACTCCCCCTGACACGCCCTCCCTAGATGTGTCTTTGGGCGTGTAACCCTCATATGGAAGCCTGCCTCCACATTTAAAGATTTTCCTTTACGGCACGTCAATAGTACTTACACGCCCCCCTACACGGGCATGGCCCTGGGGCGTGTCCCACCTTTTTTGACGACTGACAGATTTCCGACCAATGATTGAGACTTGACGTGGCTTACACACCCCTCCTACACGGGCATGGACTATGGTGTGTCCACTAATGTATATAAGCAATCATCATTCCCGTGAGAATCCAGAGCCCGAGGTCAACTCCGTACATGTCATACCCCCCTGACACGCCCTCCCTAGGCGTGATAGGGGGTGTGACCAACCCTTGTGAATTTCTATAAATTCAGTGGTACCCCCCCCCCCCCTGTGTCAGAATAGTTTTGGGTTGAGAGGGGAGGTACTGCCCCTTTGTTTTTTAGTGTTTTTAAGTGCTCTTCCCCTCTCTATCTTTCTCATTTTGTGTTTTTCTTAATTCTAGTTTAGTGTACTTCTGTTGTAGCTTTTGTATCTTCATTTATAGTCTAGTGTTAATACTAGCATATGTTTTCAATTTCATTGCAAGTGTACTCTTTTCTTTCAAGTTGTTGTAGCTCTCTTTAATATTAATATAAGTGCCCTTTTACTTTGTGCTATAAATGCTCTTCTACTCATCCCTCCTCCTCCACTTTGCTATGATTAACTAATCCTCCTTTTACTCGATCTTGATGATCCGAGGTTCGAGTTGATTAAGTTAAGATGCTTTGAATTTACTTTTTCTTTTTAGGGTTTAGGCCTTCGATTTACTATTGAATATTCATTTTTGGAGTTATATCATCGATATATAATTTCCATCTTTGTTTTCACTCTTAGCTAGCCGAGAGTCTCGTAGTTTGAAGTGAACACTCAAGAGTAAAGAGAGTTGTACGCACCCCTCGAGAGAGGCAGATGTCCGAATCTACCGGATTGGAGTGAAATCCAATAGTGGGTTTCACCGCGTAAAGCGAGCTTTAGGCCTCCGATTTAGACGAGAGTTCGGCCGGACCTTCCTAAACTCAGTTGGGCACCACTTCGAGAGAAGCGTGTTCAAGCTTTAGGAACCTCCACGGTCAAGGACCTTTACCCTATTAAGCTTAGATTTTTATCGCATCTTTAATCAACTTTTGTCGAGGTGATTCTCGATCCAGTGCTTTTCTATTTCATAGTTTCAACCCTTCGTTGTTATCGTATTCAATAGCTCTTTATTTAACTGTAAGTAGTTTTCTCTTTAGCGCAATATTTCTTCCCTTATTCGCAATTAGTTTTCTCTTAACTCTAAAACAATCCTTCGATAAGATAATAGTTTTCGTGTGAGTCGGTTTACTCAACAGTTCCCGGATTTCAATACGACACTTGTGTCCCCTAGCTACAGTTCGATAGGTATACTTGCCTAGTTGGATTGCTAGTTCGGCTCTCTTTTCTCTAGCAAAAAAGCGATCACCAATCTCTTATCCTTTTGATAGGTGAAGGAGTCAATAAGTGGCAACACAGTTTTAGGCCTTGAGAATTCAACCACAATCTTCTTCTCCTTGATCAGCTTCTCTTCATGATCCATGATGATCTGGTTTTTTCATGCTGATGGTACCAATTTGGATAATTAAGATTTTCTTCAGTTAGCTAACTTCCCTCCTCATTTGAGCAAATAAGGGTGCTGACTCAGACTACAGGAAGTAGCTTGTTGTAGAGGGACAATCTCCTCAGCTTGTTTCTTAACATGTTTTTTGCTCTTCTTAAAAGCATCCAAAATTGCAACATACTTGTCAATCAATTTATTGGCGTCATCTTCAGAATCGGATACATCATCCCTACTAGAGGAAGTGAATGCTTCAGAGTCTGAGCCAGACTCATATATAGAGGGAGAGCTAGGTATATAATGTACCGCATCAGGAATTGAATTATCCCGATTGTCTTCTGATATGGCCATGAGACTAAAATCCTCATCCATTTCGCAGTCACTATTAATAGAGGATAGTTGGGCCCTTATGCTAGATGGGGCAGCAGCATGTTCAGCCTCTTCTTCAATAGTCAAGAGACCAATGTAGGCCTCCTCTTCATTTGGTTCTGAGGACTCAGAATCACTGTCTGATAGGCTGATAGTCTTTTTGTCCAAGAATCTCTCTTTTCAGCCGTCTTTTCATTGTGATGTTTTTTGCCTTCAGAATTCATGTGCTCCTTCCTCTTAACTGGACAATTAGAAATGACATGTTCACTCCTGTTGCAACAGTAGCAAATAACATTAGTATTAACATATTTGTTTTGTTTGGAGTCATACCTTTCCCCAGAGAGGTATTTTCTATGCTTGTCTTTGCTGGGAAAGGGATTCCTTGATGAGGAGCTGGAAGTGCCCTTATTTTCCAGCTATCTCCTCCAGCTTAGAATCTTCTTGAACTGCTTGTAAAATAGTGTTAGTTCTTTATCTGGCAGCTCACTTCTAGAGGAGGTGGGACCTGAGCTTTCTAACTCTCCAACTCTCCTTAGTGGAGAAGGAGTCTTTTCCTTTCATCTTCTTATAGCTTAAGCTCTGAAGGCTACAGTCTTCTCTTTGCTGATATATTTGGCAGAATCCTTTTTATCCTTCTTGGAGTTCAGCAACTACATCTCATGGGATAGAAGCTTCCCAAATAGATTCTGAGGCAATGTGTTGGCCAAGTTGCCAACTTATCTGATGGCACGGATCATGTTATCCAATTCCATTTTTATGGATCTTAAGAACTTGTCATTCAACTCATAATTAGTGAATTGTCTGTCATAGGTGATGAGACTATTCACTATTATGAAGAACTTCTCATAGCATTCAGCTATGGAATCCTTCTTCCCTTGCTTGAATGCTTCATATTGTTTATTTAGGAAGGATTTTCTATCAACCCTCACTTCCTTATTCCCTTCAATATACACAATAAGAGAAGCAGGCATCTCTTTGGTTGTTTTGTAATGAACCGGGTTTTGGAAGGTGGAGTCATCTATGATACTGACAAAGATGTTTTCTGCCCTCTTATCCATAGTTGCCAAGATAACTTCATCCTTAGTCATTTCAGTATACTTATTTGGAGTCTAGACATTAGCATCTAAGATAGAATTCTTCATGGAGATGAAAGGTTCTTCTTGGACTGTAATAAAGATCCTAGGATCTGAGGCTTCCATGAATAGCCTGACACTTTCTTTTCATATTCCAAAGTTTTCTTTTCTACAGATAGGGAGCTTCATGGAGCTTGAAAGAAATGGGAGAGTAAGCTCTAATTAACTCTAGAGGTGGGTGAATAGAGTTTAAATAAAATTCCTTTGTAACTTTTTACAAATATAAAGTTAAGTAATAAAATAGGTGATATAGTAATAGCTATGAGATGTTAATAGGAGCAAAGAAAAAAAACTACACTAAGCTACCACAGCACAAGACAAAAAGAAAACAACAATCACACAGACAACACAAGAATATTATATGGTTCCCCAACTAGGTACATCCACTCTTCTACCACCTTTGTAGGAATCCACTACAGGTTTTGATCAGGTTCCTGCCACCATAATATCTATTTGCAGGGAGATATTGCAACCCTTTGAGCTTTGGATCAGGTGCCCAAAAACCAAACTCAAGTCTTTTGGAAGGTGACTTATGAACCAGGCTAACTTTTGAAGGGAGTTAAAACCCTGTATAATGGGGTGGGAAAGAAAGTGATGTTAGTCTTCTCTTTTCTCAAAAACAATTTGAGAAGACTTTGTGTGGATTCCAGATCTTGTCAAAGCTCCGCCTGAAATATAGAGTTGTTTAGGATTGAGAAGCTTTATTTAGGAGTGTGTAGGTCTTCAGCTTGTGTAAAGCAGATTCAGGAACTTTAGACAGATGGATCTTTATTGTCTCAGCAAATTCCTGGAAAGATAAGATGAAGAAGTCTCTTGATCAGTTTGTGTTGTTCTTCTTCTATCTTCTTGAGAGCAAAGTGAGAGATTAAGAATTAGAGCTGCTGTGAAGTTTCTGCTCTTGCTAAGAATATCTCTCTAAGACTTTTCTGCTCTGTAAGAATGAATTCCTGTTCTCAGTCTCTGTCCCTTTTGAAAAATATTCTCTCTGTATTCTCTTTGACAACGAATCTTCCTTAGAAATTTGAATAACTGTAATTAAAGCCTTGCTGGAAAACTGGGAAGGAAAACGGCTAGAATATCTGTCATTTTTCGTTTCCTTAGCTGTCCTGAGAAATATGTCAAATAAATCTTTTAATGAATACCATAATCAATGTTGTCAGGAACGGCTATATTCATAGGGAATATAAGCATTGATTACTCAGGGAATTTATGACTTAAAATAATAATAAAGAGGGAATAGACAAGGAAAGAATAAAGAACAGACAGCATACAGAATTCGTCGACGAGAGAACAGATTTCGTCGACCTGCACTCATAGAACTTCGACTTGTGTGTCGACCTGCGTTCTGAGAAGCAAACATTGAATATAAGCAACTGATTCTGTGCTCCAAGAACGTCGACCAAAGAATCTATTCTACACTCAAAGATTGTCGACCACAGAACTTGAACAAACAGAATTAGTCGAGCTGAGAACCTGTCTGGGAGAAAACGTCGACCATAGAATATATCCTTCTGATGAATATCGTCGACCTTAGCTCTAAGTTCGTCGAGCTGAGTTCGACAAACGTCAAACTAATTTCCATACAATTGAAAATCTTCTGAGTCTGAATCTGAAGTCCACATCAAGAAGGTTCATGAAGTTTGATACTTGGGGACTGGTCTAAAACCTAGAAAGAAAAATAGTGACCCTAACTATACATCATGGGTCAACAAAACCTAAGAAGTGAACCTAGCCCAAATCAAAACAAGTGTTCCAATAATCTCCCCCTATTTGGGTGAGGTTACTTCAAAAATAATAGAAACAAAAGCATAGCAAAAAATATAGAGCTGATAGAATGAAAAAGCTATCAGCAAAAGATTAAAGCTATGGTACAGATGTTATTCAAAAATGAAAACAGACAGTAGAGAACAAAAATTAAGAGTCTTTGAGAGGGGCAGAATATTTTGCAAAAATGATTGTCCTGTTAGGATTAATTGCTTCTCTGACAGTCATCTTCATGTCTGAATCACCAAGAGTCTTTTGAGTAACTGCCCTTGGAACAATAGCTTCAGGATGAAGATGCATGTATTCATCTACTTTGAAAAGCTTCCCCACCTGATATTTCTCAAGCTCTTTCTTCCTGTAGGAAGACATAGTAGAGAATTGGGAAGTATCCATACCTTCCTCTCTTGCTTTCCTAATCTGAGATAGAGCAACCAGCTCATTTAACCTAGCTATATTTGTATTAGGATCCATTTCAGGATCACAGGCTTTAATAAGAGGGCTTTCATGACTATTGTCTCTTTTAGGAGATGAAGAGGTTCTGGGAGGGCTTGGATGCTTGGCAGAAGGAGGAGCATTGCTTCTAGAAGAGTGATGATGTTGTTGTTGGGGATATCTGCTTCCAGAAGATTGATGGGGTCTGCCTTGCCTCTGATAGGTTTTAGTAACTGATGAGGATCTCTGGCTAACATTTCCAGTTGCACCAACAGCTGGAGGAGGAGGAGGACCTCTCCCATCCCTTTTTGGAGGAGGGGGAGGAGAGTATCTCCTGGATTTCTTCCTAGCTTTCTGCTCATTTTTAGATAGCTTCATCCAATAAGGCATCCCTAGGTAAGGTTTGATGTTGTTCAGAATGTAAAATGGTGTGTCTTTATTTGGATTGGGTTTTGGAGCAAGCTGAGGAGCTTTCTTCTTAAGCTTTCTCTTCTTGGTACTTGAATCTTCATCATCATCATTTTCATCATCTGATTCTTGAAAAACATATAGTTCATCTATCTCTTTTAGTTGTTTTGCTGTGATTTTAGAAGAAGGAAACTGAGGAGCAGGAACTTGAACTGGAACTGGGACAAGAACTTCTGCTGGAGAAGTTTCAACTGGATCTGACACAAGCAAAGGAGCATCTTCTGTGTCATCAGATAGAAAAGAGTCCAAGTCAGGCATTGGAGAGTCATCCATTACAAAAGTAGGTGGAGACATAGCCTTTGACTCAGCCACTGATACCCTTTCAAATTAAACTAGGCTCCAAAACAACTGTTAAACTTGCATTAATTAAAGCTATGACCTCAGAGCTTACTGGAGGAGTATAGCACACAATGGCCGTAGCAGAGCTTGCTTCTGCTACTGGAAGATGACTAAAGAATAATTAATTAAAGGAATGTAATAAATCAACTAAATCTATTATGGGATAAATGATACAATCACAACCAGTCAAGATCTCAGGCAAAATAGAATCAACTTCTGCTGCTACTGGCATCTCAATGTCTAGAACTGCTATTGCAACATCTTGAATTGCTGCTGCTATGAAAATTGCTGCTGCTTCAGCTACTACTTCTTCATCAAGCATCTCCCCCTACATGGTTTCAGTAAATACTTGAACCAGGCTCCTGGTTGAAGAAGGAGCGGGGATAGAGGAAGTAAAAAGGAGGGTAGTAAAGGAGTTGATGGATGCAGTAAGAGGTACAATTACCTCTGCTATGAGTTATTTTAGAAGAGGGGTTAGGTGAGTTAAAAGGATGGAGATGGAGTTATTTTCCAAAGGAGATGGTGTAGGGGTTTTTGATGGAATGTCTGTTGGAGGAGAAATAAAATCTGTCATGATTTCATCCTGGATGAGGAGAGATGATTGAGGAATGACAGCTGAGGTAGGGATATGAGGTGGTGTTCCAGGTGGTGATGATGAGGGGGAAAAAGATAGGGTTTTGGGGGATGAAATATGTTAAAGGGATTGGTGAGGGGATTGTTGAGGAGATTGTTGATGAGATGAACCTGGTGATATAAGTTCAAAGGTCGGGGATGAGAGGATTTTGGAGGATAAGATGTTTTCAAGATGAGAAGGAAGAGGGGAAGGAGGTGGTGAAGGAACAGATGAAGGGGTTTCTTCAACCAGTGAGGGAGAGGTTGTAACGCCCCGAAACTTAAAAGAGGAACGGATGACATTTTCAGGCCAAGTTGGGTTCTGAGTAGGCTGACACGGCCTATGACACGGGCGTGTCACAGGGCATATCGTGTTGCGGGTCGACGTTTTGCCGAGAGGTCGACGATTTTCAGTCGACGAGTGTCGACACTGGGCACACGGCCTGTGACACGGGCGTGTCATAAGGCGTGTCGGGCAGGAGGTCGACGATTTCAAAGAGATCGATGATTTTTCAGTCGACGAGCGTTGACACCGGGCACACGGCCTGAGACACGAGCGTTTCATAGGTCGTGTCCTGCTCGGGCTGTTTGGCGATTTGTGTTATGGGAATTACACGGGCGTGTCCTAGGGCGTGTTTAGCACACGGCATGTGACACGGGCGTGTCACATGGCCGTGTCCTTTGCGGGACGTTTTGGTCCTGTGTCGTTTGGGGCACACAGGCCATGACACGGGCTGTAACACGGGCGTGTCCCAAGCCGTGTCACAGGCCGTGTCCTGGTCGGGATTCTCGGGTTTGACAGCGAATGAGGAACACGGCCTCGGACACGGGCGTGTCACAAGCCGTGTTCGGCCCAGGAAGATTATTTTCAGGGCGAATCGTTGTCGTTCGTTTCCTTCTTTTGGGATCCAAGGGTTGTGGTTGGTCAATGTTTGATCTTCAGGCCGGGAATAGGGTTTTCAAACCCACTTTTCCCATATTCTTCCTCTTTCTAAGTGTTAGAGAGGGGAGAGCTGGGAGGAAGAAGGAGATCAACTCTGGCTGTCGGTGAAGCTTCGGATCCCCGTTTGGCGAGCAAAGTCCAGATCCGTAAAGGTAAGATCGTTGTAGTGGTGTTCATCCAAGAAAGTTTCTCCATGGCTAGGAAGAGATGTCGTAAGGTAACGACACTTCTTCTCTTTGTTTTAGGATGCACATTTAGCATCTTCTCTTATTCTCATTTATTTTGGGCTCCAGATCTCTTAAATGAGAGAGGTTTGGGTTGTCATGGTTCAAGATGAACCTACGGGTCAATTGAGTCCGTCCACAGCATGATTTTTTCATTAGAGATGAGAGGTCTAAGTTGTTAGCCTAAATCACCTAGAGGGGGGTGAATAGGTGAAATGCGTGTCAAATGCGGAATTAAAAACTAACACAGCACACATCAAGCAATCACAGACGACAAGAGATTTATAGTGGTTCCCCAACCTTGGGTACGTCCACTTTCCTCACCGATCTAGCAAATCACTAGACTCGGCTACTCCACTATCTCGGATTGAAAACAATCCTACACCTCGAAACCACGTTCCTACAAAAAACTCGATCCAAACCGGATCTACACTCGGAAGAAAAGACTTCCTACAAATCTTGGAGAAAAACTCCTACACAATAATTTGTTTAAGAAAATTACAAACAATAAACTCAGATCTGGATCTTGACAGTCTTCTTCCTTAAGAGCTTTGGCTTGATCAGAGAAGTTGAAGATGACTTGAGAGAGATCCACAAATCTGAAGAACTAAATCAACTCGATCGAGAAAATTAATCTGGAATCTTTAAAGCGCGGCGAGATCGAGTGATTGACTTGCGTCTGGATCGCTGAAGAATTAGGGTTGCAAACAGAGATAGGAGATCCTCGATCCAGAGCTTCTTCCGTGAACGTTAATGGCGACGGCGGCGACTTGAAGAATTAGGGTTCACGGGATTTTTCTCTTTCTCTTTCTTAAAATTATAATCTCTGAAGGAATTAATTAAAAGTCAAATCTGAAGTGACCTATTTATAGGTAGACTCCAACGGTCATAAGAATCATTAATGATGACACGTGGACTTATCAGAAAGGATCAAATCGAAATGTACAGAGAAATTGACTTAGAGAATTTCAGGAAAGATTTGAACAGACATACTCGAGTCATAGAAGATACATACTCGAGTATCAGATAGTATATACTCGAGTGGAAAAGAATTGGCATACTCGAGTAAGAGAAGTTATATACTCGAGTAGAAAGGATTGGCATACTCGAGTAAGAGAAGTTATATACTCGAGTAGAAAGGATTGGCATACTCGAGTAAGAGAAGTTATATACTCGAGTAGAAAGGATTGGCATACTCGAGTAAGAGAAGTTATATACTCGAGTAGAAAGGATTAGCATACTCGAGTAAGAGAAGAGAAAACTACTCGAGTAATCCAGAGATCAATACTCGAGTGATTAACGAACTACTCGAGTATGAGAGTAGATACTCGAGTGAAAACACTTAGAAAAATTTTCAGATAAAGTGTGAATAAATACTCGAGTACAAGAGCTGCAGATACTCGAGTGAGAGAAAAAGAACTACTCGAGTATATCAGGAGAGCTACTCGAGTGAGGGGAAAATGAACTACTCGAGTATCTTAAAACAACTACTCGAGTAAACATTGACTTACTCGAGTATGAAAAATAACTACTCGAGTACAGAGTCACTTACTCGAGTATATAGGGAACTACTCGAGTATGTGGACTTAGAATAATTCTGAAATGGGAATAACAGAACTACTCGAGTATAAACAAGTTACTTACTCGAGTAACTAATCAACTACTCGAGTATAAGTTATCACTTACTCGAGTGAATAGAGCCTACTCGAGTATGTAAGCTAACTTACTCGAGTACAGACCCACTTACTCGAGTATACTGGAGAAGTACTCGAGTATGTGGACTTAGAAAATTTCTGGATATAAGAATAGAAGGATTTACTCGAGTATAAGATATGATCTACTCGAGTACTAAGTCACTTACTCGAGTATATGAAGGGTACTACTCGAGTATGTGGACTTAGAAAAATTTCTTCTAAAAGACATACTTCAATACTTGAGTCCACCATTCCAAGTGCATGAAGGAAGTGTATCCCAATAGAGAGGCTATACATGGGCCAACACTTTGGATCACACAATGAGGGATTACATTGTATGGTCCTGTGTTTGGTGACCCATTATAGACTGACATTGGTCTACACTTGGCATTAAGGACCTGCACACATACAACTTAACCACAGCATCAAATACACCTTAATTCATCTTAGTTCAAGGTCTGACCACCTACAAATCTGAGGTATTGTGGAGACAAATCCCAACAATCTCCCCCTATTTGTAGATATCAGCATCCTCTATACTAAGGTGAATTATTCAGAGTAAAAAGAACAATACATATATACAAAAAAAATAAGCTAAAGCAGGATAATTAAAGAAATAGCCATAATCAGAATCAAATATATATATAGAATTGTTTTTAACAAAAGGAATCCATTTCCACATTCTCTTTACTCAAGAGGGTCCTTCCTTATGCATTCTTTCTCTTTTCAGCTCTTGCCTCTCTAGGTAACTGAAAGGCTTGGGAAAGTAAGTTCTGGGCCTAGGAGGAGCAGCTAGATTATTGTGTCCCCAATTTCTGTCATGTAATCTGATTTTAATTTGGGACACTTCATAGGCTTTCCATTCTGACTGACTGTAAAACTGGTCTCTATTCTCACCAAGATCTGTAACCAATTTCAGAGTATCAAGGATAAGGGATTTGGAGGTTGGACTCCAAACTTCAGAATGAATAATTTGTGGTCTGCTTTCAGAGGCTAGGGCAGGATCTCTTTTGGGTGCAGAACGACTTGCAGAAGCACCTTCACCATATTTTCTCTTCTTCCTAGGAGCTGGAAGTTCATCTTGCCACATATCAGAATAGGTGAGAGGGGGCTCAGTCACATCACCCTCAGTTCTAGGTGAGAAAGCTAGCATACCTTCTGGAAAGGCTGCCTGGGCTGGAGCATCTGCAGGAGGTTGAGCTTCAAGAGGATTCAAGAAGTGTGGAATTATGGTTGGGTTGAGCTGGGCATTAGGTAAATTCATGTTGTGCAGCCAAACAGCAGTGTCATAGGTATAGAATTTCACTGACTGGAGCTGGGAGAGAATATCTGCTTTCATTTCTTTTACCAGACCATCCACAGTAGCTTGAGCTTGGTGAGATAGTTTGTCAACTTGTTCTTTTATAACTGCTTGAGCTTGTTCAGATAGTTTTTCCACTTGTTCATTTACTATCTTCTCCCCCTTGGTGATATCTATAGATAGCTGAGCTATAGCTTCATCCCTGAACTTGCCAACTTCTTCACAGACTTTCATAAGATTGGCATCAGCATTCTTGTCCAACTGGATCTGATTATTGGCAACAGTTTCTTGTTGATTTCTCAGTTCTCCTATGCTTGTGATAGTGTGATCTATGGCTTTTCCACCTATCTAGAACAATCTTTTTTGTTCATCAGTATTTGCCTGGATTTCTGCAAAACCTCTACTCATCTCTTGTTCAAGAGTAGTGACTTTGTTATTGACTGATGCTAGAGATTCATCAAAGTACTTCCTCTGTGCAAGGAGCATCTGTTCAATTTGACTTACCAAATCTGAAGAAGAGGGAGCTGAGGTTGGTGCAGGAATTGAAGGAGCAGGAGCAGGAGCATTCCAAGGAGGAATTTCTGTAATGACCACTGAGCTGACAGCTCTTTTGAAGGGTTCTATCTCAACAGATTCTTCTATATTTAGGAAGGATGGCATGGAGAAATCCAAAGTCTTCAGAGGTGGCTCCACAGGATCTAGAGACATTTCCTCATCATCAGACAAGAGAATATGATCTGATTTGCTGGGCTCACTATCAGGAGACTTGGCAGGAGACTGTACTGGAGTCTGAGCTAGAAACTGCACAGGAGATGGAACTGGACACTGAATGGGAGACTTGGTAGGAGACTTGGAAGCTGAATCATTCTGAAAAAGAGGAGCATCTGAGCTGAGCTCATCAATAAATCTGTTAATATCTTCAGCTGTAGACAGTAAAGCTGCTGGAGTAGGAGAAACTGGAGGAGTAGAAATTCTGACTTCTTCTTGTTCTGGAATCACTGATTCTGAAGAAACGTGATGCTGAGGAAGAGAAGAGGTAGGCTCCCCCTCAACTAATGCACCAGAGGTAGCAGTAGTTTGATGTAGAGGAGGAGATGGAATCATGTCTTCAGGTAAACTGGTTTCTTGGTGAATTTCTGAGATGGCATCAGCCTTTGAAGCTTGGTCAGAGTTCAGGATCTTGATATCATACCTCTGTATGGAAGAGATGGAAACTTTCTTCATGTGGTGAAGAGGAGTCCCTTTGGATAAGTCAAACACTATGGGATTAATCTCATGGAGGAGGAGTGAGATAATCCTAGCATAACTTGGATGTTCCACGCTCTCTCGGATCTTGTCCAGTATCATCATTCCGAACTGGAATTTCTTCCTGCAGACAATTGCTTGCATGACGTCGAATAAATTCTGGGAGATATCTCTTATGGAGTATGTCTTGCACCACAAGACTTTGGCGATGACATCAACTAGAAATTTGCCTTCTAAATTGAACAAAGATCGATTCAAGGTTTCACCTCCACCTTCAGGATCTCGACCACAGAATAGAGAAGTGCGGTCGGCATCTTCCTTTTCTAGGTCATCTTCTTCGTCAACCACGGGCATCCTAAGCAGAGTGGCGACTGAAGTTTTATCCAACCGAATCTCAACTCCTTTTACCTTGGATTTCAGAACTGTGCCATTATGTCTAATTTTCAGATTTCTGTAGAATTCTTCAACCTCAGGAAGCAGGAGACGGCAGGGTTCTTGAAGAACGAAGGACAATCCGGCCGTGTCCAAGAGAATCATTAAATTCTTGAAGTCATCAGAAATATCTTCAATACCATCTGTCACTAGTTCGGAGCCGATTCCAATCTTGGAGGAGGGAGCCATCAGCGATTTTGTAGTGCGAAGGAAACAAAAACGAGGAAGACAAAGCTCTGCAACTGTTCTGGGAGACGAAGAGACGGCGGCTACTCGAGTGAAATGAGAAGTGGAAAGGATTTCCGATTTTTCTAAATATATATATGACCCTAATTAGGTTTAAGGAGGAGTATTGAAAATAAAATCATACCTGATATGGAGCGCCAAAACTTTGGTGCGAATAGAAGAAAAAGGAGATTTTCAAATTTCTAATTCCCGTATACTCGAGTAGGTTTCGTCATACACGAGTATGAGATGGAGTATACACGAGTAGGTCAAGTGACATACACGAGTAGGTCAAGTGACATACACGAGTAGGTCAAGTGACATACACGAGTAGGTCACCAACTACTCGAGTATGTCAATTTTGGTCTACTCGAGTATTTCCGTTTACTCGTGTATATGTTTCTATGTACTCGAGTATATCACTTTGAAATACAATTTTCTTGGGAGAGATTTACTGCCACTGATGTCTTCAACTCTGAGCCTGGCTGTGAATCCACCATCACTATTCCTCTTTGTTGAGCAGTCCGAGTTCCGTTTTGAAGAACGAGAACTTGGACTCGTCCAGCGGCTTCGTGAATATATCTGCCACTTGCCTGTCTGTGGGGACATATTATAGATCTATGTCTCCATTCTCCACATGCTCCCGGATGAAATGATAGCGAAGCTCTATATGCTTGGTCCAGCTGTGGGAGACTGGGTTGTTGGCTATTGCTATAGCGCTGGATGAGTCGCAAAACAGAGGAATGGCCTGGAACTTCATGTTGTAGTCTTCAAATTGATTCTTGATCCATAAAAGCTGTGCACAACAGCTGCCTGCAGAGATGTATTCTGATTCAGCCGTTGAGATGGCTACACAGTTCTGCTTCTTACTGCTCCAGGAAATAAGTCTCCTTCCGAGAAATTGGCAAGTCCCGGAAGTGCTTTTCCTGTCGTCTTTGCTACCTGCAAAATCTGCATCTGAAAAACCAATTAGTTCACTATCATTACTTCTTGGGTACCATAAGCCAAGATTTGGTGTACCTTTGAGGTATCTCAGGATTCGCTTTGCAGCGATGTAGTGAGATTCCTTAGAGTTCACCTGAAATCTAGCACATACACATGTTGAGAACATTATATCTGGTCTACTCGCAGTAAGGTAGAGCAAGGACCCAATTATGCTTCTGTACTTGGTTTCATCAAAAGGTTTCCCTTTCTCGTCCTTGTCCAGAGACATAGCTGAGGCCATTGGAGTCCTTATAGAGGTTGCATTCTCCATTCAGAATTTCTTAAGCAGCTCTTTGGTGAACTTGGTCTGTGAGATGAAAATTCCATCCTCAGATTGTTTCACTTGAAGCCCTAAGAAATACTTCATCTCTCCCATACTGCTCATTTCAAACTTCCCTTGCATAAGTTTAGAAAACTTCTTGCAGAGGTTGTTATCCGTAGAGCCGAAAATAATGTCGTCGACATAGATCTGCACTAGCAAAATCTTGCCTTTTATTTCCCTAAGAAATAATGTTTTGTCTATCTTTCCTCTTGTGAACTTGTTCTCAAGAAGGAAGCTAGACAGAGTCTCATACCAAGCTCGAGGAGCTTGTTTAAGACCATATAGTGCTTTCTGTAATAAATATACATAATTAGGATGGGTTGAATCAACAAAACCTGGCGGATGCTCTACGTACACTTCTTCCTTTATGTCACCATTCAGGAAGGCAGACTTTACATCCATCTGATAGACGGTAAAGCCCTTAAGTGCAGCATAGGCAAGAAATAACCTGATCGCCTCCAGTCTTGCTACTGGAGCATAAGTCTGGTCGAAGTCGATTCCTTCTTCTTGACAATATCCCTTGGCGATAAGTCTGGCTTTATTCTTTATAATTGTTCCATCTTTGTCCATCTTGTTCCGGTAGACCCATTTTGTCCCGATGACGTTCTTATGCTTGGGTCTAGGAACAAGTGTCCAAACTTTGCATCGTTTGAACTGATTCAATTCTTCTTCCATGACTAGAATCCAGGATGCGTCGGAGTTGGCTTCCTCAAATTTCTTTGGTTCAACCTGTGAGAGAAAACTTAAATGTAAATTCTCGTTAGTTGTACCTCGACGAGTTCTGATGCCATCCCGAGGATCTCCTATTATTTGGTCAACAGGATGATCCTTCAAGTGTCTGAACTATAAAGTCCTTGCATCTGGGATCTCTTCAGCCACTGGAGTTGCATCTTCAGCTGGGATGTTTTCTTCATCTTGATCATCTACCTCTCCAATGGTGGTTATAGATGGGATCTTGATGAACGTCTCATCTTTATCTTCACTAGGTTCATCCAAGCTAAGTTCTTTCAACTTTGTACCTGCATCTACAATAGGCACACTAGACGAGTTGCTTTGCAACAGACTCATCTCATCAAATACAAGATGTATCGACTCTTCCACCACCAGAGTTTTTCTATTGAATACTCTATAAGCCTTACTATGGCTACTATATCCTACAAAAATACCTTCAAAGCTTTTCTCGCTAAACTTGGTAGAGTGATACTTGCCATTGTTAAGTACGAAGCACTTACAGCCAAAGATTCTAAAGTATGAAATGGTTGGTTGTCTGCCTTTTAAAAGTTCGTAAGGAGTCTTATCATGGTTCTTGTTGATGAGTGCTCGATTTTGCACGTGACAAGCGGTGTTGACGGCTTCAGCCCAGAAATACTCAGGAAGTGAGGCATCACTCAACATGGTCCGACAAGCCTCTATGAGTGTTCTGTTCCTTCTCTCAGCTACTCCATTTTGCTGTGGAGTGCGAGGAGAGGAAAACTCATGAAAAATACCTTGACTTTCACAAAATTCTGTCATGGCTCCAGATTTGAATTCCGTTCCATTGTCACTTCTGATTTTGACTACGGAATGGTTGTATTCATTCTGGATCTGCCTCACAAAATTAGTGAAAATACCGAAGGTATCTGACTTGTGTTTCAAAAAGAACACCCACGCAAAGCGCGAGTAATCATCCACGATAACCAACGTATATTCCTTACCTCCCAAACTTCTAACCTGCAGTGGACCAAACAAATCCATATGGAGAAGCTGCAAACTTCTATTGGAATCCTTGCCTATTATGCTTTTAAACGAACTTCTTGTTTGCTTGCCTTTGATGCAAGCGTGACAAGGACTGTCCGTAACGCACTTGACATTAGGTGCATCACGCACTAAGTTTTGAGAGAATAATTTATTAATTGTTTTGAAATTAATATGTGCTAGTCTCTTGTGCCATTGGTCTGCAAGAGATGCACTACTTTTTGCCAAGAGACACACTGGTGTCGAAGAGTCTATACAAATAAAATTTAGATAGAAAATATTTCTGCTTCGAGTGCCTGATAAAATAGTTTCCATATTGTTAACCGATTTTATCAAACACTTGTCAGCATGAAATTCAACTACGTATCCTTTGTCACATAGTTGGCTTATGCTAATGAGATTGTGTTCCAATCCTTCAACAAAGGCTACATCCGAAAAGGATACGCTACCATTAGAAATCATACCATAGCCTTTAGTTATTCCTCGATCTGAACCTCCAAAGATGACCTTTGGTCCATTGCAGACTGAGGTGTAATTCTGTAGTAGGCTCCTTGTCCCGGTCATATGCCGAGAGCATCCACTGTCCAAGTACCAGATTGGCATTTTGGTGGCCTTTGGACATACCTGCAATTACAATCATTTAGCCTTAGGAACCCAAACAAGTTTGGGTCCTTGGTCTCGAGTTAGAATACTCCCCCTACGAGTATTAGCCTCATGAGTGGTCACTCTCACGTTGCTAACTTTAGGGGTTGCAGCATTTTCAGGATTGAACCAACAATCACTGGCAAAATGACCAATTCTGCCACAACACCAACAGTTGAACCTGTTGTATCTTTGCCTTGTGTAGTCCTGCTTGACTTTCTGGAATGAAGGTCTAGCAGGAGCTTTACTCTTAGAGGAAGAGGCTTCATGATGATGGCAGTTACATGAGGTCTTTTCCTTCATAGGCTTTTCTACAATGGGTTTTACTTTTGGTGTCTTTTCGAATTTATGACCATGAGCATAAGGTCCATAGCTTTGAAGCTGAATCTCCTCATAAGGTGCCTTGAAGACACTCTCGCCAAAGTTACGAGGACGAGTCCAACCTTGGTATCTTGACTTAGGCTTCTCAGGGATCGGCCTAGAAAAGTGTCCGTAGGTGGACTCATAATCGAGTTCGTTCGTGGGAAAGATAACTTTCTTGAACACAACAGGTTCTAAGGGAGCTTTCCCTTTTTCTTCAACTAGAGCCTTCCGGGCAGCCTTATTCTTTCTCTTGGCCTTGTTTCTCCTAGAGGATTTACTAGAAGAGCCAATGTGGCCTAAACCAGCACCCTTGGCCTTAGTAGAGAATTCAGCAACGATTGGAAGAACTGTCTTAGGCTTAGAGAAACTCTCAACAAGCTTCTTTTCAGCCTCGAGTTGTTGTTCCAGTTCTTTGATGATGTTCTCCTTAAGGTCGAGGTGCTTGAGAGCTTTATTGTATTCCTCCATAGCTGCATTGAAGTTCTCTTGAAGAGAGTTAGTCTTATTGACTTCTTCTCTCAAGCTGCTCTCACTAGCCTGTAGAGATTTTATCTCTTTGGCTTAAGTTTTCACTACTCTATGACATTTTTCGTAAGCGGTGAGTAACTCCATATACTGACCCATGAGCTCAGATTCATCTTCAGAGGAATATCCCTCTTGCTCATTGTCATCATCAGAATCAGAAAGAGGAGTGTGAGATTTTACCTCCCCAGTAAACTGGGGGACTTGTTCATCATCTGAATGAGCCATGAGCCCAAAGTAAGCTTCCTCTTCTTCACTCGACTCAGATGAGTCAGAGTCGCTGAGAGTTTTGCTCTTCTTGGCTACTAAGCTTTTCTCATTCCTGTTCTTATGGTGTGAGGATTTCTTTTCCTCTCTTCTTCCACCCTCTTTCTTTTTGTGAGGGCAATCGGCGATGACGTGACCTGGCTTATTGCAACAATAACAAATGATGTCAGTTGAGATCTGTTTGTTCTGTTTAGAATTATACCTGTCATGGCTGCTTGAGCCTTTCTTCCGATGATCACCGTCATGTCGTGATCTTCTATATGAGGCATCCTTGCCTCTCCATTGCTTCTTCTTGTTCAAGAACTTCTTGAACTGCCTTGAGAGTAGGGAGAACTCTCCATCAGATAGTTCTGAGCCAGATGAGCTGGGCTCTGATGATTCTTCTTCATCAGCCTCAGGAACTGGGGCAGGAGAGCTAGCCTTTATCTTCCTTGAGCTATTTGCCTTTAGAGCGACCGATTTCTCTTTGGATGCAGACCTGCTTGTCTCTTCTTCAGCTTTTCTTGAGTTGATTTGCAGCTCGTAAGACATAAGCTTTCCGAACAGATTCTGCGGGTCCGTCTCAGCTAACCTTCCAAACTCCCGAATGGCACATACCTTATTGTCCCATTCCTTGGTTAGGGATCTTAAGAATTTGTCATTGAGTTCCCCGTTGGTGAAGACACGTCCATAAACTCTTAGGACATTTACTATCTTGAAGAAGTTCTCAAAAGTGTTAGCTATGGCTTCCTTATGACCCTGCCTGAAGGCTTCATATTTCTGGTTCAGTAGGGATCTTCGATCATCCCTCACTTCTTCAGTACCTTCCATTAGAGTCACTAGGGATTGCCACATCTCCTTGGCAGATTGGCAATGAATCAGATTCTGCAGCATTGAGTCATCGACTGCACTTGCTATAATATTTTTAGCTTTCTTGTCCAGAGAGACAAGTGTAATCTCATCCTTATCTAGATCCATCAGCTTCTTGGGAACTTGCTTGGTGGGATCTATGGTGGAAGTAGTCATAGGAATGTGGGGACCTTCTTCAACAATCATGAAGATCCGGGGATCTACTGCTTCCATGAAGAACTTTACTCTTTCCTTCCACATAGGAAAATTGTTCTTGGTGCAGATAGGGAGCTTAGCAAAATCCTTGGTCTTACTCATGCTTGATATTTTACAAGAGACAACTTAGAAGGATAAGATCAAGGTGTTAACCTTTTAACGATCAACCTCCCTCTGATACCAATTGAGAGGTCTAAGTTGTTAGCCTAAATCACCTAGAGGGGGGTGAATAGGTGAAATGCGTGTCAAATGCGGAATTAAAAACTAACACAGCACACATCAAGCAATCACAGACGACAAGAGATTTATAGTGGTTCCCCAACCTTGGGTACGTCCACTTTCCTCACCGATCTAGCAAATCACTAGACTCGGCTACTCCACTATCTCGGATTGAAAACAATCCTACACCTCGGAACCACGTTCCTACAAAAAACTCGATCCAAACCGGATCTACACTAGGAAGAAAAGACTTCCTACAAATCTCGGAGAAAAACTCCTACACAATAATTTGTTTAAGAAAATTACAAACAATAAACTCAGATCTGGATCTTGACAGTCTTCTTCCTTAAGAGCTTTGGCTTGATCAGAGAAGTTGAAGATGACTTGAGAGAGATCCACAAATCTGAAGAACTAAATCACCTCGATCGAAAAAATAAATCTGGAATCTTTAAAGCGCGGCGAGATCGAGTGATTGACTTGCGTCTGGATCGCTGAAGAATTAGGGTTGCAAACAGAGATAGGAGATCCTCGATCCAGAGCTTCTTCCGTGAACGTTAATGGCGACGGCGGCGACTTGAAGAATTAGGGTTCACGGGATTTTTCTCTTTCTCTTTCTTAAAATAATAATCTCTGAAGGAATTAATTAAAAGTCAAATCTGAAGTGACCTATTTATAGGTAGACTCCAACGGTTATAAGAATCATTAATGATGACACGTGGACTTATCAGAAAGGATCAAATCGAAATGTACAGAGAAATTGACTTAGAGAATTTCAGGAAAGATTTGAACAGACATACTCGAGTCATAGAAGATACATACTCGAGTATCAGATAGTATATACTCGAGTGGAAAAGAATTGGCATACTCGAGTAAGAGAAGTTATATACTCGAGTAGAAAGGATTGGCATACTCGAGTAAGAGATGTTATATACTCGAGTAGAAAGGATTGGCATACTCGAGTAAGAGAAGTTATATACTCGAGTAGAAAGGATTGGCATACTCGAGTAAGAGAAGTTATATACTCGAGTAGAAAGGATTGGCATACTCGAGTAAGAGAAGAGAAAACTACTCGAGTAATCCAAAGATCAATACTCGAGTGATTAACGAACTACTCGAGTATGAGAGTAGATACTCGAGTGAAAACACTTAGAAAAATTTTCAGATAAAGTGTGAATAAATACTCGAGTACAAGAGCTGCAGATACTCGAGTGAGAGAAAAAGAACTACTCGAGTATATCAGGAGAGCTACTCGAGTGAGGGGAAAATGAACTACTCGAGTATCTTAAAACAACTACTCGAGTAAATATTGACTTACTCGAGTATGAAAAATAACTACTCGAGTACAGAGTCACTTACTCGAGTATATAGGGAACTACTCGAGTATGTGGACTTAGAATAATTCTGAAATGGGAATAACAGAACTACTCGAGTATAAACAAGTTACTTACTCGAGTAACTAATCAACTACTCGAGTATAAGTTATCACTTACTCGAGTGAATAGAGCCTACTCGAGTATGTAAGCTAACTTACTCGAGTACAGACCCACTTACTCGAGTATACTGGAGAAGTACTCGAGTATGTGGACTTAGAAAATTTCTGGATATAAGAATAGAAGGATTTACTCGAGTATAAGATATGATCTACTCGAGTACTAAGTCACTTACTCGAGTATATGAAGGGTACTACTCGAGTATGTGGACTTAGAAAAATTTCTTCTAAAAGACATACTTCAATACTTGAGTCCACCATTCCAAGTGCATGAAGGAAGTGTATCCCAATAGAGAGGCAATACATGGGCCAACACTTTGGATCACACAATGAGGGATTACATTGTATGGTCCTGTGTTTGGTGACCCATTATAGACTGACATTGGTCTACACTTGGCATTAAGGACCTGCACACATACAACTTAACCACAGCATCAAATACACCTTAATTCATCTTAGTTCAAGGTCTGACCACCTACAAATCTGAGGTATTGTGGAGACAAATCCCAACAAGAGATCTGCTCCATTAGTGGATTAGGCATTGTGGGTGAAGCCATAGTCGCGACCGTTAGTCCGACTCGGTGATGTTGCATAGCGAGCCTTGAGGATTAGGTAGAAATCTGGGTCGGCAAGATGCCGTTGTGATGTATGCATTTTCCCCCTTTTCTTGAGTGAGCACTCGCAGCCGGAACCGAGCAAGGTTAGCTCCTCTTCGGCGGTAGATGGTTTCCTTAGTGCGTGGGAACGTTGCGGTACGAATGATGGATTAGGGTGGGAAATTATGGTTTTGTTGTGCTAAGGCATAGCTACGTCTCCGTTGTCAGCTGGCTCTCCCGTGACGTGCATGTTACTTGGGGAAAGTGTCCCGGCGAGACTAGTTCCCTTCTATGAGACTGACGAGAACGCCGAGCATAGGGCAAGCCTGGGCAATGAAGCCACGAGCTGGTGGGGTCCAGTAAGGGTTCTTAGAATCGGTTTGTGTGTGAGATGGAATCCTGACGTGAGAAGTCAAAATTTGCGGGCAAGCCCGGGGTTTAAGACTCATGTGCGTGTGGGGCCTTTGCAAGATTTTCGTGTAACGGCGCTTTGGCCATCAGGGACATAGTTGTTTCCTTTTGTTTGTGTCTTTATGCTAATGGGGAAACGGAAGTACCCAGTGTTCGATGATGTGTTAGATGCATACACAATAGGGTGCCTTAGGCGAAGCCCGGGTTTGCTTACATGTTGCATAATAGGGCCCTTTCACTCTGTTCTAAACATAGAAAACGTGTTTGTTATATGAGACATCCAAACCTATTTTAAAGCTTTATATATATATTTGCATTTGGTATATGAAGTGCTGACCTGTAGTGATGTAGGCGTACGCGTTAGAGCCGAATTATAACTATGGACGCACACGACTATCTCTTCACGAACTAATTCTACGCTCACACAATTGTTCTACGCCGCTCCACGCTATTAAATTCATTCAATTTCACGCTAGCGTACGGGTAGCCAAACCGTTTCGAGATCAAATAAGGGCGATAGGCCGGTATCCGATCGAGCTAAAAGGACCAATATTGGATCCAGACGAGTGAAAGTTGTACCCAAAGAGATCTACCGAAAATAATCACGAATTTGGAAAAGGTAGATATCTCCCAACAAAAGAAAATGAGGGTTCGCCAAACCCGTTACGAAAATTAAGGTAATCAAGAAAACAACGCAAAAACAATTAAAGCTAATCACGAAATTTCAAATGATTTCAAAATTTAATGCCAGAAATTCCACCACAAGATTATTTAAGGAAAGAAACACACGAAAGTGGAAAGGTTCGTTACCCAACCGGAATGGATGATTCCAGTTCACTCGGCGAGGATCGTTCTTCAACGGCTCCACCGGAATCACGCCGGTAGGAGTGAAATTCGTCCGCCTTCGTCGCGTAATGCTGGAAATGGAAAGTCCCGTCGAAATCGTTTTAATATGGAAATAAATATCTTTAAGTATGGCAAGAGAGAGAAAAGGTGGTGGATTGGAAATATTAATGGAAAGAGATATTCCCAATATGGAGAGTTAAGGGAATTTATGGTAGGTGATGTTTTGGTTATGGCAAGAGGAGGGAAAATATGGTATGATTTTAGAATGAGCTTGGAAGGGTATCTTTTGGATTTAGGAAGGAATTTATGAGGGAGGGGGTCGGTTTTGTTTTTGTAGTGGAGGTGGCGGCTTGGCTTTGTGGAGGTAGAGGTGGCCCGGGTTGGCCCTGATGGTGGTGGTTCGGGTAGGAGGAAGGAGGAGGGTGGTCGGCTCTTGTTGGAGGGAAAAGGAAGAGATGGCGGCCTTGGGAGTTATGGATGGTGGCTCGGGTAGGAGAGGAGGGGTGGCCGGGTTGGAAAAAGAGGGAGGGGCCGGGTGGATGGTGGTGGTTAGGGCTCGGTTTTTTTAAGGGGTAGAGGGGAGGAGGAGGGAGGAGGAAAGCTGAGATTTGAGAGAGGGGATGAGAGGTGGCCGGCGGCCAAGGAGAGAGAAAGAGGGGCAAGAGAAAGTTCGGCCAAGAGATGAGGAAGGAGGAAGCTTCAAGAGGTTAGGGTTTTCAAATTTTCTTTTCATTCAATCTCCTCCAAATAGAGGGGGGACATGCCTATATATATACTACAACAACAACATTCCAACTGGCTACATGCAGCCCAAATATTAAAACATGAAAATAAAACACACATATACATCATGATTTTATATCATAACCATAATGTACATATTACATGAAATAGAAGTGCAATTATTAAAAATAAAACACACAAAGCATGGATTAATAATTAATAATAATTTGATAATAATTATTATTAATTATTAATAAATCGGCTTGCGATCAGGATGCCTATTATGGCGATACTCCTCACGGTCATTTGTCAGTGCGCCGTATTCAAGGTGTTGCGCGCCATAGTCTCCATCAATCCTCCCCCACTCGAAAATACTCATCACCGATGAGTGGATTTGACTACACCAGCGCATGAGAGTTACAACCAAATGAGCTACCCCCGATCCAAACGGCCAATGGATATCGGAGACTGGACGATCACGCCAATGAAGTAGGTAATGGCCAACATCGCCACAAGTAGAGGGGAGCACTTCAACCTGGAGTATCCTGTAATGCAAAAAGATGGTCCTGGGGAACCTCGAAAAAGCATTAGGCAATAAAGGAAGAAAAATTTCAACATCAACTACAAACGTACCTCCAGTGAAGACCGAAAAAGAGAGCGATCCAGGCACAAAATCACTACCCAACCCATAAGAGAACGAAGTGGAACCAAACGGACAGGCAAATAACTCAAGTGGTGGAAAAACATGCAGAGTTAAATCAGAAATATTAAAAATAGGGGTATCACCCCAATCAGTGAAAAACCTCAAAAGTATTGCGCGTTCTCCTAATGTCATTAAATTTCGCAAATGGTCCAGCTCGCCAACTCGCCAAATTTCTATAGTGCCCGAAGGCAATCATTCAGGGACGAGACGCACCAAGTCAAAATCGTAAATTATACCATAAGACGCTCTTTTTTCTAAGCTAGCAAGAATTTGAATAGATTGTTGTAACGTGGTTGGCGCTTCACTAAAGTGCTTATGTAAATTAAATTCATTGCGAGCATAAACATGCGCAAACGTATTTAGTGCATTCGGTGGTAACGGAATGACAAAAGGCGGCACCAATGGAACTAAATCTGGTGGCGCCGAAGGAATCTCATCAGGAGGCACTATAAGCGGCCTTATCCTAAATGTATAATTCAATAAATGATTTTCTTTAAAATTCATTGAGGATAAAATTAGGATAAAGGAAATAGTCACCACAGAAATAAAATCTAAAACATCTGAGGGTGTGACCAATGATGGACTCGTAGGGTAATAGGCCATCAAAGGGGACATGTCAAAAGGAGGAGCTAAGTCATTCTCAATGTCGAAACATGGGTTTAACGTCCAAGAAAGATCACCCGGTTGCAAGCCATTAAAGTCATATGAAAATTCAAACAATTGATTCGCCCTTATAGAAAATTCGTCTGACATGTCTACCAATTCATTAGATATATCATATAAATCAGAATCAGTGGTCGGGTCATAGGTCAGCAATAATAATACGTGATCTGGAGGCACTAACGGGACCTCATCTTGGGGTACTGGAAGAATGAACTCAGGGGGCACCGTAGAACTCTTGAAATCAATCGTACCATACTCATGTCCTAAATGATCAGTACCTTGAGTCAACGTGTCAGGAGGACGAGTCAGTAAAATCAAACCCAGGGTACAATCCAAAAAGTCGTCTAATAATGCAACTTCCTTACTTACAATTTCTTCTGACACACTATCTAAGTAATTTAATTTAGAATCAAATATGGTCTCAGACAAGGGTAAAATTGAGCCCGATGGAAGCTTTAAATCTGGAACATCAGATAAAGGTGTTTGCATCAAAGAAATATCGTTCGGGCTCATAGCACTAAAATCATCCAAGCATAACTCGTTCAAAAACGGTAAGTTTCCTAATTAGTCGGAATGTCCATTATATCAGGATCATCAGAACAGTCCTAAAAATATCTCAGTCTAAAAGGAACAAGCTCGAGTCCGAATAGATCATCTCCTAAGTCACTACTAAGTAAACTCTCATCATCAGGTAAAATGCCTACCTACTCAGGTGTAATCTCAGCAGGAGTAACCATAGGCTCCAAAATGTCGTCTATGAGGGGTGGAGATGAATCCTCATCCAGGTCACTAGGGTAACCAATATCCTCATCGTCGCTATAATCGTCAGGGATAACAACCTCATCCTCAATGACGGGCACCATCCTAGGCCTTTCCTTTGACTCATCAGAGTAGTCAATAACTAGAGCAGGCAACACACGGGAAGACTCAAAAGGTTCTATAGGCGTAATCATGGGAGGATACTCAATAGAACCAAGATCGGATACGCCACTAGACTCAAAGGTAATAATCCTCTGACGTGAGTGACCCTTTCTCCTAGGAGGTCGGTGCTTATCAATCTCCAAAGCCGTACTAAAGGTGATGTCTAGGTCGGTGTGATAATAATGTAGTAATTTACCCTGGATGTAGGGGTCTAACCCTCTACGAAACCTAGATAGGGTGACCTGAGGCAACTCTTTCACACCGCTCCTAACCGTCACGTCCTTAAAGAATTTCATATAATCGGAGACCGACTTATTCCATTGTTGAAGGGGAGCCAAATCTTAAGTTATGTGACGTTTGATCTGGGCATTTGGTTTATAGTCAGTCCTACAGGTTAGTATGGAACTAGTGCCATAACGATACTCACTCATAGGCTTGGTGTTGGCAGTACGGAGATAGGCGGGATCAAATTGATCTGATAGGAGGCTATGCATCGCCTGCCAATTATGTTGATAACCATCAACACGACGCTCTTTGTTCATCCAAAATAACTGGGCCTGACCTATTAACCGCTCTCAGGCAAAGTGAATCTTTTGGGGGTCATCCCATCCGTAACACATAAAATGAAGTTCTATACCCTTAAGCCAATCCCTAAAAATTTTAGGACACCCTAAACCGTCATACGTGGGGGTCCTACTAAACGTGGGAGGATAAGTGTGGGAATGAGTAGCATATACGTCATAAACCATCTTAGCGCGAACCGGGGAGAAAAAATTCACCCGGACTTAGTGCATGTACAAGGAAAAGGGTACTAGGACAACTTAACTCTAACGAAAATGGAATTGTTCCTGCTTAACCACTAGGGTCTTAAATATGATAAAATAGGGTTTTTTCTGGAAAAATATGAGGATCATTAAAAAATTTTGCTGGATTTTTTTTACTGAGAAAATAAAAATCTAGGCCGCTATTTGCAGACCAAAATTAAAATTTGAAAACAACTTAATAAAAATAATTACTTAATGAAAAATATATTTTTTTTTGTTTTCTTACTAAGAAAATAATGGAGAAATTTCAGAATTTTATTTTTTTGAGATTTGAGAAAAATTGAAAATTTTAGACCGCTATTTGCAGACCAAAAAAATTAAAATTGATTTTTTTTTATGTTGTGCAATGAACATGCAAGGTGCGTGTCAGTGCTCAAAGCAAAAGGGGGAGGGGTCCAATAAGGAAATTGATGTGAACCTCCCTCTAATACCAAATTGATGTAGGCATACGCGTTAGAGCCTAATTATAACTACGAACGTGCACGACTATCTCTTCACGAACTAATTCTACGCTCACACAATTGTTCTATGCCGCTCCACGCTATTACATTCATTCAATTTCACGCTAGCGTACGGGTAGGCAAACCATTTCGTGATCAAATAAGGGCGATATGCTGGTATCCGATCGAGCTAAAAGGAACAATATTGTATCCGGACGAGCGAAGGTTGTACCCAAAGAGATCCACCAAAAATAATCACGAATTCGGAAAAGGTAGATCTCTCCCAATAAAAGAAAACGAGGGTTCGCCAAACCCGTTACGAAAATTAAGTTAATCAAGAAAACAACGCAAAAACAATTATAGCTAATCACGAAATTTCAAATGATTTCAAAATTTAGTGCCAGAAATTCCACCACAAGATTATTTAAGGAAAGAAACACACAAAAGTGGAAAGGTTCGCTACCCAACCGGAATGGATGATTCCAGTTCACTCAGCGAGGATCGTTCTTCAACGGCTCCACCGGAATTACGCCGGTAGGAGTGAAATTCGTCCGCCTTCATCGCGTAACGTTGGAAATGGAAAGTCCCGTCGAAATCGTCTTAATATGGAAATAAATATCTTCAAGTATGGCAAGATAGAGAAAAGGTGGTGGATTGGAAATATTAATGGAAAGAGATATTCCCAATATGGAGAGTTAAGGGAATTTATTGTAGGTGATGTTTTGGTTATGGCAAGAGGAGGGAAAATATGGTATGATTTTAGAATGAACTTGGAAGGTATCTTTTGGATTTAGCAAGGAATTTATGAGGGAGGGGGTCGGTTTTGTTTTTGTAGTGGAGGTGGCGGCTTGGCTTGGTGGAGGTGGAGGTGGCTCGGGTTGGCCCTGATGGTGGTGGTTTAGGTAGGAGGAAGGAGGAGGGTGGTTGGCTCTTGTTGGAGGGAAAAGGAAGAGGTGGAGGCCTTGAGAGTTGTGGATGGTGGCTCGGGTAGGAGAGGAGGGGTGGCTGGGTTGGAGAAAGAGGTAGGGGCCGGGTGGATGGTGGTGGCTAGGGCTCGGTTTTTTTTAAGGGGTAGAGGGGAGGAGGAGGGAGGAGGAAAGCTGAGATTTGAGAGAGGGGATGAGAGGTGGCCGGCGGCCAAGGAGAGAGAAAGAGGGGCAAGAGAAAGTTCGGCCAAGAGATGAGGAAGGAGGAAGCTTCAAGAGGTTAGGATTTTCAAATTTTCTTTTCATTCAATCTCCTCCAAATAGAGGGGGGACATGCCTAGATATAGGCTATAAAAACAACAACACTCTAACTAGCTACATGCAGCCCAAACATGAAAACATGAAAATAAAACACACACACATACATCATGATTTTATATCATAACCATAATGTACATATTACATGAAATAGAAGTGCAATTATTAAAAACAAAACACACAAAGCATGGATTAATAATTAATAATAATTTGATAACAATTATTATTAATTATTAATAAATCGGCTTGTGATCAGGACGCCTATTATGGCGATGCTCCTCACGGTCATTTGTCGGTGCGCCATCTTCAAGGTGTTGCGCGTCGTAATCTCCATCATGTAGGTTGGAGGGGTACCCCGGGGTCCGTTAGGGGCGACCGGGAGAAGATGTGTTGGTTACATAGTAGAGGTCAGCCTTTGCTTACCCACGTTCTTAAAATCTTTATAGGGCAAGGATCGCAAGCAGGAGATAGTGTGCCGGGCGAAAATCCCTAAGCCTCATGAAGTGTTGCTATACTTTTAGCTTGTTTCCTTTTCTTGTCCTGTATGATCCATGTTTTGGACATTGTCTAACTTGCACGCCGAGGTAGCTTAGGAGTGTTTTTGCACGTTCATGTTTGACCATGTAGTCTTTATTTGACATACTCTTTTGAGCAAGGCCCTAAGGCCATTTGATACTCCTTATAGTGGTGGATAACTTCTAGTGGTGTTGCTTTGTTTCCGCTATGTTTAGTTCGGAGTTTTGAGTTTGGGTAGTAATATCATCTTATAATACTGAAGCTGTGGCGACTGTATGTTGTGGGGCCCCGACCGGACCCTTATCATACGACCATTACAGGGGAGGTGTTACAATTTGGTATCAGAGGGAGGTTAGCATTACAAGGAAAGGATTCGTGGTCAAAAGTCAAAATCGAGTCGCGTATAAGAAGTTATCCGCATAGGAGTATTGCGGGACCATCGGTGTCCTTGTGTTTGCGACTTGCGATTAGAGACTGATTTGTGTTTTCTTTGCTTGTATTAAGAGTGCAAGATATAAGGCGGGAACGTCGAGGCCAGGAGAAGAGCTCTCGGTGAGTAGCGCTACTGCAGAAGGTCCGTTAGGCATGGGGGTAACTCCGGCCCACTTTTGTCGCATGCTTGCAGAAGCGATGGTGGCGGCCCGAGCTGCAGCGGTAGTACAAGTAGAAGCCCCCATTACTCAGGTAGTAACTCCTTCTACCCCGGATACGGTGACGGTCGTGCCGGGCGAGGAAGCCAGACGGGCAGAGCCACTGGCCGAAAGGGTGATTGTCGGGCATGGTGACCAACAAATGAAGTATTTCCTGAGCTTCCACCCTCCAACCTTTAAGGGAGTCGGCACGCCAACTGATTCAGAGGACTAGTGGGCTCGGATTTAGGAGCTTTTGAGGGCAGCAGAGACGCCAGACGAGAAGAAAGCAGAGTTTACAGCCTTCATGTTGGAAGGAGACGCCAAGTTGTAGTGGGTGAGCCACAGTGGACGGCGGTTTCCTGGACGTACCCCGTCCATTGATGAGTTTGGGAATGATTTCCTGAAGAAGTACATTCCCGCGTCGATAAGGTTAGCCCTCTAGAGACAGTTTCTGCACTTGGTGCAGCGAGACAAGACCGTGGAGGAGTATGTTCAAGAATTCACTCGTTTGGGTCGTTATGCGGGAACGACCATGGCAGATGATGAGGAGAGAGACAATCTCTTCTACCATGGATTGAGGGAGAATTTGAGAAAGCCCCTCATATCTATGAAATGCGCGGGTTTCAACGAATTAGTTGAGGCGGCAAGGATTTTGGAAAGTGATATGGAGAGTACCCAGCGCCGCAAGGGTTTCACACCCAAGCAAGGGGAAGGGAAGCCTTCTCAGTCCCACAGGAAGTCGGAAGGGAGCAGATGGAATAAGAAGCCTTACCCGTACAAGTCTAGTGAGAAAAACAACTGGATGTCTGGAGGGTCTCGCTCTAAGGGACCTCTGACGTGCTATAATTGTGGCAAGGCAGGAAACATAGCAAGATTTTGTACTCAAGGAGGCACTGAGCAAGAGCCAAGGTAGGAGCAGACTGTGCGCTCCGGCCCTAGTATCGCAGAGAAAGGGAAGTTGGCGTAGTTGAGCGCTTCTCGATTTCAACCGGTGTAGCCAAAGGCCTATAACCTTGGGTAATAGGAAGCCATCTGTCAACCTGATGTGGTGACAGGTATGAGAGTTTAACTTCCACCTTAGGTTCTCGTGAATTCAAGTCGTTTATGTTTGTTGCATGTTTTTAGGCTTTGTGATGGTTTCTGGGTACCCCTCTAGGGTATTGTTTGATACGAAAGTGTCGCACTCCTTCCTTGCAGAAAGCTTTATCTGGAGGATTGGAGTTGAGTCTTTCTCAACGGACGCAGAATTGAAAGTCTGCATTCCCAATGGTTCATCTATGACTACTAGGGCTAAAGGACGTATATGTTGTAGTTTAGATGGAGTCGACATCATGTTGATGGCGGCAGTCTTACCTTTGGCTAAGTTTGACGTAATATTGGGGATGGACTGTCTAGCAGAGCAGCGTGCCAGTATCGACTGTCTGTCCAAGGTTGTAACCCTGAGGGGCGAAGGGCAAGCAGAAGTTAAGTTTGAGGGTCTTCACGGAGTGGTATGTTCCCTAGTTTCGGCCATGCAGTTAGTACAGGCGGTTAACCAAGGAGGTATAGCCCGAGTAGCACTGTTGGAGGTTAGTCTTTCCAGGTTGTCTCTTGGGGAAGTACCCGTAGTGGCGGAGTTCGAATACGTGTTTCTTGAGGAGCTTTCGGGAGCACCGCCTCGGCAGGAGATTGATTTCTCTATCGAGCTAGTGTCATAGGCTAGTGTTGGGTATTGTATCCACAATGTACCTGATTTGAAGAAGTCCCTATACAAGCTAAGGTGAATAGATAATGTATTTGATGATTTTCTTCAAGTTGTGCTTGCAGTTATTCCACGCTAAGTACACACCAATGTCAGGGTGCAGTGGGTCAATATACACAGGTATGCACAATGTAATCTCTCGTTGAGCAGATCAGTGTGTTGGCTCACGTGCACTCTCTCTATTGGAGTGTACTTATTTTCAAGTACAGGGCTGAGATAGATCAAGAGCAGAAGAGGAGCGAAGATGGGTCAAAGACCAAGTGCAGAGGAAGGAAGAAGAAATCTTCGAAGGAAAATTCGACAGGAATCACCAAGTGATTCTCGCCGATTCGATGGGAATCACTAGTGATTCTCGCCGAATCGTCGAGAATCACTTGATGATTCCCGCCGATTGCATCATGCTGACTCAACGCCTTCATGAATTTTGCTAAGGCAGAATCGGCGGGAATCACCAAGTGATTCTCGCCGATTCGTCGAGAATCACCGCGCATTCCCGTCGATTCCCTCCGGATGACCAGAATTCAAACTGGAATTCTACCAAGGAAAATTTGACGGGAATCGTAAGTGATTCCCGCCGACTTCGACGGGAATCACCAGCGATTCCCGCTGAATTTGCCTTAGGTATTTTTTGTCTGCTCGCTGGACCGGTCCTGGTCGTCACGCGCTATTTCGGCCCGTGCGTAGGGTTGACCTGGTGGTTCCCCCAACGGCTATCTTGGGATGTCCTTGGGTATAAATACTCATGTATTTTGAAACCCTAAAGATAAGCAGAACAGTATATTCATATCTACGAAATCGAGCTGTCGTCGACCTAGCTGATTGCGGAACTCCACTGCTCGCCGTCGCCGCTCGGAAGATCGTCGTCATTGCAGATCTCAGGTCTTCTCTGATCTCCCGACGATAGAAATGAAGCTAAGCTTAGCATCTCACGTATCTATCTTGAGATCCTTTGTCTCTTGATTTGTTGAGCGGGAATATCTTTCCCCTCCGAATCGATTGAGACGATCGATCCAAGTAAGATCGTTGGTAGACCTCGCTAGCTTCGTCAAGAAGTTTGGATCTACAAAGCATCGCCGCTGCAATCCTTTGTTGCTGCCGATCTCGAGAAGATCCTCTCTAAGAGAGTGCTTCGGTCGTGGACTCTTCGTATTCTTCAAGAACGCTTCATGGAACGAAGAGGGACACCGAGCTCTCCATACATAGTTTGTATTTCTATACATTCTATTTTCATTTTGTTGTAAGGGAATTTTGATTCCTAGTTGTAAGGGTTGGGTGCAACCCGTGGTGAAGGAGTAGTGACCCCTGGAAGGGTTTCTTCCATAGTGTGAGGATTGGATTTCAATCCGGTTGGTGAAGTGACCGAGTCATCCCTTGTTGGGAGATAGGTCGAAGGGGGAAAGTGGACGTACCCAAATCGGGGAACCACTATAACTGCCTGTGTGTTTCTGTGTTGTGCTTGTTTTGTTTCTTGTGCAGGTTATTTATAAATTCCGCAAAAAGACTGCAAATCACCTTCCCCCCCCCCCCATAGGTGAAGGTAATTGACACTAGATTGACTTTCAAGTGGTATCAGAGGGAGGTTGCTCATCAAAAAGGTTAACACCTTGAGTAAGTTCTCGTATCTAGTGTCAAGAAGAAAGATGCTCTTTGAAATGGAAGGACTCAAGTATTCAGGGAAGATCCCAGTGTGCACCAAGTTGAACTTTCCTATCTGGAAGGAAAGGATCAGGTACTACAAAAAAGCAGTCGACCCACGACTCTTCATGATAGTGGAGGAGGGACCTTATATCCCCACTAAGGCCTCCACCATTGATCCTACCAAGAAAGTACCCAAGAAACTTTCTGAAATGTATAAGGATGAGATGGTCCTTGTCGGACTTGACAAGAAAGCTCAGAACATTCTGGTAAGTGCCGTCGATGATTCCATGATGCAGGTTTTCTTCAACTGCAGGACTGCCAAGGACATTTGGCACTGCCTGATCATCTTGATGGAAGGCACTGATGAAGTAAGGGATGATCGAAGATCCCTTCTAAACCAGAAGTACGAGGCCTTCAGGCAAGGCCCCAAGGAGGAAATCGGAGTGACATTCGAGAACTTCCTGAAGATCGTCAATGCCCTGAAGGGCTATGGCAGAGTGTTCACCGATGGTGAACTAAATGAAAAGTTCCTTAGGTCCCTTACTAAGGAATGGGACACCAAGATCTGCGCCATCAAGGAATTTGGCAGGCTGGCAGAGATAGATCCCAAGATTCTATTTGGGAAACTTCTGTCCTATGAGCTTCAGCTGAACACAAGAAAAGCTGAAGAAGAAGCTGATAAAGCCGCTGCTAGAGAGAAGATTGTGGCCCTAAAAGCCAATCACTCAAGGAAAGGCAAGGGTTCAGCCTCATCCCGCTCTCGGAAAATGGATGAGGAAGAATAATCTGAGCCATGCTCTTCTGGCTTAGAGCTATCTGAAGAAGACTTCTCCCTCATCACTCGGAAGTTCAAGAAGTTCCTCAAGTTGAGGAATCAAATAAAGAGAGACGGCTCCTCCTCAAGACATCAGAAGAAGAATTATTCTTCTAACAGGTATGAATCCAAATCAAACAAACATCGCTCTAATGATATTATTTTCTTTGGATGCAATAAGCAAGGTCACGTCATCGCTGACTGCCACCAAGGCAAGAGAGATAAGGGGAAGGGATAGGAGCACAAGTCCTTTAGAGATAAGAAGAAGAAGAGGAGCTACATCGCCAAAAAGTCAAAGACACTAAGTGAGTCTGATTCCTCAGACTCCAGTGATGATGAGGAAGCCTACTTCGGGCTAGTGGGGCACACTGACTCAGAAGGAGACTGCCCCCCATTTACTGGGAAGGTAAAAGCTCGTAACCCCCTATCTGACTCTGATTATGAGTCTCCTGATGATGATCTCGAGGACAGCCCATCTGCCCGTGAAGCTGAGCTCCTCGAAAAGTATGAGCTTTTGCTCAATATCTTTGAGGAATGTCGTAAGAGGTTGAGGGCTCAGAAAAAGGAAGTCAAATTCCTTAAGGCTGAGGGTGTGTACCTTAGAGAAGAGATCAGTAGCTTGATCTCTCTCCGACAGGAACACCTTGGCCTAACTTCTGAGCACTCAGAGTCTCTAAGTCTCCTTGACCTTAAACAGGAAGAGGTCAACAAGTTGGAAGAACAACTTGTAGCAGAAAGGAAGATTGTCAAAAGCTTCTCTATGCCAAAGACTGTTCTTCCACTGGTTGATACCTTCTCTGCTCAGGCTAAGGGGGCTGGCTTTGGGCATGTGGGTGTGCCTGGTAAATCATCCAGGAGAAACAGAAAGAAGAGGAAAAATAAGGCAGCTAAGAAGGCCTCTACTGCAGAAAAGGGAAAGGCCCCACTCAACCCTGTTGAATTCAGGAAGCCTTGCTTTCCCTGCAATGAACAGGACTTTGAGTCAACCTATGGCCACTTCTTCCGGCCCTTGTTTGAAAAGCCTAAGAGCCGGTATGATGGTTGGGCCTTCCCCCGTAACTACGGTGAGAGTGTCTTCAAGGCACCTTATGAGGAAATCCAAGTGGAAAATTATGTCCATTTCTCTAGCGGCCATAATAGGAAGCAAGCACCAAAAGCCAAGCCTGTTATATTGAAGGAACAGGAAGTGAAGAAATCATGTGAATGTTGTCATCATGATGCTTCCACCTCCAGATCCAAGGCCCCAGCTAGACCCACCGTTCCCAGGGTAAAGCTGGAGCCTAGGAAACGGTTCAACAGGTTCGGCTGTTGGTGTTGTGGCAAAGTTTGTCACTTTGCCGTAGATTGCTGGTTTAATCCAAGGTTCAACAAGACTCCTCATGTTAACAATGCGAGGCCGACCACTCGTAGGGTTAACCACCCGAGGGGAAGTATGCTAACAAGGAATCTAGTACCCAAGTTCGATTGGGTTCCTAAGGGAAACTGATTTTGTTTTGCAAGTGATGAGTCCATATTTTATACTTAATTCTGGACTCATTTGGGCTTATTTGCATGTCTTTGCACTACAATTTAGCGCCATTAGCACTCCTTTTGGTTCGCTGCGACATTCCACGTCTTGTGCACTTTTTTAGCCTATTTCTGTGTGTGTGTGTATTTCCCTTTTACTATGCATTTTATTAATGTCTGTGACTGTCATGTTCGAAAACCCGTCCATTTTTCCTGCAGGTTCGGGGATCGTGTGGGCGTCCAGGATAGGGCTTTCACCATTTTTTGGCAAAGGAGTCAATGGTCGTGCGTTTTTACTCACGCACGACCATCGACCTCTTTTGCACACGATCATCGGTCGTGCACAGTATGGCTTCTCTTGTGAAAGTTCTGCCCCGCCAAATCGCACGGTCACCAGCTATACCGCGCACAATCACTGCTCGTGCATTGCCGATCGTGCGCAGTCATGCCTTCTTTTGTGCAAGTTCTGCCGCCATATCGCATGATCACGGGCCATAGTGGGCACGACCACTGGTCGTGCGCCTGTGATCGTGCGCAGTGTTTAATTCTGTTTTTTATAAATAGCGCAGGTCTCGCCCTAATAAAAAAACCCCCGATTTCTTCCTCCGTTTTCATCCCCAACGAAGGGTTCCGCCATTTTCCTTCATCCTCCACCTTAGGGAGGTGCTCCGGGCAAGCTTTCACCGCCAAATCAAAGCCGGAGCATCCCCTCGGCCTCCTCCGTCATCTCTCAGGCTCTATTTCAAGTTTTAGCGCCATATCCACCATGCAAGGGGAAGCTTGCAACTTTCTTCCGCCATCGTGAGACGAAGAAGACGGGCCATTGGAAGGTGGTGATAGCCCTTCTCTACCCCGGACGCAGTTGAGGACCGAGCTTGGACGCGGATTGCCAACCCGACGATTCCAACTGTGAATCCTCAGCAAGACTTCGGATACAGTCGATCTCTTGTCTTGTTCTTCCTTTGTTGTTTTTTATGTGTTGTTGTAAACTTCATTTATAGATGATGTACGCTTAATTGTAGAATACGATTATATGAAATCATGTTTATGTGATTTGTATTTTCGTTATTTATTGCTTGAGGTGCGCCTTGTTCCATCCACCTCCATCCACCCTTGCCGCACTTGCAATTGCTAGTGGCGTGCGTTGCGAAGAGGTGCTCTCGACCCTCATTCCGCAAGCCTACTCGCCCATCCGCCTAGTGATTCGGTGCATAGCGGCCTGACTATTCTTCCATCCCGCCTGGCAAACCATCGCATAGCGGCATTGCATAGGAGTAGTTGATAGATTTTTACTTTCTTTTATCGCAATCCAAACCCCCTTTCGTTACCTCCGACCTAAGGACTTCAATCTCAAGTCCTCCTCGAAATTAACTCCACCTTACTGTGTTCCTTGAGAGATCGATACTTGGGAAAACTCGCCCATTTTATATTACTTGTGCGACCGATTCACTGCCGTGATTTTTCAGCATCAAGTTTTTTGCGCCGTTGCCGGGGAACAAAGACGTGTGAGTTTTCTGAGAGGGAGATTATAGATTGAAGCCCTTTTCCATCTGTTCATTCCATGTTTTATTTTTCTTTGCTTTCGTTTTTATAATTTGTTGCTTATTTTTCTTTATTCCTTTTCTAATTTTGATATTTCAGTAGCAGGTATTCCTTTTTATTTATCTGCTTGTGTGTAGTTAATTTTTGTCTTAGAAAATTCTCGTGGTGAATTCTTTCTTGCTGCACCATGTATTCTTATGTGAATATCCGTTGTCGTTAGTGCGGGGATTATAGGCATAGCAGTGATGAGTGCCCCACTGAAGAATGGGAGCATAATTCTCGTGGTTCAGTGTATGGAGCACCGTTGTCTTATGGTACTTCATACACCGTACCCCAGTCTTATGGTCACTACTCTTCTCCGCCTTCATCTTTTTCATATTCCTCTACGGTCCCACCTGGACCAAGGAGTAATGGAAAATGGTGTTTGTGTTGTCGTAGCACCGACCTTGTGTTGAAAGATTGCGCAGAATTTCAGCGCCAGTTGGAGGCGGATGATGAACCGGATATTCGGATTGTCTCATCCACCTCTCAAATGGCTGCTCCTTCTGATTCTGATGATGTATCCGCAGTACCACCTTGTCTATGGGGGACTGCTATGGATACACCAATCAGACTTTCTACTGATCGATGTGATGACATTGCGGTACCGTCGCCCTCTATACCTTCTTCCCCTCTTCTTGATTCACCCCCGGAGGAACCTGCACCTATTTTCTCTGATGTTGTTGTTCCTCTGCTTTCTTTGCAAGAATCATCTACTCCTCTTTTTAGTGAGTTGGTTGATGATGTTGTGCCCTTTGGATATTGGGAACATGAGGATGCGCCATGGTGTGATGAGGACATTATTCTCTTCAATGGAGAGTATTATGTCTTGGAACACGGTGACGCACCGAGGTCTGTTGATGAGGAGATCCTTGCTGATGAGGAAGTTTCCACTTCCTTGTTGGTTGAGGAGGTCCAAATCACCACCGAGGACCTCATGGTCTCACCTTCCCCTCCCCATGACTCACATGACACCGACAGTGATCTATGCTTGGATCCTACTGAGAGTGATTCCGGGATCATTCTCCCTATTTCTGATTCTTTTAGTTTTTCTTCTACTTTATTTCTTGATCCCCCTTCTTTATCTGAGCCTGTGCATGTGGAATCTCCACGGGTATGTGAGGTTGTCGATGCGCCTGGCATTTTTTCCGCTGCCGTCGCTTCCTACAAACCGGTGGTGGACGATACCTTGTTAGGCAAGGATATTTTTTGTGGTGAGTTGAGTGAGGACCAGTGCTCCTCCTCATCTTACTTCCTATTTCCTCTACCTGTGTGTCGCAGGTATTATTACTCAGGTAGATGGGTAACTGTTCTATCACCGTATAGGTACCCGTTACCGACACTGATATTAGGATAGTTGCCTGTGCACTTTTCTTTTTATAGGCCCATTAGCTAGAACTTTTCTTTTGCTGAATAAGTCGTGCTGGGATGACAATAACCCCAGTTCTTATCTTTTCTTTTCTGCATTTTTTATTTTTTTTATGTCTAGCTTAGTTTAGTATTTATTGTTTTTTTTGTCTTTTCTTTTCTTTTGTTTTTGCGGAGCTCACCCCTGCAGGTTTCCATTGCGAATTCATTCTGGCGGGATTATGATTCTTCGTTTGGTGGGCCTGCTTCAGTTTTTCACTCGTCTTCTGGTATGCTCACTTGCTGAGCATTAGGTAACCTCTTCCCTTAGCTCTTTTGTATTTAAATTTCTAAATCGTATGCTATGCTGCTTAGTTTAAGTCTGGGGGAGAGCTATTGTTCGTTACCTTTTGCACGTGCATATTTCATGTGTATACTAGAAGCTTTTATAGTTTTATTTTGATTAGTTCACTGCATTGCACACCACTGCACCCACATGAGCGCGTGATTAGCTGTTACCGTGCCGCGAGTTAAACTTGTGTTTTTGTTAGATTTGGGAAAATTATGGTGCTGGCTTAGGATTGTGAGACGAAGTAAAATGTTGACCTTGTTGTGTTTCTAGTCAACTGCTCTCATCTTGTGTAGAAATTCGAGTAGATTTAATTTTTTTTGTATGCTTATAGTTTTATATTTTTCTATTTTGCGCAAAAGATCTTTTTATTCTACTCAAAAGTTGGTGAATCTGGTGTGAATCAAACGGTAGTGTAGGGATGTGTGTAGCCGTCACTAGACTCGTTTTGCTCGAGTCGGGAGGAAGGATTATCTTTCTCGGTGGCTAAGAACTTGCCCCAAGCTACTCTCGAAGCATGGGTACAAGGTTAGTCATGCAGGAGTGTGATGTAGGCCATCATTTTGGCCCGGCTGAGCTTTGTACCGTTCCTAACGTCATATCATCGCTAAGCCCCATTGTGCTTACCCTTCTTTTGATTCAGCTCCACCATTATTTCACCAAAGCCTCATAGCCGATCCTAGTCGTACACCCAAGTCGAGCTTATTGTGTTATATTTTCATGTTGGGTTGTGATGTGGTGTTATTATTTGTGAAAAATGTGGAAGTGCTTCCAAGTTATATCTGCTAAAATTTTGAAAATAAAAAGATGAAAAAGAAAAGAAAATGATTCAAAAAAAAGGTGAAAATGAAAAGTGAAAAGAAAAAGTTTGATTGAAAATCTTTTTGGAGATGATTTTGATTTGGAGTAGGCGGTGCACACACCTATGTTGCAAAAATCAAGTCTAGGGGTGTGGTGCACCTGGTTATATTGTGGTTTGCTGAGGGATTCTTGTAGGCTAGCTCATTTGGGTTAGGTGTGTAGCCCTCTTATTTATCTTTGTTCACCTCACCGAAACCCAAGCCCCATGATTCTCCTAAAGTCCTACAGATTTGTGCTTGAGTCTAACTAGTGCCGTGGAGAGAGTGTGAACAGGCAAGCGTATGACCCCCGATATTGGTGGATTCCTTTGGAGGTGATCTTGAGCCCCGATCTTTGGCAAAGCTCACCTTAGTGGCCAGTCTACTTTCTTCCTATGCGTGAAAAGTTGATTCACCGTGATTCTATTTTTGAGTAGTAATAAAATTTTGATACGCATTGTGAAAAATATAAACTATTTTGCATACTTAGGAATTTCTTCTATTGTATTTTTATGCACGCGAGCATGCGACTTCGCATGGTACTCCGTATTTCAATTTCTATGTCAGCTAGATTATTTTCCCTGCCTGCTTAGATTGTGTTTGCTCGGGACGCGCAAATATTTAAGTCTAGGGGTGTGATGCGTCCATATTTTATACTTAATTCCGGACACATCTGGGCTCATTTGCATGTCTTTGCACTACCATTTAGCGCCATTAGCACTCCTTTTGGTTAGCTGCGACATTCCACGTCTTGTGCACTTTTTTAGCCTATTTCTGTGCGTGTGTGTATTTCCCTTTTGCTATGCATTTTATTAATGTCTGTGACTGCTATGTTCGAAAACCCGTCCAGTTTTCCTGCAAGTTCGGGGATCGTGTGGGCGTCCGGGATAGGGCTTTCACCATTTTTTGGCAAAGGAGTCAATGGTCGTGCATTTTTACTCACGCACGACCATCGACCTCTTTTGTGCACGATCATCGGTCGTGCGCAGTCTGGCTTCTCTTGTGAAAGTTCTGCCCCGCCAAATCGCACGGTCACCAGCTATACCGCGCACGATCACTGCTCGTGTGTTGCCGATCGTGCGCAGTCATGCCTTCTTTTGTGCAAGTTCTGCCGCCATATCGCACGATCACGGGCCATAGCGTGCACTACCACTAGTTGTACGCCTGTGATCGTGCGCAGTGTTTAATTCTATTTTCTATAAATAGCGCAGGTCTCGCCCTAATAAAAAACCCCTGATTTCTTCCGCCGTTTTCGTCCCTGACGAAGGGTTCCGCCATTTTCCTTCATCCTCCACCTTAGGGAGGGGCTTCGTGCAAGCTTTCACCGCCAAATCAAAGCCGGAGCATCCCCTCGGCCTCCTACGTCATCTCTCGGGCTCTATTTCAAGTTTTGGCGCCATATCCAACAAGCAAGGGGAAGCATGCAACTTTCTTCCGCTATCGTGAGACAAAGAAGACGGGCCATTGGAAGGTAGTGACAGCCCTTCTCTACCCTGGACGCAGTTGAGGACCGAGCTTGGACGCGGATTGCTAACCCGATGATTCCAACCGTGAATCCTCAGCAAGACTTCGGATACGGTCGATCTCTTGTCTTGTTCTTCCTTTGTTGTTGTTTATGTGTTATTGTAAACTTCATTTATAGATGATGTACGCTTAATTGTATAATACGTTTATATGAAATCATGTTTATGTGATTTGTATTTTCGTTATTTATTGCTTGAGGTGTGCCTTATTCCATCCACCTCCATCCACCCTTGCCGCACTTGCAATTGCTAGTGGCGTGCGTTGCGAAGAGGTGATCTCAACCCTCATTCCGCAAGCCTACTCGCCCATCCGCCAAGTGATTCGGTGCATAGCGGCCCGACTAGTCTTCCATCCCGTCTGGCGAAGCATCGCATAGCGGCGTTGCATAAGAGTAGTTGATAGATTTTTACTTTCTTTTATCGCAATCCAAACCCCCTTTCGTTATCTCCGACCTAAGGACTTCAATCTCAAGTCCTCCTCGAAATTAACTCCACCTTACTGTGTTCCTTGAGAGATCGATACTTGGGAAAACTCGCCCATTTTATATTACTTGTGCGACCAGTTCACTTTCGTGATCTTTATGCATCAGCAGGTATGTCCGAAGGCCACCAAAATGCCTATCTCGTACTTGGACAGTGGATGTTCCCGGCATATGACTAGGACTAGAAGCCTGCTGCGTGATTACTCTCCAGTCGAAAATGGACCCAAAGTCATCTTTGGAGGATCAGATCGAGGAGTCACTAGAGGTTACGGTATGATTTCCAACGGTATAATCTCTATCACCGACGTGGCCTATGTTGAAGGGTTAAATCATAACCTGATCAGTGTAAGTCAGTTGTGTGATAAAGGTTATGACGTTAAGTTCTGCAAGGATAAGTGCTTGATAATATCGTGTGCCTCTTCGGAGAGGGTATTAACTGGCATTAGGAGCAGAAATATATCTTGTTTAGATTTTCTTAGCATAGATTCTTCTACCCCCGTGTGCCTAGTAGCAAAAGGTAGTGCATCTCTTTGTGAACAATGGCACAAGAGATTGGCACATATTAATTTCAAGACTATTAATATATTGTTTTCTAAAAATTTAGTAAGGGATGCTCCCATTATTAAGTGCATCAAAGATAGCACCTGTCCTACATACCAGAAGGGCAAATAGACTCGGGCTACCTTTAAGGGCATTGCAGACAAAGACTCTTCCAGATGTCTTTATCTTCTGCATATGTACTTGTTTGGTCCAGTGCAAGTTCATAGCTTGGGAGGCAAGTCATATACGCTAGTGATTGTTGATGATCACTCTCGGTTTACATGGGTGCTCTTCTTAAAACGAAAGTCAGATACGTTTGACATCTTCACGAGTTTTGTCAAGCAAATTCAGAACGAACTTAACTACTCAGTGGTCAAAATCAAAAGTGACCATGGAACAGAATTCGAATCTGGGGCTATGACAGAATTTTGTGAAGAACATGGTATCTTTCATGAGTTTTCCTCCCCGCGTACTCCTCAGCAAAATTGAGTTGCAGAGAGGAGAAATAGAATGCTCATTAAAGCTTGCACGACAATGTTGAATGACGCTTCTCTCCTAGAATACTTCTGGGCAAAGGCTGTCAATACGGCTTGTCATGTACAAAACCGAGCATTGATCAACAAGAATCATCGTAAGACGCATTATAAGCTACTGAAAGGCAGGAAACCAACCATGTCCTATTTAAGGATCTTTGGCTGCAGATGTTATGTACTCAATAACGGGAAGTACCCGCATACTAAATTTGGTGAAAAATGCTTCGAAGGCATATTCATGGGCTATAGGAGCCATAGTCGGGCATATAGGGTTTTTAATAAGAAAACCCTAGTGGTACAGGAGTCCATTAATGTTGTTTTTGATGAAGGAAGCTTGCTTCATAGCAATTCTTCCAGTGGCATTCTTGAAGATGTAGGTGCAAGACTTGAACAGCTAAGTCTCGATGAGACTACTAAGGATGTAACTCCCAAGTATGTCAAGGTTTCCACCTCAACGCCAACTGGAGAAGTTGACGATCAGGATGGAGAAAATCTCCTAGAAGAAGGAGGAGCCCGAGAAGATGTCAGAGCTCTAGATGCCACTCCTAGAGCTCTGACACGTGAGGGATCATCCTAGAGATCAGATCATCGGAGATCCTCATGACGGTGTCAGAACTCGAAGAGGTATAATTAACGAGATTTTGCACCTTAGTTTCCTGTCACAGGTTGAGCCAAAGAAGTTCGATGAAGCGAACAAAGATGCAGCATGGATACTGTCCATGCAAGATGAACTGCAACAATTCGAACGATGCAACGTCTGGATGCTTATTCCTAGACCAAATAACCAGAATGTGATCGGCACCAAGTGGATCTTTAGAAACAAATTGGATGAACATGGTGTCATCATAAAGAACAAGGCCAGGCTAGTGTCTCAAGGTTACAGACAGTAGGAGGGGATTGACTTCGACCAGACCTTTGCACCAGTTGCAAGGCTCGAGGCAATCAGATTGTTCCTGGCGTATGCCTCGTACAAAGGATTCACTGTCGATCAGATGGACGTGAAATCTGCATTCCTCAATGGAAAATTGAAAGAGGAAGTATATGTCGCGCAACCCCCAGGTTTTGTTAATCCTACATTCCCTAATCATGTTTATTTTCTTAATAAAGCGTTATATGGCTTGAAACAAGCTCCTCGAGCTTGGTATGAGACTCTGTCTAGTTTTCTTCTTGAGAACAAGTTCTCGAGAGGAAAAATAGATAAGACATTGTTTCTTAGGGAAGTCAAAGGCAAGATCTTTTTGGTGCAAATCTATGTCAATGACATAAATTTTGGCTCTACGGACAACAATCTTTGCAAAAAGTTTTCTAAACTTATGCAAGGAAAGTTTGAAATGAGCAGCATGGGAGAGCTAAAGTATTTCTTGGGACTTCAAGTGAAACAGTCTGAGGATGGAATTTTCATCTCTCAGAGGAAGTTCACAAATGAACTCCTCAAGAAATTCGGAATAGAGAATGTAACCTCTATGAGGACTCCAATGGGATCCACTGTGTCTCTAGACAAGGATGAGAAAGGGAAACCTTTTGATGAAACCAAATACAGAAGCATAATTGGATCCCTGCTCTACCTTATTGCTAGTAGACCGGATATTATGTTTTCGACATGCGTATGTGCCAGATATCAGGTGAACACTAAGGAATCTCATTATGTCGCTACAAAGCAAATTCGTAGATACCTTAAAGGTACACCTAATCTTGGCTTGTGGTACCCTAGAAATAATGATGTCGAGCTAATAGGCTTTTCAGATGCTAATTTTTCAGGAAGCAGGGATGATAGGAAAAGCACTTCCGGGACGTGTCAATTCCTCGGAAGACGGCTTATTTCTTGGAACAGTAAGATGCAGAATTATGTCGCAACCTCCACGGCTGAATCTAAGTACATCTCAGCAGACAGCTGTTGCGCACAACTTCTAAGGATCAAAAATAGATTATGACTTGCAGTTCAGAGAAGTTCCGATATATTGCGACTCCTCAAGCGCAATAGCAATTGCGAACAATCATGTGTCATACAGCAGAACAAAGCATATTGAAGTGCGCTATCACTTCATTCGGGAGCACATGGAAAACAAAGATATATCTCTCTACTATGTCCCCACGGATAAGCAGGTTGCAGATATCTTCACAAAGCCCCTTGACGAGGCCAAGTTCAGTCTCTTCAAAACTGAACTCGGCATGCAGAACTATGAAGAGTGAAGACTGTACGGCTCAAGGCTCTTGGATCAAGGGGGAGCATCAGCAAGGAAATCAAGCTCGAGAATGGATGCAAGATCTGAGGGGGAGCATGTGGCTCCAAGTGAAGTCCCAGATTTTTAAAGGCCGAAAAGGGGGAGATTACCCTCTCGGCTAAGGCTAAGGTGGCTGCCAACGTTAAGTATGCTCTCAAGAAAATGGTAATGAATCTCACTCTCAACTGAATTCTTAGGTTATGATTTTCATTCCCATATGTCCTATTCACCTTAGCTTGTAGGGTTTAGGTTTCCTCAAATAGGGTGAGATTGTTGGGTAATGTATCCACAATGTACCTGATTTGAAGAAGTCCTTATACAAGCTAAGGTGAATAGATAATGTATTTGATGATTTTCTTCAAGGTTTGCTTGCAGTTATTCCACGCTAAGTACACACCAATGTCAGGGTGCAGTGGGTCAATATACACGGGTCTGCGCAACGTAATCCCTCGTTGAGCAGATTAGTGTGTTGGCTAACGTGCACTCTCTCTATTTGAGTGTACTTATTTTCAAGTACAGGGCTGAGATAGATCAAGAGCAAAAGAGGAGCGAAGATGGGTCAAAGACCAAGTGCAGAGGAAGGAAGAAGAAATCTTCCAAGGAAAATTCGATGGGAATCACCAAGTGATTCTCGGCGATTCGACGGGAATCGCTAGTGATTCTCGCCGAATCGTCGAGAATCACTCGCCGATTCGTCGAGAATCACTCGCTGATTCCCCACGATTGCATCCGGCTGACTCAACGCCTTCAAGAATTCTGCTAAGGCAAGATCGGCGGGAATCACCAAGTGATTCTCGCCGATTTGTCGAGAACCACCGCGCATTCCCGTCGATTCCCTCCGGATGACCAGAATTCCAACTGGAATTCTACCAAGGAAAATTCGACGGGAATCGTAAGTGATTCCCGCCGACTTTGACGGGAATCACCAGCGATTCCCGCCGAATTTTACTTAGGTATTTTTTGTCTGCTCGCTGGACTGGTCCTGGTCGTCACGCGCTGTTTCGGCCCGTGCGTAGGGTTGACCTGGTGGGTCCCCCAACGGCTATCTTGGGATTTCCTTGGGTATAAATACTCATGTATTTTGAAACCCTAAAGACAAGTAGAACAGTATATTCATATCTACGAAATCGAGCCGCCATCAACCTAGCTGATCGCAGAACTCCACTGCTCACCGTCGCCGCTCGCAAGATCATCGTCGTTGCAGATCTCAGATCTTATCTGATCTCCCGACGACAGAAACGAATCTAAGCTTAGCGTCTCACGTATCTATCTTGAGATCCTTTGTCTCTTGATTTGTTGATCGGGAATATCTTTCCCCTCCGAATCGATTGAGATGATTGATCCAAGTAAGATCGTTGGTAGACCTCGCAAGCTTCGTCAAGAATTTTTGATCTACAAAGCATCGCCGCCGCAATCCTTTGTCGCCGCCGATCTCGGTAAGATCCTATCCAAGAGAGTGCTTCGGTCGTGGACTCTTCGTCTTCTTCAAGAACGTTTCATCGAACGAAGAGGGACACCAATCTCTCCATACGTAGTTTGTATTTCTATACATTCTATTTTCATTTTATTGTAAGGGAATTTTGATTCCTAGTTGTAAGGGTTGGGTGAAACCCGTAGTGAAGGAGTAGTGACTCCTTTGGGTGGAAGGGTTTCTTCCATAGTGTGAGGATTGGATTTCAATCCGTTTGGTGAAGTGACCGAGTCGTCCCTTTTTGGGAGATAGGTCGAAGGGGGAAAGTGGACGTACCCAAATCGGGGAACCACTATAACTCGGTTTCTGTGTTGTGCTTGTTTTGTTTCTTGTGCAGGTTAATTATTAATTCCTCAAAAAGACTGCAAATCACCTATTCCCCCCATAGGTGAAGGTAGTTGACACTAGATTGACTTTCAGCTAGGTCGGTGTCACGTCCTCCCTTTAGGATGGCACCAAAGGAGTTGGCCGAACTTAAAGTTCAGTTGCAGGAGCTTTTGGAGCCGAGGTATATCAGACCCAGTTCTTCACCGTGGAGCGCGTTGGTGCTGTTCGTGAAGAAGAAAGACGGTAGTATGCGGTTGTGCATAGACTACCGAGAGTTAAACAAACTGACTATTAAGAATAAGTATTTGATTCCTCGGATAGACGATCTATTCGACCAGTTGTTTGGTCGGTGGTGTATTCTTAGTTAGACTTGAACTCAGGATACTATCAGTTACAAATCTGAGATGAAGACATACCCAAGACCGCGTTTTTCACGAGGTATGGTCACTTTGAATTTTCGGTGATGCCGTTTGGGCTGACGAACGCACCATCCGTATTCATGGACTTGGATAACCGAGTTTTTCGCAAATACTTGGATTGATTTGTAGTCATCTTTATTGATGACATCCTTGTTATTCCAAGTCAGTAAAGGAGCACGAGACTCACTTGAGGTTAGTGTTGCAAGTGTTGAGAGAGAACCAACTTTATGCAAAGTTCTCCAAGTGCGAATTCTGGTTAAAGAAAGTGGCGTTTTTTGGGCCATGTGATTAGTGGAGATGGGGTGGTAGTAGATCCAACGAGAGTGGAAGCCATCAGATATTGGCCAGTATTGAGGACTGTGGCGGAAGTCCGGAGTTTTCTCTGTCTAGCCGGGTACTATCATAGGTTCGTGGAAACTTTTTGTGGATAGCTCTACCCCTCACTTCACTAACTCATAAGGATCAGAAGTTTGTGTGGAAACAAGAGTGCAATCAGGCGTTTGATACCATGAAGGAAAGGCTGATGACAGCTCCAATCCTAAGTCTGTCGAAGGGGACTGAAGGATTTCAAATTTTCAGTGACGCATCCGGATGCGGTTTGAGGTGCATTTTGGTGCAATATGGCAGTGTGATTGCCTTTGGGTCTAGGCAGTTGAAGCCTAACGAGTGAAACTACCCCATCCATTATTTGGAATTTGCGGCGGTAATTTTTGCGCTAAAATTGTGGCGGCACTGCATTTATGGTGCGAAAGTGGAGATCTTCACGGACCACAAAAGTCTGAAGTATCTCCTAGATTAGAAGGATTTGAATATGCGGCAGCGCGGGTGGGTTGAGTTTCTTGGAGACTACGAGGTGGAGATTCAGTATATGCCAGGAAAAGCCAATGTGGTGGATGATTCCATGAGTAGAAAATACTCTGGGCAAGGGAATTAGATTGAATATCACTATGAGCGATTGAGGCAGGACTGGGAGTCCCTTGGCATTGAGTGTGTGGCCAGAGGCGAGTCTAATGTGGCTCGGTTGAACTTGATTGAAATGCAGAACGATTTGAGCGACCGTATTCAGGAAGCTACCCGTTTGGATGCGGAGTTCCAACCATACTTGGAGGAAGTTTTAAAGGGCGAGGGTAGCGCCTGGGAGAAGATTGATGGGATTTTGAGGAAGGGCGGGAGGATTTGTGCACCACAGTTTGGCAAGCTCTGTGAGGAGTTGATGTTTGAGGCCCACTTCATAAAGTACTCCATTCACCCGGGCAGTACAAAGATGTACTTGGATATGAAGAAATCCTATTGGTGGCCTGGTCTGAAGCGGGACGTAGCTTTATACGTGAGTCGGTGCCAAACTTGCGCCTTGTTGAAGGCTGAGTGTCAGAAGTCGGGCGGGTTCTTAAAGCCTCTTCCTATCGCCGAGTGGAAGCATGATGACATCTCCATGGATATTGTGCATGGGATACCTAGATTTCAGCTAGGTAATAACGCAATTTGGGTGATCGTGGATCGCTTGACCAAAGTGACACACTTCATCCCAAATCGGAAGGAGGACAGTGTGAAAAAGCTAGTGGAACTGTATGTTCGCAACATTGTGCGACTACATGGTATTCCCAAGAGCATAGTTAGTGATCGCAATGGAAGTTTCACGTCTAAGGACTGGAGGTTTGTTCAGAAGAGTCTGGGCACAAAGCTCAAGTTCAGTACGGCTTTGCACCCTCAAACTGATGGGCAGACCGAGATAACGAACCGTACTATAGAGGATATGTTGAGGATGTGTACTCTGGACTTTGGCAAAAAAATGGGAGGATCATCTCTTCATGGTAGAGTTTGCATATAACAATAGTTACCAAGCAATTATAAAGATGGCGTCATACGAAGCTTTGTATGGGAGGCGGTGTCGTACACCGATGTCTTGGACAGAGGAGGGAGACACCAAGCTTTTGGGGAAAGAAGTTATAGCTGACGCTTGTGAGTTGGTGCGAACCATTCAAGAGCGCATGAAGGTAGCTCAAGATCGGCAAGCGAAATATTTTAATGCTCGCCACAGGAATGTGGAATTCGCAGTAGGAGACTGGGTTTATCTAAAGATCAAGCTGTTCAAAGGCATTTCGCAGATTTGCCGACTCAAGAAGTTGAGTCCGGGGTTTTTGGGACCGTTCAAGGTTATAGAACGGGTGGGAGAAGAAGCATACAGGTTGGCGTTGTCCACGGAGCTGAGTGGATTACACGATGTCTTCCATGTCTCCGTCTTGAGGAAAGCTTTGGTGGAGGCTAGTGTGGTGATCAAATCGGCAGCAGTGACGATAGAAGAGGACTTGAGGATGCGAGTTCGTCCAATTAATATAGAAGATTTATAAATTCGGCAGTTGCGGAAAAAGGAGGTTAAACTCGTAAAAGTTTGTTGGGACAACTGTGGTCGCGAGGAGCTTTCGTGGGAGCGAGAGCAGGCGATACTTGAGGAGTACCCCGAGCTTTTCTTCTCAGGTACCGTTTAAATTTTGTGTACTTTCTATTTAAATTTCAAGATGAAATTCTTTTAAGGGGGGAGGAATTGTAACGCCCCGAAACTCAAAAGAGGAACTGATGACGTTTTCAGGCCAAGTTGGGTTCTGAGTAGGCTGACACGGCCTGTGACACGGGCGTGTCACAGGGCGAGTCATGCTGGGGGTCGACGTTTTGCCGAGAGTTCGACGATTTTTAGTCGACGAGTGTCAACACTGGGCACATGGCCTGTGACACGGGCATGTCACATGGTGTGTCGGGCGTGAGGTCGACGATTTCCGAGAGGTCGATGATTTTTCAGTCGACGAGCGTCAACATCGAGCACACGGCCTGAGACACGGGCATGTCATAGGTCGTGTCCTGCTCAAGCTGTTTGGTGATTTGTGTTGTGGGCATTACACGGCCTGGGAAACGGGGGTGTCCCAGGGCGTGTCTAGCACACGACATGTGACACGGGTGTATCACATGGCCGTGCCCTTTGCGGGACGTTTTTGTCCTGTGTTGTTTGGGGCACACAGGACGTGACACGGGCATGTCACAAGCGACACGGGCGTGTCCCAAGCCATGTCACAGGCCGTATCCTGGTCGGGATTCTCGGGTTTGACGGCAAATGAGGAACATGGACTCAGATACGGGCGTGTCATAAGCCGTGTCATAAGCCGTGTTCGGCCCAGGAAGATTATTTTCAGGGCGAATCGTGGCTGTTCGTTTCCTTATTTTGGGATCCAAGGGTTGTGGTTGGTTAATGCTGGATCTTAAGGCTGGGAATAGGGTTTTCAAACCCACTTTTCCCATCTTCTTCCTCTTTCTAAGTGTTAGAGAGAGGGGAGAGCTAGGAGGAAGAAGGAGATCAACTCCGACTGTCAGTGAAGCTTCGGAGCTCCGTTTCGCGAGCGGAGTCCAGATCCGCAAAGGCGAGATCGTTGTAGTGGTGTTCATCCAAGCAAGTTTCTTCATGGCTAGGAAGAGAGTTCGTAAGGTAACGACACTTCTCCTCTTGGTTTTAGGATGCATGTTTAGCATCTTCTCTTATTCTCATTTCTTTTGGGCTCCAAATCTCTCAAATGAAAGGGGTTTGGGTTGCCATGGTTCAAGATGAACCTTCGGGTCGATTGAGTCCATCCTCGGCATGATTTTTGCATTAGAGATCCGCTCTGTTAGTGGATTAGGCATTATGGGTGAAGCCGTAGCTGCGACCGTTAGTCCGACTCGGTGATGTTGCATAGCGAGCCTTGAGGATTCGGTAGAAATCCGTTGTGGCAAGATGTCGCTGTAATGTATATGTTTTTCCTCCTTTTCTTGAGTGAGTACTCGCAGCCGGAACCGAGCAAGTTTAGCTTCGCTTCGGTGGTAGATGGTTTCCTTAGTGAGCGGGAACGTTGCGGTATGAATGATGGATTAGGGTGCGAAATTATGGTTGTGTTGTGCTAAGGCGTGGCTACGTATTCGTGGTTGGCTGGCTCTCCCGTGACGTGCATGTCACTTGGGGAAAGTGTCCCGACGAGACTAGTTCCCTTCTGTGAGACTGACGAGAATGCCGAGCGTGGGGCCAGCCCGGGCAATGAAGCCACGAGCGGGTGGGGTCTAGGAAGGGTTCTTTGAATCGTTTTGTGTGTGAGACGGAATCCTGATGTGAGAAGTCAGAATTTTCGGGAAAGCCCGGGGTTTAAGACCAATGTGTGGGTGGGTCCATTGCAAGATTTCCGTGTAACGGTTCTTGGGTCGTCAGGGACATATTTGTTCCCTTTTGTTTGCGGCTTTATGACAATGGGGAAACAGAAGTACCCAGTATTTAATGATGTGTTAGATGCATACGCAATAGGGTGCCTTGGGGAAGCCTGGGTTTGCATACATGTTGCATAATAGGGCCATTTCACTCTATTCTAAACATAGAAAACGTGTTTGTTGTATGAGACATCCAAACCTATTTTAAAGCTTTATAAATATATTTGCATTTGGTATACGAAGTGCTGACCTACAGGTTGGAGGGGTACCCCGGGGTCCATTAGGGGAGGCTGGGAGGAGATGTGTTGGTTACATAGTAGAGGTCAGCCTTTGCTGACCCACGTTACTTAAAATCTTTACAGGGCAAGGATCATAAGCAGGAGCTAGTGCGCCGGGCGAAAAGCTCTAAGCCTCATGAAGTGTTGCTGAACTTTTAGCTAGTTTCCTTTTCTTGTCCTGTATGATCCATGTTTTGGACATTGTCTGGCTTGCACGCCGAGGTAGCTTAGGAGTGTTTTTGCATGTTCATGTTTGACCATGTTGTCTTTATTTGATGGACTCTTTTGTGTAAGGCTCTAAGGCCATTTGATACTCCTGATAGTGGTGGATAACTTCTAATGGTGTTGCTTTCTTTCCACTATGTTTAGTTTTGAGTTTTGAGTTTGGGTAGTAATATCATCTTATAATGCTGAAGCTATGACGAGTGTATGTTGTGGGGCCCCGGACGGACCCATATCATACGGCCATTACAAGGGAGGTATTACAGAGGTTATCACCACCCTTGTGCTTTCAGAAGCATTTGAAGAGGAGGGAGCCTTTGAGGGCATTGAGATAGTCCTCTACCATCTATCAAACAGGGCTGGTGTCAGCCTCGTAGAGGCATTGATGAACACAGTCGGTGAGACTAGTAGTTCATTTGCCTTGGCCTGTAAGAAGAGACCAAAATTCCTGGCAAAACTTACTTCCTTCTTGGAGTTCTTCCTTCTTATCAGATCAAACAGAACTTGCCCCCAGTTAACCTTCCTTTTGTTAACCAGGATACACATCACAAGGAACTGTTGTCTTATAATGTAGTTATGAGCAGTGTGTTTCCCAAATAGCACTTTTCCCACGACATCGGCCAAAAACTTGTAAGCCGCTGACACATTTTTCTTTAATAGCTTATTAGAGTTTCCATCAGAGTGACCCATAACAGTCAACATGTTATCATACTCAGTTGAATCTAATTCTATATCATCTACACCATATACAAAACCGAAAACTTCAGACAGAACAGTAGGAGATAGAGTAACTTGTGTTCCAATGATAGTGTCAATCATTTCTATTTCTTAAGTAGTAGATGAATATACCCATTCTCGAATTTCTGCTGTCGGCAACCTTATTCTGTTGGTCATGAGTTTCTTCAGATTCTGTTCCTCAAAAAGCTTGAGAATGTCGGTGAAGATTTTGTCCGACTGACTGAAGGAATCGAAATCAATATCAAAACCAGTATCATACTTCATCGCGGTGAGAGAAGATCCAGAGGTTGTCATGGCTCAGAGAAAAAAAACTTCTGCAAGAACAATAGCGATCAAGTGCAAAAGGAAATTCTGAAAGCGCGGGATAGAGCTCGAAGAAGAAAGCCTAATAAAGGTTTTTAGAATATGAATCGACATGCTCAGCCCGGCGAAAAATAAAATTCTTCGATCTCAGGTCGATGAAAAATTTCATGAAGAGATAAATTCATCGATCTCAGACTGAAGATATGGAGATATTTCTTCATCCTCAGAAATATTCCCTGAAACAAGATTGTCGATCTCAGGTCGACGAAACTGACTTCGCGCAAAGATTTCATCAATCTCCGGTCGACAAACTCCCAATGAAAAGTTTGCAAATCGTCGATCTCAGGTCGACGAATTGTTTCCAGATCGTTTACACTAAGGACAGAATTAAAATTAAGTCTTTCCATCTATCATTCCTAACTGATTTAGAAAGAACAAATGTTTAGATTCATCCAAGGGCTTGGTGAAAATATCGGCCCTTTGCAAATCAGTAGAGATAAATTCAAGATTAATTTTTTGTTTGTCCACACAGTCTCTTATGAAATGATGCCTTATATCTATATGTTTTGTCCTACTATGATGTGCTGGATTATGTGCAATAGAGATTGCACTGGTACTATCACAAAATATGGTTCAATTATTTAGATTGAACTCATAATCAATGAGTTGGTTTTGTATCAATAAGATCTGTGAGCAGCAGCTTCCAGCTGTCATGTATTTAGCCTCATCAGTTGATGTGGACACAGATGTTTGCTTCTTGCAAAACCAGGACACAAGCCTATCACTAAGGAACTGACATGTTCCTGATTTGCTTTTCCTGTCCACTCTACATCCACCATAGTCAGCATCAAAAAATCCAGTAAGCTTAAATACTGACTCTATTAGATACCAAAGTCCTAGATTAGGACAACCCTTTATATATCTTAAAATTCTTTTAATGAAAATAAGATGAGATTCCTTAGGGCTCACTTGGAACCTAGCACAAAGACATGTAGAAAACATGATGTCTGGTCTACTTACTGTGAGATAAAGTAGGGATCCAACAATAGCCCTATACTTGGTCTGATCAACTGGTTTTCCATGTTCATCAGAGTGAATCACAGCATTGGCAGCCATAGGAGTTTTCATTGAGGAGGCATCAGCCATCCCAAATTTCTTAATAAGCTCATTTGCATATTTAGATTGGGATATGAATATGCCATCAGGGTATTGCTTCACTTGTAGGCTAAGGAAGTATGATAGCACTCCTATGCTACTCATCTCAAACTTTGAATGCATTAGATCAGAGAATCTCTTGCATCGTTTGGGATCAGTAAAACTAAATATGATATCATCTACTTATATTTGTACTACCAAAATTTTATCATGATGCATCTTAGTAAAGAGGGTCCTATCTACCATGCCTCTACAGAACTTGTGTTCTAAAAGGAAGCTAGCTAAGGTTTCATACCAAGATCTTGGAGCTTGCTTTAGACCATAGAGAGCTTTATGCAATTTAAAAACATATGAGGGATGAGTAGAAGAGATAAAACCTGGATATTGTTCAACATAAACCTCTTCCTTTAGTTCTCCATTCAAGAAAGCACTCTTGACATCCATCTGGTAGACTTTAAACTTATTAAAAGAAGCATAAGAAAGAAAAATCTTGATTGCTTGTAGCCTTGTAACAGATGCAAAGGTTTGATCATAGTTGTTGGAACACCCTATTACTAATTTGGGTAAGGATCACTATGTTTTTCTTAGGAAACCAGGTTGACCTAGATGTATAGTTGAAAAGGTCAACATTAGAATGTGTCTAGGGCTTAGAACTTAGGTTTGAAGCTGCCCCCAGGACCATTCCAAGATTTCAGAGATAGAGCCAAGTCTAAGACTTTTTTCGTCGAGCTCAGTTCGACAAAACGTCGAATTCCGTTTGACGCTCTCTGAGCTCAACTAAGTTAAGTCGTCGAGCTCAGTTCGACGATCTTCGAGCTCAGATCGACGATCTGCCTTCAGTCAGTTTGCTTAGTCATCGAACTCAATTCGATGATCTTCTAGCTCAGGTCGACGATCCTTCTTCACTTATTCTCCAGGTTGCTGAGCTCAGTTCGACGATCTTCGAGCTCAGTTCGACGTTTTCTAGCTGATGATCATTTCCAGTCTTTGAGCTTAGTTTGACGATCTAGAGCTCAAATCGACGTTTTTCCTGAGAGATCGACGATCTTAAGGATTCAAATTCAGTCAGACTTTGGAATGTGTTTCAAATTATCTCAGCATTTATGTCAAGAGATCTGCCAGCCGTTTTCATTTATTCTGGAGCAAGTTTCAAGGAATTATTCAGAGAATGTTTTACTGGACTTTCCTCTAGAAGACAAAATCTTTTATGGAAGGCATTTAATGTCTGGTTAACGGCTATCTTGGACATAGAATCTTCAGAGAATTAAAAAAATCTTCTTCTCTTCTTTTCTCTAGTAACAAGACACAGATACACAGACTGATACAGATAAGAAAGAAAAAGAAGAAGTGATTCACAGGATTCTCTGATCAACACAAGAAAACTCAAGTGATCAATCCTGGAGAATTAACTGAATAATTTTGTGTACTCAAAAAGTGATCACAGCTTCATCCCAAGGACTCCAGACAACTCATCTTTCAGCCTCTGCTAAAACTATCTTATGTTGGAGATCTGAAGCTTCTGAAGACCTATCACCCTGAAGCAAAGCTTCCTCTCCTGAACTAGTCAACATCTCAGGGGGAGCTTTGACAATACAAATCCACTAGTGCTTCTCTCTTTGATTGAGACAGAGAAGACAACTTCACCCTCTTTCTTTTCCTTTTCCTTTCACTCTGTAAAAGGGTTTTTAAAACTCCCTTCAAAAGTTTTGAGTCTGGTTCCGAGAGCCTTGTCAAAACTCAGTGGTGGTAAGACACCTTATCAAAAAATCTAGTTTGGTTTTTGAGCACCTTGTCAAAAGCTCATTGGTGCCAGGACACCTGATCAACCCTTCCTGCAGTAGATTCCTACGAAGGGTGGTAGAAGAGTGGATGTACCCAGGTTTTTGGGGAACCACTATAGCTCCTTGTGTTTTCTAGTTTGCTTGTGTGTTTTCTTTGCTATGTGTTGTGCTCTTCTTTTTACTGTCTTTTTAATTCTATAGCAAGGCACCTTACACCTATATATAAATTAAATCTTAAAAGCTTTTCTAAGTTTAAAATTGTGAATTTACTTTAAATAAATTCTATTCACCCCCCCTCTAGAGTTGAGATAGATCTTACTCTCACTTTCAATTGGTATTAGAGCCAAGTTGGTTGTTCATACAGGCTAACACCTGAACCAAAAGATCCTTGATAAGATCAATCTTTTAAAAGGGTTATTTTCATTATATTTAATTTTATATAAAGACATGGCACAGAACAAAGATTATGCAAGCACCAGGCCTCCAGTGTGCAATCTATCCAAGTTTGCACTTTGGAAAGCAAGGATTAGACTTTACATGAACTCTATTGATGAAGACATATTTAATTCTGTTTTGACAGTGTGCCCAAGTCAACCAGCAAGCTCAAGTACAAATGTTGTTCCACCTCCTTCAGGAACAGATGCTGAAATAAAGAAGTGGAAGACTGTAGAAGCCAAGGCCATGAACATCTTAGCTCAGACAATGTCTGATGAGATATTTTAGAAGGTAGCTGACTGCAACTCAGCCAAAGGAATTTGGGACAAGCTCTCTGAAATTGTCTCAGGATCTGCTGATGAAAGGAAAGACAGGAGATCCCATCTGATAAGCCAATATGAGAATTTCAAAAAGGGAGAAGATGAATTAGTGGCTGACATGTACAATAGACTAAGTCTGATTGTCAATGAGTTAAAGACTCTGGATAAAGAAATCTCATTGACTGAGCTGAATGACAAAATCTTAATGTGCTTCCCCATCACTTGGGATTCAAGAATCTGGCCAATCAAAGATGCCAGAAGTCTAAATGAGATTACCACTGAAGCTCTCCTGGGCAAGCTCAAATCTTATGAGCTGCTCATTAAAAATAGAGAAGAAGAACAAAAGGCTACTTCTCCAGTCACAAGGAAAGAAAAGACCATAGTCTTCAAAGCTGCAGAAGAGGAGCCTGAAGATAAAGCTACAGGAAATTATGAGCTCCTAAGTCTACTGGCCAAAAGATTCTACAAGATGGCCAGAAAATAATTCAGAAAGAGATCATACAAGGGTCATGATAAACCAAGGTATGATAAATCAAATAACAATAAAGAAATTATATGTTTTGGTTGCAGGAACCAGGCCATATTGTGCCTGACTGTCCAGAAAATAAGAACAAGGACAAGAAAGATAGAAGAGAAAGAAGAAAGGAGAAAGATTTCAGAAAGAACAGCTCAGACAAACCCTCCTCCAGCAGGAACAAACATACAAGGAAGAGATTTGTTGCTGAGACATGGAGTGAAACTGAAGAGGACTCTGAAGCCTTATCCAGCTCCAGTGATGATGAGGATGATGCTGATGAAAAGGAATTCTGCATGATGGCTATCAATGCCTCTCAAACAGATTTAGAAGCAGAAGAGTCAGAATCAGATTCAGAAGCTCAACTAGAAGAAGATCAGGTAATCAATTCATTTGATTTCAGTTCTGAGGATTTTAAATATGAGTTTAAAGTACTATGCCTAGATCTGTTGGAGTCTGAGAAGGAAATCACTTCCCTCAGAAAACAACTATCTGAGTATAGCACAGTAAAATCAGAGAACCTCAAACTCTCTGAAGAGTTAGAATGTTATAGAGAGGAGATAGCTTCACTAAAAAGTGAACTATCCAAGGCCAAGCAATTTGAAGAATCCCTTAATGGGAGAAGTATCAAATTAATGGACATCACAAGCACAGTGAACTCAAGATTAAATAGTACACTGGGCTTGGGTGCTTCATCTAGCCAACCCATAGTATTAACAACCCCGATCAAATTTATTTCTGATAAAGGAAAGGGTGTTGTAGAGGTAGCTAGGAAAAATTTAGATCTACCTAAGAAAAAGAAAGTTCAACAGAAAACGTCGAGCAGATGTCGACGATCGTCGAACAGAGATCGACAATCTCAGACTGAAACATCGAACTTAGCTCAACGTTTCCTGAACTCTGAACTCCCTCATAGTCGATCTTCGAACGGAGCTCAACGATTTTTCCCAAGATCGTCGAACTCAGCTCGACGATCATCGAACGCAGTTCAGAGCTTTGAATCTTCCTTCAGAGGTAAATCTCAATCCAATCCTAAGAATGCTTCATCCCAAAACTTTAACCCTTATACTAAATGGATAGTACCTCCTAGGAGATACCATCCTGAAGGTTATAAGAGTCAACCTGGGATGTCCTTTATTTCTGAATTTAAAGGTTATCAACCTAGGCCCAAGGTAAACTGGGTCAAAAATATGTAAATTCTTATCTATGCAGGTGAAGACCTATCCAACATCAAACCAATTATGGTATCTGGATAGTGGGTGCTCAAAGCACATGACAGGGAATAAGGACAACTTCACATCCTTTAAATCCAAGCTTGGACCCAAAGTAATTTTTGGTGATTCAAATTTTGGAACTACAAAAGGGTATGGTGCAGTTCAAATTGGAACAGTCACCTTCAAGAAGGTAGCCTATGTTGAAGGACTCAAACACAACCTGATAAGCATCAGTCAATTGTGTGATGAAGGATATCAAGTGACTTTCAACAAAGAGATATGCAAGATCAAGACAGAAGACAACACAACTGTGTTGACAGGTAACAGGAAAGGTAACATTTACTTGGTAGACTTCCATTCATCTAAGGTAGATATTTGTCTGTTCAATTCCATATCTAGACCCAATATTCTATGGCATAAAAGACTAGGACATATTAACCTTAGAACCATTGCTAGGCTATCCAAGGACAACCTTGTCAGAGGACTGCCTTCTGGCCCCTACAAGAAGGAAGGACTCTACAAGGCTTGTCAATTAGGCAAGCAAACTAAAAGTAGCTTTAAATCAATTAACAAGAGTGATTCACCTAGGATTTTGTATCTGTTACACATGGATCTTTTTGGACCCATTGCAGTACAAAGCTTAGGAGGGAAATCCTATACTTTAGTGGTTGTAGATGACTTCTCAAGATTCACATGGGTATTCTTTCTGAGGAAGAAGTCTGATAACTTTAAATGTTTGACAGATTTTCTCAAATGCATTCAGACTGAGTTCAACACTCATATTGCCCTGATCAGAAGTGATCATGGGACAGAGTTTGATTCTCTTCTCATGCAAGAGTTCTGTCAAAGTGAAGGGATCAGGCATACTTTCTCAGCTCCTAGAACGCCTCAATAAAATGGGGTAGCTAAAAGGAAAAATAGAACCCTTATTGAATCTGCAACTACATTATTGACAGATGCTCACCTACCTCTATCCTTTTGGGATGAGGCAGTGAACACCTCCAATTATGTGTTGAATAGAAGTCTAATACATAAACTGAAGGTCAAGACTCCCTATGAATTGCTCAAAGGGAAGAAACCTAAAGTAGACTATTTTAAGGTATTTGGTTGCACTTGTTACATTCATAATAATGACAAGAAATATCTAGCAAAATTCCAAGCTAAAGCTGATGAAGGAGTGTTTCTGGGATACTACATGATTAGTAAAGCTTATAGGGTTTATAATAAAACTACTCTAAAAATAGAAGAATCTGTCCACATTACTTTTGATAAAGCTAACATGTCTTTCAAGGAGAAGAATACTTCTACCATAGAACATTTGCAGGTGCACTCTCTAGCTGAAGACTTGGATAGATTACAGGTTACACAAAAGGATGACAGTAGTGAAGATGAAGAAGCTGCTCACTATCAGGAAGAAAATCTTCTTGAAGAACCAGTTGTTATTCCACAAGAGGAAACAACAACACAGGTTGGTGAACCATCAACACCCCCTGTTGATCTAGTAACAACAAGAGATCATCCAATTTCTCAAGTAATTGGAGACATCTCAGCTGGTGTGCAAACTAAAAATCAGGTCAACCAGAACCTGATGCACACTTGCTTCCTCTCTCAAATTGAACCTCAAACCATTCAAGATGCAGAACAAGATCCACACTGGATTATTGCAATGCAAGAGGAGTTGTATCAATTTGAAAGAAATAAAGTTTGGGAACTAGTGCCTAAGCCAAAGGATCATCCCATTGTTGGAACCAAATGGGTGTTCAGAAATAAGCAAGATGATCAAGGAATCATTGTAAGGAATAAGGCAAGGCTAGTTGCTCAAGGGTACTCTCAGGAAGAAGGGATAGACTATGACCAGACTTTTACACCAGTTGCAAGATTAGAAGTCATAAGAATCTTTCTGGCTTATGCTGCTCATAAGGGATTCAAAGTCTATCAAATGGATGTCAAGAGTGCTTTTCTCAATGGGGAGATCAAAGAAGAAGTCTATGTCAGACAACCTCCAGGTTTTATCTCTCTAACCCATCCTGATTATGTTTTTAAACTACACAAAGCATTATATGGTCTCAAGCAAGCTCCTAGAGCATGGTATGAGACCCTAGCATGTTTTTTGCTGAAAAATGATTTTGTTAGGGGGAGAGTAGACCAAACTCTTTTTATTAGAACCCATAAGTCCCACACCCTACTAGTGCAGATTTATGTAGATGATATTATTTTTGGGTCTACTAATTCAAACTTGTGCAGAAGATTCTCTAATCTAATGCATTCAAAATTTGAAATGAGTAGCATGGGTGAGCTATCCTTCTTCTTAGGATTGCAAGTCAAACAACATGTTGAAGGCATATTTATTTCTCAAACCAAGTATGCAAAAGAGCTGGTTAAGAAATTTGGTATGTCTGATGCATTATGTATGAAAACACCCATGCCTACCAATGCTGTATTGGATGCTGATGAACATGGGAAACCAGTTGATCAGACAACATATAGAGCAATGATTGGCTTTTTACTGTACCTTACAGCTAGCAGGCCTGATATAATGTTTGCTACATGCATTTGTGCTAGATTCCAAGTTAGCCCTAGAGAGTCTCACTTAACTTTAGTAAAGAGGATTCTTAGGTATGTTAAAAGCTGTCCAAATCTAGGACTCTGGTATCCAAAAGATTCAGCATTTGACTTAACTGGATTCTCAGATGCTGATTATACTGGATGCAGAATAGACATGAAAAGCACCAGTGGAACCTGTCAGTTCCTTGGTGACGGACTTGTCTCTTGGTTTTGTAAGAAACAAACATCTGTATCAACTTCAACTGCTGAAGCTGAATATATGGCTGCAAGCAGTTGTTCACAAATCTTGTGGATTCAAAATCAACTCCTAGACTATAGTTACAACATAGAGAAGTCAAAAATATTCTGTGACAACACCAGTGCTATTTCCATTGCACAAAATCCAGCCCTCCATAGTAGGACAAAACACATAGAAATTAGACATCATTTTCTAAGGGATAATGTTGAGAAAAACAAAATTGAACTTGAATACATCCCAACTGATTTGCAAAGGGGAGATATTTTCACCAAGCCTTTGGATGAAAAGAAGCATAACTTCTTCCTCAATCAGTTAGGAATGCTAGATGGAGGCAGTTTAAAATAAACTCCAAGATGTTGTAAATCTAAAAACAGACCAAGACTAGGCTAAAAACTTATCTCTTTTTGTTTCTGTAGTATAGGTTTTGTCTCTGAACTGCGCTCGACGTTTCCCCAGAAATCGTCGAACGGAGATCGACGATTTTCCAGAAATCATCGACCACAGATCGACGTTTCTTGAATCGTCGATCTGAGTTCAGCGCCGCCGTTAGCTCCAGGCTTCCATTCTGTCTGTTCAGAGGTCGTCGAGCGGAGCTCGACGCTCGACAATATCGTCGAATGGAGTTCGACGTTATTGGAGACTCTTCAGATTCCTTTAGTAGCCCAAATCGTCGAGCTGAGTTCGAAGTTTCATCGAACTGAGCTCAACGATTTTCTGTTTCGCCGTCGAACCCTAATATAAAATCATTTCTTCGGCCTTTGTTCATCTTTTACGCTTTCATACCCTTTACAACTTTCTCTCTTTCCCTCTAAATCTTCTACACTTGGTCGTGTTTGTTTCATTGTTGCAGGTACAGATGGCTGGGTCAAGTGCTGCTATTTCAAAGATGAAATTCGATACAGGTTTTGATATTGATATGAATTCGTTCGATGGAAGTGATCAGCGATTCAAGGACATTCTCAACCTCTTCCGAGAACAGCAGCTATCTTAGATCATGACCACCCGAATGAAGATTGCTTCAGAAGAGATAAAAGAATGGTGTTTTACCGCGACAGATGAGAATGAGAATTCTGTCATCGACTCAATAAAAGGGACTCAGGTACCATTGTCCCCGGCCCTTCTGACTGAAGTTTTCCTCCTTAGTTCTGGAGATGACTCCATTGATTTATCTGGAGAAGAGTATGCCTCTATGCTTGATAGAATGGGACACACTGCTGTGAACCCTAACAAACTGTTCAAAAAGAATCTGTCTATCGAATACCAATTTCTGGCTGATGTGGTTGGCAAAGTGCTTCTGGCAAAGCACTCAGCCCATGACACTATATCAAGATATCAATTCTACTTAATGGGAGCACTGGTCGATAAGAAGCATTTAGACTGGGGATCAATCTTTTTCAGCTTAATCAAGAAGAAACTGAACAAAAACCATGTAAGCTTTGGGAGAATATTAGGGGTTTACCTGCAATCCAGGTGCCCTTAGCTGCTGACCTCTAGTGGGATGTTCATCCATGCATCCAAGAGGCTTACCTGTGCCCTATTCAGCAAATGGGATAGGCAAATCATCAACCCCATCAGGGCTGCTGCAGCACCACTTGCTTCAGGCACCAGGACTATACAAGTCACTCCTCCTCAGGTATCTGCCCCAGCAGAAGAATTGACTGCCTCTTCCTCTCCTCCTCCAGCTGTTTCTATCCCAGTCACCACCTCAACCTCTCCTCAAATCTCAGCTTCTTCCCCCATTACCATTTCCTCACCAATGTCACCTCCTCCAGCCACAACCTCAGAAGAATTCCATCCTCTATTCTCTTATCCAACTTTCACCACTCCATCATTTTCTCTTATAGATGACTCCTTTATGGATGATTCTCCTCCCACTCCTCCCGAGCTTCCCTCAACATCCTCCTATCAACAACTTCTTCAAGAAATCCTCTCTCAACCATCCTTTACCCCATCCTTTGACTCTTCCATCTCATCCATCTCCACCTCAATAACTTCTATCTCCACTATTCCTCCTTCAGAGCCATCCATCCCTACATTTTCCACCACCACATCCTCCATCCCATTAGTCCCAGTCACCCTCATTCCAGTACCTTCACCTCCTACCTCTGTTCAAGCCCATCTTGAGCAAGTAGATATTTCAAACCTGGCAGACAAGCTTTATGTGTTGCTAGCCCCCAGGCTAACCTCACTGCTGGAGACCTCCTTGGCTCCACTCCTGCAACATGTTCAGGAGTTGTCTACCAAGTTATCTTCCTTCCTCTCTTCCCAGGCAATCCCTTCATCTGAGTGCCTTGATTCAATTATCTCCGAACCAAGGCAGGGGGAGATGCTTTATGAAGCAGTGGATGTGCCTGAGACTGCTGAAGGTTCCAGTTCTGCTCCTATTTTTGCAGTGGACCTTCAGAATCTGCTCTCTATTTTTGATACTGTATATTTCAGCTCTCTGCCAGTTCAACAATCTGAAGGCCTCACTAAGGCCATTGTGCCTATCAATTATTGTGATCCCAGCCTGATTGCCCTATATGTAAATTCCTTCAAAGCTGTGGATGCTGATATTTTAAGTGTTGCTGCTGTTGTTACAACAAGTCTGCTTTCAGAAGATACTGAAATGGTCTCTGTGATTGAGGATACTGCTGCTGCTAAAGAACTTACTACCTACCTAGAAGAATCTGAATCTGTTTTTTCTTCAATTGTTTCTACTCCTGCTGTCTCTGTTCCTGTTATTTCTGCTGCTACTGCTCCAGCTCTTACCCCTGATCAAATCAAGCAACAAGAAAAGTATATAAAAAGCATTGATGACTTGTATGATAGACCACAAAGTTCAGACAGTGATCAGTTTCAAACTGAATCTGATGATTCTTCTAATACTATTGCCAAGAAAAGGAAGGCCAGAAGCAAGGCTATGATGAAGGTTCCCCCAGCTCAAGCTAAAGATTCAATTGACATTCCATATTACATTTTGCATGAATGTTCTATCACTGAGCCCTGGATGCAGTACTCCAAGAATCAAATAAAAGCTATGAAGAAGAGAAGGAAGTTAGAAAGATATGAAAAGGGATCTTCTCAGTTTCAGCCTCCTCCTCCTCCAGATTCTGGGTCAATCTCAGCTTCTCAAGCCCCAGCTTCCAAACAAAGTTCCTCCCAATCTTCTCATAGATACCTTCCTAGGGGGCAATACCAAAGGGGCTATCAGTCCAGAAGGGTTCAGTATAGAGGAAGCCAAAGAGAGCATAGATTTCAAGCTAGGGAAGGACAAAGGTTCACAGACTCTACTCAAGGTCCTTTCCCTTACAAGCTCAGAGAAAAAGTTGAGACCAGAACTCCTACTGCTTCAGAAACTATTAACAGATATGAGCATGCAGTGCCATTTGAAGATCCAGAGAACAATCCATTGTCATGGACTGCAAGGATGAAAGAATTGGCTGCACTAGATCAATTGAAGAAAGCAAGAGAGCAAGGAAAAGATACCTCCAATATTACTACTTTGTCAGAACAAAGAAAAGCTGAATTGGAAAGGTATTCTTCAAGTAAATTCTTTGACCCAGTGGACTACCTGAAGCTGCATCCTGAGGCTGTGGTCCCAAGGCCAAGAGCTCAAACTTCCTTAGGTGCAGATGATGACAGAAGGTCAAAGAATGAAGCTCTTAATCTTAATAGAGAAATTATATTTAAGAAAGGAAATGAAAAGAAGTAATATGTGTAAGTAGACAGTATAATCTCTCTGAACTTTTGCTGAAATTCCTCTTGATTGTTACTATGATTTCTTGCTCTGTTATTTTGTTTGTTGCTCTTCTATATGTTGTTGTAACTTTTATTTCTAAAATATGTAAATAGTAATCCTAACTCAAATAGGGGGAGATTGTTGGAACACCCTATTACTAATTTGGGTAAGGATCACTATGTTTTTCTTAGGAAACCAGGTTGACCTAGATGTATAGTTGAAAAGGTCAACATTAGAATGTGTCTAGGGCTTAGAACTTAGGTTTGAAACTGCACCCAGGACCATTCCAAGATTTCAGAGATAGAGCCAAGTCTAAGACTTTTTTCGTCGAGCTCAGTTCGACGAAACGTCGAATTCCGTTCGATGCTCTCTGAGCTCAACTAAGTTAAGTCGTCGAGCTCAGTTCGACGATCTTCGAGCTCAGATCGACGATCTGCCTTCAGTCAGTTTGCTTAGTCATCGAACTCAATTCGACGATCTTCTAGCTCAAGTCGACGATCCTTCTTCACTTATTCTCCAGGTCGCTAAGCTCAGTTCGACGATCTTCGAGCTCAGTTCGCCATTTTCTGGCTGATGATCATTTCTAGTCTTTGAGCTTAGTTCGACGATCGTAGAGCTCAGATCGACATTTTTCCTGAGAGATCGATGATCTTAAGGATTCAAATTCAGTCAGACTTTGGAATGTGTTTCAAATTATCTCAGCATTTATGTCAAGAGATCTGCCAGCCATTTTCATTTATTCTGGAGCAAGTTTCAAGGAATTATTCAGAGAATGTTTTACTGGACTTTCCTCTAGAAGACAAAATCTTTTATGGAAGGCATTTAATGTCTGGTTAACGGCTATCTTGGACATAGAATCTTCAGAGAATTAAAAAATCTTCTTCTCTTCTTTTCTCTAGTAACAAGACACAGATACACAGACTGATACAGATAAGAAAGAAAAAGAAGAAGTGATTCACAGGATTCTCTGATCAACACAAGAAAACTAAAGTGATCAATCCTGGAGAATTAGCTGAATAATTTTGTGTACTCAAAAAGTGATCACAGCTTCATCCCAAGGACTCCAGACAACTCATCTTTCAGCCTCTGTTGAAACTATCTTATGCTGGAGATCTGAAGCTTCTGAAGACCTATCACCCTGAAGCAAAGCTTCCTCTCCTGAACTAGTCAACATCTCAGGGGGAGCTTTGATAATACAAATCCACTAGTGCTTCTCTCTTTGATTGAGACAGAGAAGACAACTTCACCCTCTTTCTTTTCCTTTTCCTTTCACTCTGTAAAAGGCTTTTCAAAACTCCCTTTAAAGTTTTGAGTCTGGTTCTGAGAGCCTTGTCAAAACTCAGTGGTGGCAAGACACCTTATCAAAAAATCTAGTTTGATTTTTGAGCACCTTGTCAAAAGCTCATTGGTGCCAGGACACCTGATCAACCCTTCCTGCAGTGGATTCCTACCAAGGGTGGTATAAGAGTGGATGTACCCAGGTTTTTGGGGAACCACTATAGCTCCTTGTGTTTTCTAGTTTGCTTGTGTGTTTTCTTTGCTGTGTGCTGTGCTCTTCTTTTTACTATCTTTTTAATTCTATAGCAAGGCACCTTACACCTATATATAAATTAAATCGTAAAAGCTTTGCTAAGTTTAAAATTGTGAATTTACTTTAAATAAACTCTATTCACCCCCCCCCCCCCCCTCTAGAGTTGAGATAGATCTTACTCTCACTTTCAATAGTTAATGCCTTCCTCTTGCCTATAGCCTTGAGTAACAAGCCTAGCTTTATTTCTCACAATTACACCTTGGGCATCAAGTTTGTTTTTGAATGCCCACTTGGTTCCAATTATTGGATAGCCTTTGGGCCTTGAAACCACGTCCCAAACTCTACATCTCTAAAATTGATTGAGCTCCTCTTGCATTGCAATAATCCAGTGGGGATCTTGCTCTGCATCATTTATGGATTGAGTCTCAACTTGAGAGAGGAAACAAGCATGCATCATATCTTGGTTGAGCTGATGCCTTGTCTGTACACCTACTGATATGTCCCCAATCACTTGAGATCTAGGGTGATCCATTAGTGTGATAAGGTCAGTGGGTGGAGTTGGTTCAACAATAGCATTAGGTATTAATTCCTCTTGTGGAATAATGTCTGCTGTTGGAGGAGGTTCATCCACTTCCAAAATTTCTTCTTCACTATCTTCATCACCTTGTGGAGGAGGATGTGATATGACCTTTTGTGTAAGGTTTAACTCACCCAATTTCTCACACAAGTGAGGTACCTGTAATAAATCTGTGGTAGAATAATCCTTCTCCTTATAATACATGTTAGCTTCATCAAAAGAAATGTGTACAGATTCTTCTATTTTTAAAGATGATTTATTGAATAACCTATAAGCCTTGCTATCTTGGGAATATCCAAGAAAAATTCCCTCTATAGCTTTAGCTTCAAATTATCTATTGTGTTTCTTATTATTGTTATGAATGAAACATCTACACCCAAAGATTCTAAAGTAATCAATTTTTGGTTTCTTCCCTTTGAGTAATTCATGGGGATTCTTACCCTTAATTTTGTGTATCAAACTCCTATTCAGCTTATAGTTTGTTGTGCTCACAGCCTCTGCCCAAAAGGATAGGGGCATGTGTGCATCTGCAAGCAATATTCCTACAGATTCAATGAGGGTTCTATTTTTCCTTTCTGCTACCCTATTTTTTTGAGGAGTTCTAGGAGCAGAGAAACAATGTCTGATACCTTCCTCCTCACAGAATCTTTGCATGGGAAGAGATTCAAACTCAGTACCATGATCATTTCTGAAAAATGCAATTGGAGTAGAATACTCAATCCTTATGCTCTTAAGAAAGTCTGTAAGGAGTTTAAAGTTATCTGACTTATTTCTCAAGAAGAATACCCAAGAGAATCTAGAGAAGTCATCTATAATAACTAGAGTGTAAGACTTCCCTCCTAAGCTTTGTATAGCAATGGGTCCAAAAAGATCCATATATAGCAAGTACAGAATCTTAGGTGAGTCACTCTTATTAATTGACTTAAAGCTATTTTTAGTTTGCTTGCCTTCTTGACAAGCCTTGTATGGGCTTTCCTTCTTGTAGTGGCCAGAAGGCAATCCTCTGATAAGGTTATCCCTAGATAGCTTAGAGATGTTTCTAAGGTTAACATGACCTAGTCTCTTATGCCATAGAATATTGTTATTACTAACTTGATTGAATAAGCATAGTTCTGAACTAGCAGAGTTAAAGTTTACTAGGTATATATTCCCTTGTCTACATCCTGTTAAGACCATTTGGTTATTTGAAGAAATAATACATTTGGAATTTGTAAAGCAAACCGGATAACCTGCATCACATAACTGACTTATGGATATTAGGTTATGTTTGAGACCATTTATATATGCCACTTTTTTGAAAGTGACAGCTCCACTATTGAAGTCTCCATAGCCTTCAGTTTGTCCAAAGCTGGAATCTCCACAGATCACTCTTGGACCCAGCTTTGCCTTGAAATTGATTAGGCTGTCCTTGCATCCAATCATGTGCTTTGAGCACCCACTATCCAGATACCACTTATTCTGAGTGATAGGATAGTTTTTCACCTGCAAGGAAACAAGTTAGATGTTCTTGACCCAGGCCACCTTGGGTCCTTGTATCTTTTCATAAGAAAAGCTGGAAATGTAAGAACATTCAGGTTGGCTTTTATAACCTAAGGGGTGAAATCTTCTGGGAGGAATAATCCATTGGGTGAATGGATTGATATTTTCCCTAGGTTGGTTAAGGTTATTATTAGAGTTTTTGTTCGAGTTGAAGTTTCTATAAGATTGATCTGGGATCGATGAACTCTAGTAAGTTCGTCAATCTGAGGTTAATGAATTGGGATAAGATCTCCGATCCCTGCTCGAAGAATGAAGGTATTCATTCTCAGGGAACCAATATTATCATTCTTTGGTCGATGAACCAGACTAGTTTCATCGATCGTGGATCTAAGAATAACTATTATTGTAGTTGGTGTTCGGAGTTCGTTGTTTTGAGGTCGATGAATTGTACACATTTCGTCGATCTGAGTTTGACGAAATCTATTGAACATTGTTGTAGTTATTTTTCTTCTTGTTCTTAGATTTTTGTTGGAGTTCCATTTGTTTTAAGACTTCATTTACTTTGTCAACATGTTCAGTATTCTTCTTACCCTTGTCTGAAATGAAATTTACAGGTTTAGATAAGTTATTTTTCTGAATTTTAGGTGGTTCACTAGATGATGCACCTATTCCTAGTTTTATGTTATTTGCTCTAGCATTTAGAGTATTAGTTATATCTAACAGTTGTAAGCTTCTGCCATTAAGTAATTCTTCTAATTTCTTGGCTTTGCTTAATTCAATTTTTAAGAAAGTAATTTGTTTATTTACTGAGGTAAGTTCATCTTTTAGTTTAGTATTTTCAGCAATATACTTATCTTGTTCAGTTAATATTTCTCTGAGAAGTTTGATTTCCTTCTCAAAGCTTATTAGATCTAAGAACAAATTTTTAAATTCAGTTTTAATTTCTTCTGAATCAAAAACATAGGATGCTATTACCTGGTCCTCTGCGAATAGAGTTTCTTCATCTTCTGAAGCTACAACCTCTGACTGACTGCTGGAATCATCTATTTACATTAGGCTAACCTCCTTTGCCTTCTCTTCTTCTTCATCATCACTAGAGCTGGAGGATGATGACTCTTCCTCAATATCACTCCAGGTTTCTACAACAAACCCTTTCTCCTTCCTCTTGTGTTTGTTGGAGGAGGGCTTGCTGTGATGGCTTCTTCTGGAATCCTTTTCTCTACTCCTTTCCTTCTTCTGAGTTTCTGGAAATTCTGAGATGAAATGTCCAGGCTTCCTGCAACCAAAGCAAACAATTTCTTTAGATGGAGTCTTGTCATACCTTGGCTTGTCATCTTGTTTTGATGACTTTCTTCTAAAGTCCTTCTTTACAATCTTGAAGAATCTTTTGGCAAAGAGGCTCATCAGTCCTTCATTGACTGGAGTCCCTTCAGATTCTTCAGCAGCCTTGAATGCAATGTTGTGCTCCTTCCTGATTGGTGTTGGAGTCTTCTTTTCAGCTACTACTTCTCTGGTCTTCATTAATTACTCATAGGATTTGAGCTTTCCAAGAAGTGATTCAGTAGAGATTTCTGTCATGCTTCTGGCTTCTCTGATTGGCCATATTCTTGAATCCCATGAGCTAGGGAAGCACATAAGGATTTTATCATTGACTTTCATCAGAGTGATGTCCTTGTCCAAGGTCTTTAGCTCATTGATGATTGAGCTAAGCCTGTTGTACATATCACTCACTAACTCAGCTTCATCCTTCTTGAAGTTCTCATATTGTGAAATAAGATTAGAACTCCTATCCTTTCTCTCATCAGCAGATCCAGCCACCATCTGATTTAGAGAATCCAAGATTTCTTTGGCTGAAGTGCACTCAGCCACCTTTTGAAATATATCATCAGACATAGTCTGAGCTAGGATGTTCATAGCTTTGTCATCTGCAATCTTAGCTTTCCTCTGTGCATCTGTCCAATCTGGAGGTGGAACAACACTCAGATTTGTTGAAGTAGATGGAGTGGAGGCCACTGGAGTTGGTGGTCCTGTCAAAATTGAATTGAATATATCTTCATCAATAGAGTTCATATAGAGTTTTATTTTTGCCTTCCAGATGGCAAACTTGGTTAAGTTGCAAATTGGAGGTCTGGTGCTAGCATAATCCTTGTTTTGTTCCATGATATAAAATATGAAAGGAACAAGATTTAATCAGAGATTATCTTAGGATCTTGGTTAGTCCAGGTGTTAGCCTATTTAAATAAAAATTACTAACTTGCCTCTGATACCAATTGAAAGAAAAGGGAGAGTAAGCTCTGATTAACTCTAGAGGGGGGGGTGAATAGAGTTTAAATAAAATTCCATTAAAACATTTTACAAATATAAAGTTTAGTGATAAAGTAGGTGATATAGTAATATCTATGAGATGTTAATAGGAGCAAAGAAAAAAACTACACTAAGCTACCACAACACAAGATAAAAAAAATAGGAAATACACAGACAACACAAGAATATTATAGTTGTTCCCCAACTTGGTACATCCCCTCTTCTACCACCCTGGTAGGAATCCACTACAGGTTTTGATCAGGTGTCTGCCACCATAATATCTATTTGCAGGGAGATATTGTAACCCTTTGAGCTTTTGATCAGGTGCCCAAAAACCAAACTCAAGTCTTTTGGAAGGTGACTTGTGAACCAGGCTAACTTTTGAAGGGATTTAAAACTCTTGAAAGTGAGGATAGATCTTATGTTTACTCAGAGATAAAAATATATAAGGAGAAAAAGAAATCAGGGCACACAAATAAAGAAATAAACAAGCAAGCACAAACGACACAAGGATTATAGTGGTTCCCCAACTCTGGGTACAACAACTCTTCTACCACCCTGGTAGGAATCCACTATAGGTTTTTGATTAGGTGTCCTATCACCACAAGATCTTCTTCAGGTGGATCTAGAGACCCTTCAGGCTTTTCATCAGGTGCCTAAAAACCAATAGGTTTTTGATCAGGTGCCCTATCACCAAGGAGTTCACTTTTGAAGGGAGTAATAACCCTGTACACAGGAAAGGGAAAATAAATGATGTTGTCTTCTCTGTCAATGATCTGAGAGAAGACTTGTGGATGTTGATGATGTCAAAACTCCCCCTGAGATATTGAGTAGGTTTAGAAAGATGGAAGCATTGCTTTAGGGGGTAGGCATTTAGATTGATGTAGCTCTCCAGCAAGCTTTTTAGACTGATATGTACTTCTTGTTTCTTGAAAAGCTTGGAGCAGATGAAGAACTCTGTAACTGATGTTATTTTGCAGATGAAGATCTCTGTTCTCTATTACTGTCCCTCTCACTTCTCTGCTTCCTTTTGAAAAGCTGTATTATATTATATTCCCCTGAAGAATTCATATATTTGAATTCTTTGTGACTGAAAATGACTTGAAGCATTTTTCCCGAGAATGAAATAGGCCTAAGGAATTAACTCAGAATTAACTTCTGGAACTGATCACATTTACTACTGTTGTTGAATGGCTATATGCATTAAATCTGAGAGATATTAAATGCCTTAATTAAATCTGCCAACTGTAAATAACTCTGCTTGAATACTGCACAGATTTCATCGATCTCAGTCTGTTATTCATCGACCTCAGCTCAGAGATCGTCGACCTGAATAATCTTTACGTCGAGTTGAAATTTTGTCTTGAGATTCAGCTATCGTCGACCGGAGCTCAGAGATCGTCGAGCTCAACTCAGAGATAGAACTCTTAGTTTCGTCGACCTGAGTTCGACTATTATCGAACTAAGTTTGACTCTCGTCGAACTAAGTTCGACTCTCATCGAACTAATTTTCTGCTTTTGACAATACTGATTTCTGCATGATTTCTTTCTGCAATATTTCTCAGGAGACTCTTGAGGAAGACTTGGACGAAAAACCTATGACCCTGATTATACATTTTGGGTCAATATAAAACATCCTAATAGTACTCCTTGTGTAGGATCAAGCGCATACCCAACTACACCAAAAGTCCGGACTGTTGGAGAGGGCGCTACTTAATTTTTTATATAAGTAGCAGAGCGCCACGGGTCAAGTGAAGGAACGCCGGACCCAACAATCCCCCCCAGCGTCCAGCACAACCCGTCGGCTCAGAGGTGGGGTTACCACATGGCCCACATGGCTCAGAGGTGGGGTTACCACATGTCCACGGTTGCCTGACCCACCGGACCCACACAAGTAGAAGGGAAAAATCAGGATTTAATAGCGCTCCCCCGGTCTTGAACCCGTAACCTCCCTCTGATACCAATTGTAGGATCAAGCGCATACCCAACTACACCAAAAGTCCGGACTGTTGGAGAGGGCGCTACTTAATTTTTTATATAAGTAGCAGAGCGCCACGGGTCAAGTGAAGGAACGCCGGACCCAACACCTTACCTAAATCTAAACTAGGGTTCCAACAATCTCCCCCTATTTGGGTGAGGATACTATTTAGACAAAAAGAAAACAAAGCAAATTTTAAAAAGGTGCTTTGAAAAAATAAAATATACAACAACAAAGTTTTGAAAAAATAAATATGAAAAACTTCTGATAGGCTCTGTAGTTGTTCTTTTGCTAAACTTCAACTGAGCTTATTTCAGATATGCTGAAATGTGGTTCCAACAATTTTCCTGAAATCATCTTCCAGATTCCTGAATAATTGAGACTGTTACTGTTGTATCCTCTACACCAATCTCCCCATATGCAATCTCCCCCTAATAAAGCTATTGCTGACTGTGACCAAGCTTTTGGTTACTATCAAATGTCATTGTTCCTCTATGGTAAGATAGGTCTTTTCCTGAGAAGAGAGGTTAGGAGTACTGGACCCAAATTACCTTGGGTCCTGGTTCTTTTTCATAATATATAGATATAAAAGAACGTACAGGTTGATCTTTGTAACCTAGAGGGTGAAATTTCCTAGAAGGTATGAATGATTGGGTAAAAGGATTTTTGAATATTTGAGTTTGATTATAATTTTTAGAAGGATAAAAATTTCTGTTCTGAAATTTTGAGTTCGACGAAAAAAAATTTCATCGATCTGAGTTCGATGAAGAGTAGTGAGATTATCAATATCTGTTCACAGAATGATAACATTTGTTTTCTGTGTTCCATGATCGTCGAGCTCAGTTCGATGAAGTATATTGATTTCGTCGATCATAATTTCCAGACCGGTTAAAATCAAAATCTTTGTTCAGAGTCGTCTAACTCTGTTCAACGAATAGTGTTATTTCGTCGAGCTCTGTTCGACGAATTATGTTGAACACAAATTTTCTGAAAATGTTTAGTTGGTTTTGATAAAAATTCAGTAATTTTATCTAAGTCTATTATCTTTTCTTTGTCTTTAATTGATTCTAATGAAGCTAATTTTTTTGAAATAATTGTTAAGTCTTCTTTGAGTTGAATGTTTTCAGAAGATAAATTAATTACTTTTTCTTTGAGAAGTTTTATTTCTTTCTCAGATTGAATCAAATCATTACATAAAATTTTAAAATCTTCTTTAAAATGTTCTGAAGAGAAATCAAAGGAAGATATAACTTGATCCTCTTCTGATTCTGCTTTTAATTCTTCATCAGATTCAAATTCTTCATCATAGCTGCTGCAAGATGCATTGATTTACATCAAGCAGAATTTTCTTGCTCCTATTTCTTCTTCATCCTCAGTTGTATAGGATGAAGCTTCAGAATCACTGTAACAGCCTCCCAGCCATCGGCACCCCCAGCACCACGCTTGAAAGGGTTCAGCCTAACCAGGTCTGCAGACCATGTACCCCAACCCCTCTCCGCGCCTATTTTTCAGCAGCGGTAGGTTGTTGCCACTAGGGATCGAACCCAGGACCTTGATAAGAGACTCTTTACCACAGCTCTCATCACCAACTAAGCTGCAGCTTAGTTGGTGATGAGAGCTGTGGTAAAGAGTCTCTTATCAAGTTCCTGGGTTCGATCCCTAGTAGCAACAACCTACCGCTGCTGAAAAATAGGTGCGGAGAGGGGTTAGGGTGCATGGTCTGCAGACCTGGTTAGGCTGAATCCTTTCAAGCGTGGTGCTGGGGGTGCCGACGGCTGGGAGGCCGTTACAAAAAGTGCACTAAGAGTTTGGAAAGGTCAAGTCACCTCTACTGAGGCTGATATCTTGACCACTGACTTGTAAGGGTTATTATAACCCACTTGGAGAAAGTGGTGTGGTTTAGGATTGGTTTACCCTAGGATCCAAACTCAAACCCTAGATGGAGGGTTTTGAGGGTTGTGAAGGATATGGGGGCAATTGCTCTTGTATTACCTTGAAACTCTGTAGAGTTGACAAAGGTCTGATAAGAATCGTCTGGATGGAATCTTGGAGAATTTGGAGGCAAGTAGATACCTTAAAACCCTAACCTTAGTTTTAGGATAAAATATCAAATAGGTAAAACCAGTCACTAAACCTTACTTAAAAGCTGTGAAATTCGGGTATAGTGAGTTTTGGATCAGGTAGAACTTATAGCAATTTTTCTGGAATTTCATGTTGATTATTGCTAGCACTTCATTTGTAAAGCTTGCTATGGCCTTAAATGATGTTTTAATTGTTTAGAAATTTCTGTTCATTGAAACCTCACAAAATCTTCGAGGTAAATATTTTAGGTCAGAATAGTTGCCCCTGAATTTTCGTATGATTTTTAGTTGAGTAATTCTAGTACTTCATTCACAGATGTTAGAAAGGGGTTTTATGGTTTAAAAATTAATTATGGATGATATACTTGTTGGAAAATTATGAAACCTGGCCAATATTATTTTGAATGTCTTATCTGCTTAGTATAATTAATTTACAATTTTTGGATAGATATTTTCTATACTTGATTCATAAATAACAAAAGATAGAGATTATTTCTAAAATAGTTTTAGTGCCCTTTTGATGATAGAAAAATTATGATACATTGGATTTACCATATTGGGATAACATAATATTTATAGTAAAATTTCTGGACATCTTGCATGATTACTTAGGGTAGTTCATGTTCAAACCGGTAACCCTTGGGTCTTTCGAGGAAATTAATTAAACATCAAATAAATTAGGAAAATTACCACTTTCTGGATTTAGGCTATTTATATTATGATAAGTCTCCAGTAAATAATTTAGGGCATTTGGATGATTATTGGATCATTGCATAGCCGGTTCGACATATAGTCTATGTCGGTCTGCATATAACAAATTTGTGATATGCAATTTGACATGATCTGAGGAAGTCATTGGAGTTAATCATTTTGTCTGGGTGGACAATTGTGGATGATATCACGATAGGATGGTATGAAGAGTAGTGAGAAGTGGTGATAGTTAGAGTTAAGGGGTGCTCGGGTTCGACGAAAGATCGTCTTCCCCGAAGAGTGGAAGGTTTAAAATCACCCTAGGATAGTCTATCGTAATATGAGAAGGGAATCGGGTTAAGGGAGATCAACCAATAACATTAAGTGCCTTGCAAAAGGGAACTTCGGGCTGTAATGTCGCCGTCTTGGTTCCTAGTGCCCCTTGAGAGCCCTTCACGTGGAATACCGGGGGCAGTCCTGGGCTAACGTAAACTGTAATAACAAACTGACAAGAGTAACTTAGTAACTAGGGCTGCACCCTTCACAAACACTGTTGGCACAGGAAGATTGATGAGAGCTTCGGCTCGGATGGTTAAGAGACGGACGGGATGGTCCGGGGAGCTTCGGCTCGGTTGGTTTGGAGACGGACGTTTTGGTCCGGGGAGCTTCGGCTCGGCTTTTGTGTGTTTACGATTAAACTTGCATGTGCATAAAAGGGAATGAAAATTAAGGTGGTGGGTCTTCGGTATTGGAGGGTCGATGCACCGACGCTAATACACTGACTCGGCAAGTGTGGTTAGCACTTTGCCAATAGAAGTCTGGTGCGCCAGCCGGCAAGAGTACGCAGGCGTCCTCTTAGTGCACAAAGCGTTGAGGCGTACGATAGGTCTGACCGGTTGTGCTTTACTGGTTTAGAGGTGGGCGAGGCCCAACCCACCGCTTCCATCTGCCACTACGGAGGTATCCTGGGAGGTAATGGCTCCGAAAGGGGGAACTAAAGGTCTGTGTGCACAGAGTCGGGTGTGTGAGTTGCACTTGCATGTTTCATCATACCCACTTGCATGTCATAGCATAATCGATTCATTTAACCCTGACACCTAAAGTATAAGTGGTATGGGACGCTTATACGTTAGGACCTGCAAAACGACCCCTTGGTCTATAAGCTTGTGTGGGCAAGTTTATAAATCAAAGGTTAATTTCAATATATATACATGCTGTTGTTTGATAACCGACACCCCAACGTATAAGTGGTATGGGATACTCTATACAATGGGAGCCTTGTAGAAGATCCCTTGGCTTATGCGCTTTCGCACATAAGTTAAGGTTACCTTTCTTACTTTCTGTTTCTGTCATATTATTATAGAATTGCTAGATTAGTTCCGCTGCCATTTGTTTCTTGATTAAATCTCCACCTTCATGTCCTTCCCTTTCTTCCTCTCCGCTCGGTACTTAGGAGCCATAGGGGAAGGGGTAGGGGATGATAGGGCTTAGTCTTTATGACTAACAGTTTTCGAACCGCATCATTTAGGGGATCGTGGAGCCCAGCATGGAGGAGCGGCCCCAGAGACCGGTGCGCTTGGAGATGGGGCAGTCTAGCTCCGGAATTCATATAGCCAGGACCGTGAGTCTCGACCCTGAGTAGTTTCTGTTTTAGCTTCCGCATGAGAGATTATAGTGAGGACATGATGTATCGGTCATAAGCCCGCATTTATAGTACTCTGATTATTGTTATGCTGTGGACACTCCCTTCTTGGAGATTTTATTTTATATATGTGGTTTACTTTCAGTGGACTTGCTCTTACTTCAATTATTGTGCTATCTTTCTGTGATCGAATTGGCCGGCAGAATCAGCGCCTTGTGGTGATGACCCTTCAGGACGTGAAGGTGTCACCGCAAAGCGGCGACTCTGGGCCTAAGACCCCGGGTTTTAAAAAGAAAAAAAAGGGGGTCTTACAAGTGGTATCAGAGGAAAACATCGATCAGAAGAAAGTAGCAGTCCACAAACCCTGGGTCACCCCCGCGGGAGTTTAGTTTGGGGACAAACTAAGCAGCGGAAGCAGTGGTGTGCCCATATGGTGATCACATATAAATTGTCCACTTCTTCAACAAATGAAATTCTTCTTTGTAGCTTGAGGCAAACCCTGCCCCCAGCAGGGAGCACCTCCGGCTGTAAAGACCTCATCTTATAATTCTTTAGTCAATAAGTTAGACTCAACCTAGTAGGACACATGACTAACCATGACGACTTATAACATGCCCTAGTTCGAAATAGACCCTGGGTATGAACTTGTTTAAGGTAAGGAGATACCCAAACAGAATAAAAGGTGGAGTTTTACATGAGAATGACAACCTGATAGATAAACTCAGGTGACCCTACGACCCCTATCAAGAATTACTCAAATCAGTAGACTGCTTTAAGGAGAATTGAGATCAATAATACTTTAGCAAAATGGTAGAAGACAAGTAGTCTTAACCCTCGTACCGGTAATAAGATTACTCGGAGACAACCACCAAGACAAACATCGAGGGTCGGATAGGAATTCAAGTTCGGAAGATACCCATTTGGGATTAGGAACATTTTGACTGGGATAAGGTTGTCATAAATGTGACTCAGAGAGTTTTATGTATGAAGTATATCAATAAGTTTCAGGTTGGAACCCTAAGTCGAAGATTGATGCCCTAGGGATTATGCACCCAACTGGGACGGAGATAACATGGTAATATCAAAGACGCTTAGCCCAAGGTAGGTAGGGGCTTATCTTTTGTTTATTGGGGGCTAAACTTTTATTTATTGGGCAAATTAGTATTGGCTTGGGTTCCCTCAGACCAAGTTTAGGGAATGTGGCACTTCCGAAGCCGGGCCCCAGGTCATGTCTTTAGAGATATTGCGGAGCTTTGAAGATATGCACATCACCTTGGTATCGTCCGAAGACACTGAGCTGTACGAGGAGTACCTGGACGCTACGAGCACCACCTATGATATTCATGACAGAGTCAGAGATTGGCAGAGGCGAGATGCCAAGCTAGATCCGATGTTCCGAGCCTTGGAGGAGGGTTCGACAGGAGATTATTCCCTAAGAGATGGACTGCTACATTTCATAGGAAGAGAATATATACCCGCAGGAGGCCAGATCCGAGAGGATATTATGACGGAGGCGCATTGCAGCCGGTACTCTGTGCACCCGGGGATTACAAAGATGACCGCTGATCTGAAGAAGACGATGTTTTGGCCGGGCATAAAGAAGGACATTACGTGCTTCGTGACCCATTACGAGGCGTGTCAGTTGGTGAAGGCGGAGTGCAGGAACCCCGCAGGATTGTTGCAGCCACTCCCGGTGCCGGAGTGGAAGTTTGACGATATAGCTATGGATTTTATACATGGTCTTCCCCGGTCTCGGACGGGGAACGACTCGATCTGGGTGATTGCTGATCGGTTGACGAAGGTGGCCCGCTTTATACCAATTAGGAAAGATGACTCGGTGGGAGTGCTGGTACAAAAGTTCGTGGAGCAGTATGTCCGATATCATGGCGTGCCCCGGACGATAGTGTCGGACCGCGATGGACGGTTTACATCCAGGGAGTGGCGGTCAGTGCAGGCATATTTGGGCACCCGATTGACTTTTAGCACGGCCTTCCACCCTCAAACGGACGGGCAGACAGAGCGCACCAACCGGACCTTGGAGGATTTACTATGAGTGTGTATACTGGACCGAGGGGAGCCGTGGGAGAAGATGTTACCGTTGGTCGAGTTCTCCTATAACAACAGCTACCAGTCCAGCATCAGGGTGGCGCCTTATGAAGCCTTGTATGGAAGAAAATGTAGGACCCCGCTTTCTTGGGTTCAAGACGAGGACCCGAAGGTGTTGGTATTGGATTTTGTTGAAGACACCGAGGCACAGGTGAGACTGATCAGAGATAGGATGTTGGAGGCGCAGAGCAGACAAGCTAAGTACTATGACGCCCGACATCGTCAGGTGGAGTTTTAGGTAGGGGACCGAGTGTTCTTGAAGATCTGGCCCATACACGGAGTCTCACGAGTGCGCGGTCGGAGGAAGAAGCTCAGCCCTAGGTATATAGGCCCTTACCAGATCCTGGAGCGGATCGGACCCCTAGCCTACAGGCTAGAGTTGCCACCAGAGCTGGCCTCTACACAACATCTTCCACATTTCTTCGCTGAGAAGGGCTCTACTACGCCCGGAGCAGCAGATTTTGACCACCGAAGGGCCGGTAGCTTCAGACCGATCTGTTCACTTGGAGCCGGTCCGGATCGACGACAAAGGAGTACGAATCTTGCGCCGCAAGAAGATCCCCTTAGTCAAGGTTCTGTGGAGAAACCACGGTCAGGAGGAGTACACCTGGGAACCGCAGGACCTGATGAGGCAAAAATACCCGGAGTTGTTCAGTCAGGTATACCTCACCACCTCTTGGTATACTATAAATTACCTTCTTGTACAAAACCGGTAAGATTAGATAAGGAAAATTGAGAACCTAGGCATGCGCAGGAAAGTAGGGGCTAATCTTTTATTTATTGGGGAGATTGTCTTCGTTTATCAAACAAGTAGTCGCTTGAACCCAATAGAAAAAATCGTATGGGATGTTACAAGTTTAATTTATTCCGATAGAAATCCCCGTAGGCTCAACCTCAATTTCGGGGATGAAATTTTTGTTTTGTTTATTGGGATTTGTAACATCCCATTTCCGGCTACACCCCTAGGAGTCGGTTGGTCGTGATAGAACCCTAGGAAGCCCAAAAATTGAAATAAATCGACCGAGATTTCGGGTCACGGGTTGGTCACGCCCGTGACCGACCCGTCACGCCCGTGACCTAGGGCGTGACTCCTTCGACGATCGTCGATCTCAGGGAGACGATCGTCGGGCGCAGAATTTTCAACCCGGCCCTGTCACGCCCATGACCAAGGTGTCACGCCCGTGACCTAGTGCGTGACCACCCTTCGACGACCGTCGATCTCAGTTCGACGATCGTCGACCTCAGAATTTGCCATTCGGCCATGTCACGCCCGTGACCAAGGTGTCACGCCCATGACCTAGGGCGTGACCACCCTTCGATGACCGTCGATCTCAGTTCGACGATCGTCGACCTCAGAATTTTCCATTCGGGCATGTCACGCCCGTGACCAAGGTGTCACGCCCGTGACCTAGGGCGTGACCACCCTTTGACGACCGTCGATCTCAGTTCGACGATCGTCGACCCCAGAATTGGCCTCCCGGGCCTGTCACGCCCGTGACCTATGTGTCACGCCCATGACATTGACCGAAACGACGGTTCAGGCCCGAAATTATTCTAACACGCGTGGTAATAAATGCTGGTGTGGGAAGTTACACCAGGAGTAATTACGGGCCATTTTTCCTTCTGTAATTATATAATAAAGGAGGAAGTGTTGGTCCAATAGGAATCGCCACCTGGCAAACACCTATTCATCTTCCACCGTTTCTTATCCCTTCACTGTAACCGAAAGGTTATTAAGAGGAGCCTTCATGACCATTAAGGCTTTACCATTTCACCTCCCCACTTGCTGACTTATAAAAGACCCCTTAGAGCAAGATGAGAAGGTTCCACTCTTGACCAAACGGACTCAGATCTTTGTACCTTGCTACAGGAGAAGTTCAACAACGCCACCACCGCGCCATGGCACCCCGTCGTTCATCTCGCCTCCAAACCACGAACAAGGTCCTCCTCTGCTTCTTCTTTCATGGGTAGATCTTAGGATTCTTAGAAAGAAAGTTCGTGCTCAACGGAGCTGGACCTATCTCTCGTTTTCATGGAAAAACCATGAAAAATGTATTTTCGAGTTCGCCGGAAACCGCCACCTCCGGCGGCCAAACCACCGCCGACCGCTAGCCATCGCCTCAACGGAGGTGGTGGTGGTGGTGGCTGGCCAGGAAAGTGACCGGGCAACCGGTGGCGGATCGCGAAAGAGCTACAGGAAATAAGAGTTTCTGTGTTCTGGTTTTCGGGTTCTGTAGAAGATAAACAGTAAAAACTGTTATAATATATAAATTATGTAAATAATTTATCAGGAAAATATACTTAGATGAGCACATTTTGATGCTGCAAAACGAGGCACTTAGAGGCCGTTTTAGGAAAAATGACCAGTCACAAAAGTTGTAGCCCTTTGAGTCTAGTTTAATTTAAAATTGATTTCAACTCGTTTGGGTAAGCGCTTTGACCGCAGAACCCGTTTTAGTGGAGGTTGTACCTAGAGTTGGGTAGAAATTAAAATGGATGCCCACTCTTCCTCCCTTGTCCAAATGACCTGAAATTTGGGCAGGGGGTTAACCTTAGCTATACCTAAAGGCAGACCAAAAATGGGAATTTTTGGAGATACTTTGCCTGAAGTTTTTGTTTTAATTTAATTAAGTTAGAGAAATTTATTTAAGTGGTCAAATGACCTCCAAACCCTCCCAAATTTTGGTGAGTGGTCCCTGGCTATAAAACCTAGATCTGTACAAAATTCCAACTAGTTTGGAGGAGTTTTGGGTAGGAAATCTTCTACCCTTACCTAGGCATTAGTGAGACATCTGTTAGTAAAAAGTGCACTAAGAGTTTGAAAAGGTCAAGTCACCTCTACTGAGGCTGATATCTTGACCACTGACTTGTAAGGGTTATTATAATCCACTTGGAGAAAATGGTGTGGTTTAGGGTTGGTTTACCCTAGGATCCAAACTCAAACCCTAGATGGAGGGTTTTGAGGGTTGTGAAGGATATGGGGGCAATTGCTCTTGTATTACCTTGAAACTCTGTAGAGTTGACAAAGGCCTGATAAGAATCGTCTGCATAGAATCTTGGAGAATTTGGAGGCAAGTAGATACATTAAAACCCTAACCTTAGTTTTAGGGTAAAATATCAAATAGGTAACACCAGTCACTAAACCTTACTTAAAAGCTGTGAAATTCGGGTAGAGTGAGTTTTGGATCAGGTAGAACTTATAGCAATTTTTCTGGAATTTCATGTTGATTATTGCTAGCACTTCATTTGTAAAGCTTGCTATGGCCTTAAATGATGTTTTAATTGTTTAGAAATTTCTGTTCATTCAAACCTCATGAAATCTTCGAGGTAAATGTTTTAGGTCAGAATAGTTGCCCCTGAATTTTCGTATGATTTTTAGTTGAGTAATTCTAGTACTTCATTCACAGATGTTAGAAAGGGGTTTTATGGTTTAAAAATTAATTATGGATGATATACTTGTTGGAAAATTATGAAACCTGGCCAATGTTATTTTGAATGTCTTATCTGCTTAGTATAATTAATTTATAATTTTTGGATGGATATTTTCTGTACTTGATTCATAAATAACAAAAGATAGAGATTATTTCTAAAATAGTTTTAGTGCCCTTTTGATGATAGAAAAATTGTGTTGGGATTTGTCTCCATAATACCTCATATTTGTAGGAGGTCAGACCTTGAACTAAGATGAATTAAGGTGTATTTGATATTGTGTGTAAGTTGTATGTGTGCAGGTTTTTATTGCCAAGTGTAGACCAATGTCAGTCTATAATGGGTCACCAAACACAGGACCATACAATGTAATCCCTCATTGTGTGATCCAAAGTGTTGGCCCATGTATAGCCTCTCTATTGGGATACACTTCCTATACAAGCACTTGGATTGGTGGACTGAAGTATTGAAATTTATTTTCTCAGAAGAAATTTTTCTAAGTCCACATACTCGAGTAGCCTTCTTCATATACTCGAGTAAGTGACTTAGTACTCGAGTAGATCCTCAGGCATACTCGTGTAGACTCTGTATACTCGTGCAGATAAGTTTATACTCGAGTAGATAGTTAGTCACTCGAGTAAGTCATATATTATACTCGAGTAGATCCTTCTGTTCTTAGATCCGAAATTTTCTCTAAGTCCACATACTCGAGTACCTCCTTTTATACTCAAGTAAGTGAGTCTGCACTCGAGTAAGTTGGGTTACATACTCGAGTAGACTGTATTATACTCGAGTAGATGATAACTTGCACTCGAGTAGTTGGTTAGTTACTCGAGTAAATGTTCTGTTCATACTCGAGTAGATCTGTGCTTCTCATCTCAGAAAGTTTCTAAGTCTCCCTACTCGATTAGTTCCCTATATACTCGAGTAAGTGACTCTGTACTCGAGTAGTTGTTATTCATACTCGAGTAAGTTAGTGATTACCCGAGTAGTTTTCTCAACATACTCGAGTAGTTCTTTTTCCCTTTCACTCGAGTAGTTTTTCCTATCTTATCTGAAAAATTTTCTCTAAGTATTTTATCCGAGTATATACTCTCATACTCGAGTAGTTCTAAATTCACTCGAGTGCTGATCTTTGAATCACTCGAGTAGCTTCTCTTCATATACTCGAGTATGCTCTTTCTTATCCACTCGAGTATATACCATCTGATGCTCGAGTATGTTTCTTCTATGACTCAAGTATATCTGTTTAAATTTTCCTGAAATTCTCTAAGTCAATTTCGCAGTGTATTTCAAATTAATCATTTCTGATTGGTCCACGTGTCATCCCTAATTAATTTTCTGACCGTTGGAGTCCACCTATAAATAGGTCCTCTCAGATTTGACTAATAACAAGTTTACAGAGATTTTATTTTAAGAAAAAGAAAAAGATCCGTGAACCCTAATTTCTCACACCGCCGCCATTGACATTCACGGAAGAAGCTCTGGATCGACGATCTTCGATCGATGTTTTCAACTCTGATTCTCCGGCGATCCAGACGAAAGTTAATCACTCGATCTCGCCGAGCCTCAAAGATTTCAGATCTATTTTCTCGATCGAGGTGATTCCATTTTTCAGATTTGTGGATCTCTCTCAAGTCGTCTTCAACATACTCTGATTAAGCCAAAGTTCTTAAGGAAGAAGACTATCAAGATCCAGATCTGAGAATAGTACTGTTTGTATTTTATTTTCAAACCAAATTTCATTGTAGGAGTTTTTCTCCGAGATTTATAGGAAGTCTTTATCTTCCGAGTTTTGTAGATCCGGTTTGGATCGAGTTTTGTAGGAACGTGGTTCCGAGGTGTAGGATTGTTTTCAATCCGAGATAGTGGAGTAGCCGAGTCTAGTGATTTGCTAGATCGGTGAGTAAAGTGGACGTACCCAAGATTGGGGAACCACTATAAATCTCTTGTCATTTGTGATTGCTTGATGTGTGTTGTGTTCATTAATTTTTAATTCCGCATTTGACACGCAATTCACCTATTCACCCCCCTCTAGGTGATTTAGGCTAACAACTTAGTACTCTCAATTGGTATCAGAGGGAGGTTGATCGTTAAAAGGTTAACACCTTGATCTTATCCTTCTAAGTTGTTTCTTGAATAGTATCAAGCATGAGTAAGACCAAGGATTTTGCTAAACTCCCTATCTGCACCAAGAACAATTTTCCTATGTGGAAGGAAAGAGTAAAGTTCTTTATGGAAGTAGTAGATCCCCGGATCTTCATGATTGTTGAAGAAGGTCCCCACATTCCTATGACTACTTCCACCATAGATTCCACCAAGCAAGTTCCCAAGAAATTGATGGATCTAGATAAGGATGAGATTGCACTTGTCTCTCTGGACAAGAAAGCTAAAAATATTATAGCAAGTGCAGTCGATGACTCAATGCTGCAGAATCTGATTCATTGCCAATCTGCCAAGGAGATGTGGCAATCCCTAGTGACTCTAATGGAAGGTACTGAAGAAGTAAGGGATGATCGAAGGTCCCTACTGAACCAGAAGTATGAAGCCTTCAAGCAAGGGCCAAAGGAGGCTATAGCTGACACATTTGAAAACTTCTTCAAGATAGTCAATGGTCTAAGAGTGTATGGCCAAGTCTTTACAAATGGAGAGCTGAATGATAAGTTTCTGAGATCTCTCACCAAAGAATGGGATAACAAAGTTTGTGTCATCCGAGAGTTTGGCAGACTAGCAGAGACAGATCCACAAAACCTATTTGGCAAGCTGATGTCATATGAACTGCAAATCAACTCCAGAAAAGCTGAAGAAGAGAACAGTCGCTTCTCCTCAAAAGAAAAGTCAGTTGCTTTAAAGGCCGACAGTTCAAGGAAGGGCAAAGCTTCCTCACCAGCCCCTCCTCAAGAAATAAGTGAAGAAGAAGGCTCCGAGCCAAGAACCTCAGGCTCAGAACTATCTGAAGGAGAGTTCTCATTGCTCTCCCGGCAATTCAAGAAATTCTTAAATAAGAAGAAACAATGGAGAGGCAAAAATGCCTCATTCAGAAGATCACGACGTGATGGTGATCAGAGAAAGAAAGGCTCAAGTAGCCATGACAGGTATAACTCTAAACCGAACAAACAGATTTCGACTAACATCGTTTGTTATTATTGCAATAAGCCAGGTCACGTCATCGCCGACTGCCCTCACAAAAAGAAAGAAGGTGGAAGAAGAGAGGAAAAGAAATCCTCACACCATAAGAAGAGGACAGAGAAGAGTCTAGTAGCCAAGAAGAGCAAAACTCTCAGCGACTCCGACTCATCTGAGTCAAGTGAAGAAGAGGAAGCTTACTTTGGGCTCATGGCTCACTCAGATGATGAACAAGTCCCCCAGTTCACTGGGGAGGTAAAATCTCACACTCCTCTCTCTGAGTCTGATGATGATAATGAGCAAGAGGGCTATTCCTCTGAAGATGAATCTGAACTCATGGCCCAGTACAAAGAGTTTCTCATGACCTACGAGAAATGTCGTAGAGTAGTGAAAACTCAAGCCAAAGAGATAAAATCTCTACAGGCTAGTGAGAGCAGCTTGAGAGAAGAAGTCGCTAGGACTAACTCTCTTCAAGAGAACTTCAATAGTGCTATGGATGAATACAATCAAGATCTCAAGCACCTCGACCTTAAAGAGGAAATCATTAAAGAATTGGAACAATGACTTGAGGCTGAGAAGAAACTTATTGAGAGTTTCTCAAAGCCTAAGACAGTTCTTCCAATCGTTGCTGAGTTCTCTGCTAAGGCCAAGGGTGCTGGTTTAGGCCACATTGGCTCTTCTAGTAAATCCTCTAGGAGAAACAAGGCCAAGAGAAAGAATAAGGATGCCCGGAAGGCTCTAGCTGAAGAAAAAGGGAAAGCTCCCTTGGAACCTGTTCTGTTCAAGAAAGTTATCTTTCCTACGAATGAACTCGATTATGAGTCTACCTATGGACACTTTTCCAGGCCGATCCCTGAGAAGCCTAAGTCAAGATACCAAGGTTGGACTCGTCCTCGTAACTTCGGCGAGAGTGTCTTCAAAGCACCTTATGAAGAGATTCAACTTCAAAGCTATGGACCTTATGCTCATGGTCATAACATCAAGAAGACACCCAAGGTAAAACCTACTGTGGAAAAGCTTATGAAGGAGAAGACTTCATGTAGCTGTCTTCATCATGAAGCCTCCTCCTCCAAAAGTAAGGTTCCTACTAAACCATCAATTCAGAAAATCAAGCAGGACTACACAAGGCAAAGATACAACAGGTTCGACTGTTGGTGTTGTGGCAGAATTGGTCATTTTGCCATTGATTGTTGGTTAAATCCTAAAAATGTTGCAACCCCTAAAGTTAGCAATGTGAGAGTGACCACTCATGAGGCTAATAATCGTAGGGGGAGTATTCTAACTCGAGACCAAGGACCCAAACTTGTTTGGGTTCCTAAGGCTAAATGATTGTAATTGCAGGTATGTCCAAAGGCCACCAAAATGCCAATCTGGTACTTGGACAGTGGATGCTCTCGGCATATGACCGGGACAAGGAGCCTACTCCAGAATTACACCTCAGTCTGTAACGGACCAAAGGTCATCTTTAGAGGTTCAGATCGAGGAATAACTAAAGGCTATGGTATGATCACTAATGGTAGCGTATCCTTTTCGGATGTAGCCTATGTTGAAGGATTGGAACACAATCTCATCAGCATAAGCCAATTATGCGATAAAGGATACGTAGTTGAATTTCATGCTGACAAGTGTTTGATAAAATCGGTTAATAACATGGAAACTATTTTATCAGGCACTCGAAGCAGAAATATTTTCTGCTTAAATTTCTTTTGTATAGACTCTTCGACACTAGTGTGTCTTTTGGCAAAAGTAGTGCATCCCTTGCTGACCAATGGCACAAGAGACTAGCACATATTAATTTCAAAACTATTAATAAAGTATTCTCTCAAAACTTAGTACGTGATGCACCTAATGTCAAGTGCGTTACAGACAGTCCTTGTCACGCTTGTATCAAAGGCAAGCAAACAAGAAGTTCGTTTAAAAGCATAATAGGCAAGGATTCCAATAGAAGCTTACAGCTTCTCCATATGGACTTGTTTGGTCCACTACAGGTTAGAAGTTTGGGAAGTAAGGAATATACGTTGGTTATTGTGGATGATTACTCGCGCTTTGCGTGGGTGTTCTTTCTGAAACACAAGTCGGATACCTTCAGTATTTTCACTAATTTTGTTAGGCAGATCTAGAATGAATACAGCTGTTCCGTAGTCAAAATCAGAAGTGACAATGGAACGGAATTCAAGTCTGGAGCCATGACAGAATTCTATGAAAGTCAAGGTATCTTTCATGAGTTTTCCTCTCCTCGTACCCCACAGCAAAATGGAGTAGTTGAGAGAAGGAACAGAACACTCATAGAGGCTTGTCGGACCATGTTGAGTGATGCCTCACTTCCAGAGTATTTCTGGGCTGAAGCCGTAAACACCGCTTGTCACGTGCAAAATCGAGCACTCATCAACAAGAATCATGATAAGACCCCCTACGAACTTCTAAAAGGCAGGCAACCAACCATTTCATACTTTAGAATCTTTGGTTGTAAGTGCTTCGTACTTAACAATGGCAAATATCACACCACCAAGTTTAGCGAGAAAAGCTTTGAAGGTATTTTTGTAGGTTATAGTAGCCATAGTAAGTCCTATAGAGTATTCAATAGAAAAACGCTGGTGGTAGAAGAGTCGATACATCTTGTATTTGATGAGACGAGTCTGCTGCAAAGCAACTTGTCTAGTGTGCCTATTGTAGATGCAGGTACAAAGTTGAAAGAACTTAGCTTGGATGAAACTACTAAAGATAAGGATGAGACGTTCATCAAGATCATCTCTACAACCCCCATTAAAGAGGTAGATGATCAAAATGAAGAACACATCCCAGCCGAAGATGCAACTCCAGTGACTGAAGACATCTCAGATGCAAGGACTTTAGAGTTCAGACACTTGAAAGATCATCCTATTGACCAAATTATAGGAGATCCTCGGGATGGCGTTAGAACTCGTCGAGGTACAACTAACGAGAATTTATACTTAAGTTTTCTGTCACAGGTTGAACCAAAGAAGTTTGAGGAAGCCAACTCCGACGCATCCTGGATTCTAGCCATGGAAGAAGAGCTGAATCAGTTCAAACGATGCAAAGTTTGGACACTTGTCCCTAGACCCAAGAGTAAGAACGTCATTGGGATAAAATGGGTCTACCAGAACAAGATGGACGAAGATGGAACAATTATAAAGAATAAAGCCAGACTTGTCGCCAAGGACTATCGTCAAGAAGAAGGAATCGACTTCGACTAGACTTATGCTCCAGTAGCAAGACTGGAGGCGATCAGGTTATTTCTTGCCTACGCTGCACTTAAGGGCTTTACTGTCTATCAGATGGACGTCAAGTCCGCCTTCCTAAATGGTGACATAAAGGAAGAAGTGTATGTAGAACAACCGCCAGGTTTTGTTGATTCAACCTTTCCTAATTATGTTTATTTACTGCAAAAAGCACTATATGGTCTTAAACAAGCTCCTCGAGCTTGGTATGAGATGCTGTCCACCTTTCTTCTTGAGAACAAGTTCACAAGAGGAAAGATAGACAAGACATTATTTCTTAGGGAAATAAAAGGCAAGATTTTGCTAGTGCAAATCTATGTCGACGACATCATTTTTGGCTCTACAGATAACAACCTCTGCAAGAAGTTTTCTAAACTTATGCAAGGGAAGTTTGAAATGAGCAGTATGGGAGAGCAGAAGTATTTCTTAGGGCTTCAAGTGAAACAATCTGAGGATGGAATTTTCATCTCACAGACCAAGTTCACTAAAGAGCTACTTAAGAAATTCGGAATGGAGAATGCAACCTCTATGAGGACTCCAATGGCCTCAGCTATGTCTCTAGACAAGGATGAGAAAGGGAAAACTTTTGATGAAACCAAGTACAGAAGCATAATTGGGTCTTTGCTCTACCTTACCGCAAGTAGACCAGACATAATGTTCTCAACATGTGTATGTGCTAGATTTTAGGTGAACTCTAAGGAATCTCATTACATTGCTGCAAAGCGAATCTTGAGATACCTCAAAGGTACACCAAATCTTGGCTTATGGTACCCAAGAAGTAATGATAGTGAACTAATTGGATTTTCAGATGCAGATTTTGCAGGAAGTAAAGACGACAGGAAAAGTACTTCCGGGACTTGCCAATTCCTCGGAAGGAGACTTATTTCCTGGAGCAGTAAGAAGCAGAACTATGTAGCCATCTCAACGGCTGAATCAGAGTACATCTCTGCAGGCAGCTGTTGTGCACAGCTTTTATGGATCAAGAACCAGTTTGAAGACTACAACGTGAAGTTCCAGAACATTCCTTTATTTTGCGACTCATCCAGCGCTATAGCAATAGCCAACAACCCAGTCTCCCACAGCCGGACCAAGCATATAGAGCTTCGTTATCATTTCATCCGGGAGCATGTGGAAAATGGAGACATAGATCTACAATATGTCTCCACAGACAGGCAAGTTGCTGATATATTCACTAAGCCGCTGGACGAGTCCAAGTTCTCGTTCTTCAAAACGGAACTCGGACTGCTCAACCAAGAAGACTAGTGATGGAATCACAAATCAAGAAGATATTAGTGGTGTTGGCTGATCAAAGATAAAGTTTTCAGTGGCAATAGACATCTCCCAAGGAAAATTGTCTTTCAAGTCAAGTATATCAAGACTTACATGAGTAAACGGAAAATACTCGAGTAAAAAGTCTGACCTACTCGAGTATTTGACAAGATACTCGTGTATGAACTCTACCTACTCGAGTATGTTTTGTCTACTACTCGTGTATGATGTTACCTACTCGAGTATGCTCCGCCTAATACTCGTGTATGATGCTATCTACTCGAGTATACGGACTTCTATTTTGGATTTCTAATTTTTCTATTCGCACCGAGCTATTTGTCGCTTCATTCAGGTATGAAATTATATTTACTTTTCCTAAAACCTAATTAGGATTATATATATATATATATAGAAAAATCGGGAAACCCTTTCCACTTCTTATTCACTCGAGTAGCCGCCGACTCCTCATCTTCCAGAAAATCACAGAGCATCGTCTTCTTCGCTTCTTTCATCCTCCAGAATCGCAGATGGCCCCCTCCTCTAAAATCGGCATCGGCTTTGAACTCGCCCCCGCGGGTATAGCCGATCTTTCAGATGATTTCCGCAATCTTCTGATTTTGTTCGAAATCGCAGGATTGTCGTTCGTTCTCTTATCGCCGTGCCGAGTCATTTTCCCAGCAGTTGAGGAGTTCTATCAGAATCTGAAGGTAAAGCGTAATGGAAAGCTCCTGAAAACAAATGTCAGAGGGATAAAAATTCGACTGGATAAAGTTTCTCTTGCAACTCTGTTAAAGCTTCCAGTGGTCGATGAAAATGCCGAAATGACTGCAGACGATTCAGTAAGAACTAGCTTATTCTGTGGAGCTAACCCTCAAGCTCATTCCTTTAGTAGGGCCGACTTCAACTCAGAAGGAAAGTTCCTAGTGGATGTTATAGCAAAGGTACTGTTGTGCAAGACGTATTCCATTCGAGACATTTCTATGGAAATGTTTGACATAATGCAAGCCATTATCTGCCGCAAACAGTTCCAGTTTGGACTATTGATCCTAGATAAAATCAGAGACAGCATTAAGCATCCCAGCTTTGGCAGAATTATCTCCCTCCTGCTTCATGAGATTAACCCATCAGTCTTTAACCTATCCAAAGGGACTCCCCTCCATCACATGAAGAAAGTTTCCATATCCTCCATCCAGAGATATGATATTAAAATTCTGAATTCTGCCCAGGCATCCAAAGCTCCTGTTCCTTCAGAAATGTCCCAAGAACACAGTGTATCTGAAGACAGGATTCCATCTCCTCCTCTACATCTAACTGCTGCTACCTCTGGTGCAATAGTTGAGGGGGAGCCTGCCTCTTCTCATCCTAAGTACCCAGCTTCCTCAGAACCTTCAGAACTAGCAGAAGTCAGAGTTTCTCCTCCTCCAGCAAATCCTGAATCAGAGATTCCAGATCCAGCAACCTTACTGTCTACAGCAAAAGATATAAATAAATTCATTGATGAGCTCAGCTCAGATGCTCCCCTGTTTCAGAATGAATCAGCTGTAAAGTCTCCTGATCAGGATCCAGTTCAGACTCCAGTTCAATCTCCTGCTCAGGATCCAGTTCAGACTCCAGTACAATCTCCTGCTCAGTCTCCAGCTACAGAGTCCAGCTAGCCTGAACAGATTCTGTTGTCTGATGATGAGGAAGTATCTCCAGAACCAGTGGATGCTCCTCTGAGGACACTGGACTTCACCCTTCCTTCCTTCATCAACACTAAAGATTCAAATTTGGTAGAACCCTTCAAAAGAGCTGTCAGTTCAGTGGAAATTACTGAAATCCCTCCATGGAATGCTCTTGCTCCTTCAGTCCCTGCACCAACCTCAGCTCCTTCTTCTTCTTCAGATCTGGTGAGTAAGATTGCACAGTTGCTCATTGAACAGAGAAAGTACTTTGATGAATCTCTAGCCTCAGTAAATAACAAGGTCACTACTCTTGAAAAGGAGATGAGTAGAGGCTTTGCTGAAATTCAAGCCAATACTGATGAGCTCAAGAGATTGTTTCAGCTAGGTGGAAAAGCACTAGATCACACTATCACAAGCATAGGTGAACTAAGAAATCAACAAGAAACTGTTGCACATAATCAGATAATATTGGACAAGAATGCTGAAGCAAATGTGATGAAAGTATGTGAAGAAGTTGGCACCTTCAGAGATGAAGCCATTGCCAAGCTAGCTGTAGATATCAACAAGGGGGAGAAAGTTGTCAAAGAACAAGTTGAAAAAGTAGTTGAAAAGCTGTCTGATCAAGCCCAAACAACTATGGATGGTCTTGTAAAAGATATGAAAGCAAACATCCTAGCCCAGCTCCAATCTGTCAAATTCTACATCTATGATACAGCTGTATGGGTAAATAATCAGAATTTCCCAAATTCTCAACTCAACCCTACCATCATTCCCATGTTCTTGGACCCTCTTGAAGAACATCCTCCAGTAGATGCTCCAGCTCAGGCAGACATTCCAGGAGGTATGCCAGTCTTCTCACCCAGACCTGATGGTGATGTGACTGAGCCTCCTCTATTTTATACTGATATTTGGCAAGATGATCTTCCTCCCAGTTCTCAAGGTGTCCCAAAGAAGAAAAGGAAATATGGTGACGGCGCTTCTGCCAGCCGTTCTACACCTAGAAAAGAGCCTGCCCCAGGTTCTGAAGGTAGACCATCAATTGTTCATACTGAAGTTTGGAGTCCAACCTCCAAATCTCTGATCCTTGGTACCCTGAAGCTAGTAACAGATCTTGGTGAGAACAGAGATCAGTATTACAGTTATTCAGAATGGAAAGCTTATGAAGCATCTCAGATCAAGATCAGACTTCATGACAGGAATTGGGGATACAACAACCCAGCTGCTCCTCCTAGGCCCAGAACTTATTTTCCTAAACCATTCAGTTACCTAGAGAGGCAAGAGCTGAAGAGAGAAAGAATGCACAAAGAAGCCCCCTCTTGAGTCAATGAGAATGTGGAAATGAATATTTTAATCTGTTAAAAACATTTCTATATATATATTTGATTCTGGTTATGGCTATCTTTTTATTTACCCTGCTTTAGCTTACCTTATTTTCTTTTGGTATATGTGTGTTGTTATTTTTACTCTAAGTAATTCACCTTAGTGTAGAGGGTGCTGACATCTACAAATAGGGGGAGATTGTTGGGATTTGTCTCCACAATACCTCAGATTTGTAGGAGGTCAGACCTTGAACTAAGATGAATTAAGGTATATTTGATATTGTGTGTAAGTTGTATGTGTGCAGGTTTTTATTGCCAAGTGTAGACCAATGTCAGTCTATAATGGGTCACCAAACACAGGACCATACAATGTAATCCCTCATTGTGTGATCCAAAGTGTTGGCCCATGTATAGCCTCTCTATTTGGATACACTTCCTATACAAGCACTTGGATTGGTGGACTGAAGTATTGAAGTTTATTTTCTCAGAAGAAATTTTTCTAAGTCCACATACTCGAGTAACCTTCTTCATATACTCGAGTAAGTGACTTAGTACTCGAGTAGATCCTCAGGCATACTCGTGTAGACTCTGTATACTCGTGTAGATAAGTTTATACTCGAGTAGATAGTTAGTCACTCGAGTAAGTCATATATTATACTCGAGTAGATCCTTCTGTTCTTAGATCCGAAATTTTCTCTAAGTTCACATACTCGAGTACCTCCTTTTATACTCGAGTAAGTGAGTCTGCACTCGAGTAAGTTGGGTTACATACTCGAGTAGACTGTATTATACTCGAGTAGATGATAACTTGCACTCGAGTAGTTGGTTAGTTACTTGAGTAAATGTTCTGTTCATACTCGAGTAGATCTGTGCTTCTCATCTCAGAAAGTTTCTAAGTCTCCCTACTCGAGTAGTTCCCTATATACTCAAGTAAGTGACTTTATACTCGAGTAGTTGTTATTCATACTCGAGTAGGTTAGTGATTACCCGAGTAGTTTTCTCAACATACTCGAGTAATTCTTTTTCCCTTTCACTCGAGCAGTTTTTCCTATCTTATCTGAGAAATTTTCTCTAAGTGTTTTTACCCGAGTATATACTCTCATACTCGAGTAGTTCTAAATTCACTCGAGTGCTAATCTTTGAATCACTCGAGTAGCTTCTCTTCATATACTCGAGTATGCTCTTTCTTATCCACTCGAGTATATACCATCTGATACTCGAGTATGTTTCTTCTATGACTCAAGTATATCTGTTTAAATTTTCCTGAAATTCTCTAAGTCAATTTCGCAGTGTATTTCAAATTAATCATTTTTGATTGGTCCACGTGTCATCCCTAATTAATTTTCTGACCGTTGGAGTCCACCTATAAATAGGTCCTCTCAGATTTGACTAATAACAAGTTTACAGATATTTTATTTTAAGAAAAAGAAAAAGATCCATGAATCCTAATTTCTCACGCCGCCGCCATTGACGTTCACGGAAGAAGCTCTGGATCGACGATCTTCGATCGATGTTTTCAACTCTGATTCTCCAGCGATCCAGACGAAAGTTAATCACTCGATCTCGCCGAGCCTCAAAGATTTCAGATCTATTTTCTCGATCGAGGTGATTCCGTTTTTCAGATTTATGGATCTCTCTCAAGTCATCTTCAACATACTCTGATTAAGCCAAAGTTCTTAAGGAAGAAGACTATCAAGATCCAGATCTGAGAATAGTACTGTTTGTATTTTATTTTCAAACCAAATTTCATTGTAGGAGTTTTTCTCCGAGATTTGTAGGATGGCTTTATCTTCCGAGTTTTGTAGATCCGGTTTGGATCGAGTTTTGTAGGAACGTGGTTCCGAGGTGTAGGATTGTTTTCAATCCGAGATAGTGGAGTAGCCGAGTCTAGTGATTTGCTAGATCGGTGAGTAAAGTGGACGTACCCAAGATTGGGGAACCACTATAAATCTCTTGTCGTCTGTGATTGCTTGATGTGTGCTGTGTTCATTAATTTTTAATTCTGCATTTGACACGCAATTCACCTATTCACCCCCCTCTAGGTGATTTAGGCTAATAACTTAGTACTCTCAAATTATGATACCTTGGATTTATCATATTGGGATAACATAATATTTATATTAAAATTTCTGGACATCTTGCATGATTACTTAGGGTAGTTCATGTTCAAACCGGTAACCCTTGGGTCTTTCGAGGAAATTAATTAAACATTAAATAAATTAGGAAAATTACCACTTTCTGGATTTAGGCTAGTTATATCATGATAAGTCTCCAGTAAATAATTTAGGGCATTTGGATGAGTATTGGATCATTGCATAGCCGGTTCGACATATAGTCTAGGTCGGTCTGCATATAACAAATTTGTGATATGCAATTTGACATGATCTGAGGAAGTCATTGGAGTTAATCATTTTGTCTGGGTGGACAATTGTGGATGATATCACGATAGGATGGTATGAAGAGTAGTGAGAAGTGGTGATAGTTAGAGTTAAGGGGTGCTCGGGTTCGACGAAATATCGTCTTCCCCGAAGAGTGGAAGGTTTAAAATCACCCTAGGATAGTCTATCGTAATATGAGAAGGGAATCGGGTTAAGGGAGATCAACCAATAACATTAATTGCCTTGCGAAAGGGAACTTCGGGCCGTAATGCCGCCGTCTTGGTTCCTAGTGCCCCTTGAGAGCCCTTCACGGGGAATACCGGGGGCAGTCCTGGGCTAACGTAAACTGTAATAACAAACCGACAAGAGTAACTTAGTAACTAGGGCTGCACCCTTCACAAACACTATTGGCACAGGAAGATTGATGAGAGCTTCGGCTCGGATGGTTAAGAGACGGACGGGATGGTCCGGGGAGCTTCGACTCGGTTGGTTTGGAGACGGACGTTTTGGTCCGGGGAGCTTCGGCTCGGCTTTTGTGTGTTTACGATTAAACTTACATGTGCATAAAAGGGAATGAAAATTAAGGTGGTGGGTCTTCGGTATTGGAGGGTCGATGCACCGACGCCAATACGCTGACTCGGCAAGTGTGGTTAGCACTTTGCCAACAGAAGTCCGGTGCGCCAGCCGGCAAGAGTACGCAGGCGTCCGCTTAGTGCACCAAGCGTTGAGGCGTACGATAGGTCTGGCCGGTAGTGCTTTACTGGTTTATAGGTGGCGAGGCCCAACCCACCGCTTCCGTCTGCCACTACGGAGGTATCCTGGGAGGTAATGGCTCCGAAAGGGGGAACTAAAGGTCTGTGTGCACAGAGTCGGGTGTGTGAGTTGCACTTGCATGTTTCATCATACCCACTTGCATGTCATAGCATAATCGATTCATTTAACCCTGACACCTAAAGTATAAGTGGTATGGGACGCTTATACGTTAGGACCTGCAAAACGACCCCTTGGTCTATAAGCTTGTGTGGGCAAGTTTATAAATCAAAGGTTAATTTCAATATATATACATACTGTTGTTTGATAACCGACACCCCAACGTATAAGTGGTATGGGACACTCTATACGATGGGAGCCTTGCAGAAGATCCCTTGGCTTATGCACTTTCGCACATAAGTTAAGGTTACCTTTCTTACTTTCTGTTTCTGTCATATTATTATAGAATTGCTAGATTAGTTCCGCTGCCATTTGTTTCTTGATTAAATCTCCACCTTCATGTCCTTCCCTTTCTTCCTCTCCGCTCGGTACTTAGGAGCCATGGGGGAAGGGGTAGGGGATGATAGGGCTTAGTCTTTATGACTAACGGTTTTCGAACCGCATCATTTATGGGATTGTGGAGCCCAGCATGGAGGAGCGGCCCCAGAGACCGGTGCGCTTGGAGATGGGGAAGTCTAGCTCCGGAATTCATACAGCCAGGACCGTGAGTCTCGGCCCTGAGTAGTTTCTGTTTTAGCTTCTGCATGAGAGATTGTAGTGAGGACATGATGTATCGGGCATAAGACCGCATTTATAGTACTCTGATTATTGTTATTCTGTGGACACTCCCTTCGTGGAGATTTTATTTTATATATGTGGTTTACTTTCAGTGGACTTGCTCTTACTTCAATTATTGTGCTACCTTTCTGTGATCGAATTGGCCGACTGAATCGGCGCCTTGTGGTGATGACCCTTCAGGACGTGAAGGTGTCACCGCAAAGCGGCGACTCTGGGCCTAAGACCCCGGGTTTTAAAAAGAAAAAAAAGGGGGTCTTACAATCACTCCAAGTATCATCATCATAATTTCTCTTTTTAGCTGGTCCAGTAGCCAATACTGTGAGGGAGTCCCAGATGTCCTTTGCTGAGGTGCATTTAGCAATTTCCTGAAAAATATCATCAGTCATTGATTGAGCAAGAATGTTCAATGCTTGTTGATCAACCATCTTTAGCCTTTTCTGGGCTTCTATCCAGTGAGATGATGGAACAACATTCATGCATATTGTTGCTTGAGATTGAAATGGACCTGTCAAGATAGAATTGAAAATTTCTTCATCAATAAAGTTCATAAAAAGTCTAATCCTTGCCTTCCATAGTGCAAGCTTATCTAGATTGCACATAGGAGGTCTGGTGCTTGAAAACTCTTCATTTTGTGTCATGATAAACTCTTAAGAAATATAAGATTTATTAGATCATGTTGGTTCAGGTGTTATCCTGTATAACCAAAGGAACAACCCTCTGATACTAATTGAAAGTGAGGATAGATCTTATGTTTACTCAGAGATAAAAATATATAAGGAGAAAAAGAAATCAGAGCACACAAATAAAGAAATAAACAAGTAAGCACAGACGACACAAGGATTATAGTGGTTCTCCAACTCTGGGTACATCCACTCTTCTACCACCCTGGTAGGAATCCACTACAGGTTTTTGATCAGGTGCCCTATCACCACAAGTTCTTCTTCAGGTAGATCTAGAGACCCTTCAGGCTTTTGATCAGGTGCCTAAAAACAATAGGTTTTTGATCAGGTGCCCTATCACCAAGGAGTTAAAATTTGAAGGGAGTATTAACCCTGTACACAAGAAAAGGGAAAAGAAATGACGTTGTCTTCTCTATCAATGATCTGAGAAAATACTAGTGGATGTTGATGATGTCAAAGCTCCCCCTGAGATATTGAGTAGGTTCAGGAAGATGGAAGCTTTGCTTCAGGGTGTAGGCCTTCAGATTGATGTAGCTCTCCAACAAGCTTTTTAGACTGATATGTATTTCTTGTCTCTTGAAAATCCTAGAGCAGATGAAAAACTCTATAACTGATGTTATTCTGCAGATGAAGATCTCTGTTCTCTGTTACTGTCCATCTCTCTTCTCTGCTTCCTTTTGAAAAGCTGTATTATATTATATTCCCCTGAAGAATTAAGATATTTGAATTCTTTAAGACAGAAAACGGCTTGAAGCATTTTTTCCCGAGAATGAAATAGGCCTGGGGAATTAACTCAGAATTAACTTATAGAACTGATCACATTTATTGCTGTTGTTGAATGGCTATATGCATTAAATCTGAGAGATATTAAATGCCTTAATTAAATCTGCCAACTGTAAATAACTCTGCTTGAAAACTGCACAGATTTTGTCGACCTCAGTCTGCTATTCGTCGACCTCAGTTCAGAGATCGTCGATCAAAATAATCTTTGCGTTGAGTTGAGATTGTGTCTTGAGATTTAGCTATCATCGACCGGAGCTCGGAGATCATCGAGCTCAACTCAGAGATAAAACTCTGAGTTTTTTCGACCTGAGTTCGACTATCGTCGAACTGATTTTTTGCTTTTGACAAAACTAATTTTTGCATGATTTCTTTCTGTAACATTTCTCAGGAGACTCTTGAGGCCGACTTGGAAGAAAAACCTATGACCCTGACTATACATTTTGGGTCAATCTAAAACATCCTAATAGTACTCCTTGCCAAAATCCAAACTAGGGTTCCAACAACCCTGTACAATGGGTGGGAAAGAAAGTGATGTTATTCTTCTCTTTTCTCAAAAACAATTTGAGAAGACTTTGTATGGATTCCAGATCTTGTCAAAGCTCCCCGTGAGATGTAGAGTTGTTCAAGATTGAGAAGCTTTTTTCATGAGTGTGTAGGTCTTCAGCTTGTGTAAAGCAGATCTAGGAACTTTAGACAGATGGATCTTTATTGTCTCAGCAAATTCCTGGAAAGATAAGATGAAGAAGACTCTTGATCAGTTTATGTTGTTCTTCTTCTATCTTCTTTAGAGAAAAGTGAGAGATGAAGATTGAGAGCTACTGTGAAGTTTTTGCTCTTGCTAAGAATATCTCTCTACAATTTTTCTGCTCTGTAAGAATGAATTCCTATTCTGTCTCTGCCCCTTTTGAAAAATATTCTCTCTGTATTCTCTTCAACAACCAATCTTCCTTAGAAATTTGAATAACTGTAATTAATGCCTTACTGGAAAACTGGGAAGGAAAACGGCTAGCATATCTGTCATTATTCGTTTCCTCAATTGTCCCGAGAAATATGTCAAATAAATCCTCTAATGAATACCATAATCAATGCTTCCAGTAACAACTATATTCATAGGGAATATAAGCATTGATTACTCAGGGAATTTATGACTTAAAATAATAATAAAGAGGGAACAGATAAGGAAAGAACAAAGAACAGACAGCTTACAGAATTCGTCGACCAGAGAACAGATTTTCTCGACCTGGACTTAGAGAACGTCGACCTGAGAAATCCTTTTCGTCGACCTGAGCTCTTCGAAGTAAACACTGAATATAAGCAACTGATTCTGCGCTCCAAGAACGTCGACCAAAGAATCTGTTCTACACTCAAAGATCGTTGACCACAAAACTTGAACAAACAGAATTAGTGGAGCTGAGAACCTGTGTGGAAGAAAACGTCGACCACAAAATAAATCTATCTGATGAATATCATCGACCAGAGATCTAAAGTTGGTCGAGCTGAGTTCGATGAATGTCGAACTAATTTCCAGACAACTGAAAATCATCTGAGTCTGAATCTGAAGTCCACATCAAGCAGGTCCATGAAGTTTGATACTTGGGGACTGGTCTAAAACCTAGAAAGAAAAATATTGACCCTAACTATACATCATGGGTCAACAAAACCTAAGAAGTGAACCTAGACCAAATCAAAATAGGGGTTCCAACAGAGCTCAACTCCTAGTGGTTCTACCTTGAACCCATTGAGTTAATCTTCAACTACTCTTGGAGATCTGTTTAAACTATTAAGTCTTGTTTGAACAACCTCCTTTTGATACCACTTGAATGTCATTGTTTCAAGAGTAGCTAAACACCTAGAGGTGGGTGAATAGATTTTTGGAGTCTTGAAGCATTACTTTTTATTTTGGTGTGTTGTGAGTTAGATTATTATTTTATCTTTCAAGAACATAAATCAACACACATTATTTATAGTGGTTCCCCAAGGTATGGGTACATCCACTTTTTCTACCACCTTTCTAATAGTGTGTTAGACAAGGCAATCTTCTCCAAATCTCAGCTCAAGGAGCTTACAACACAGATCCCTTAGGATCTCTCAGACTTTCTCTAAATTCTACCTCAGGCCTAAGACCTACAACTCAGAGTATGCTCTACTCCTAAAGCTTAGTGATCCTACAAATCACCTACCTTGGAATTAATGAAAAGCCCTACAACTCAAGCTAGAAGGATAGCCTTACACTCAGAGATATTATCTCTTACAGCTTAGATTTGACTCAGATCCTACCTCATGCACACAAGCCCTACCCACTCAGATTCACATTGAATCTTACCTCTCAACCTTTATAATCTAGGCTTACAACTCAGATCAAGATTGATCCTACAGAACGAATAAGTTTTTGTTGATGATTGACTCCAGAGAAAGTGTCCTTTGAGCCTTCTTTCTAGACAGAGTAAACTCAACCCTAACTTATTCACAGCAACAAGAAATTGGATCTTCAAGAAGTTTCTGCTTGTTCTGAGAAGACAACTATACAGCACTGACTCTTTAAGCCTTTGATGTTGCTGAGTTGAATGTAGTGGCCTTGAAGAAAGCCATCAACTTGGGTTTACTCTGCTTCCCCTTCAAACTCAGAAAAGAACTTTTTGATCTAGCTGTTGAAGATGAAATGTTTCTTCAGTTTTTTTGTTTCTTCAACGTCCAAACTTTGTCTGTGTTTCACAGACGAGCTGTAAGAACAAGTTCTTCAAAATCTTCTCTTCGTCGAGAGGAAGAAGATGACCAAAAAAAGCTCTATTTTTTTAATTTATCGGGAATCACCTTTAATCGATCTCCATCCAACGGCTCTTTGCGTAGTATAGATCAGCCCAAAATGTCAAATGCAACCTGTCTTTTGTATTTATAGTTGTATTAAAGGCATACATCACCTTTTGTCATCTAACGCGCCATTCCCGCAACATTTGAATTTGATAACGTCAGCATGACTCAGCACTTGTGGACTTGGTAAATTTCAGACAATCTGCGTAGGAGTTGAGTGAAGCCTTGTCACTCAACGCAGAAACACTTAGCAGAATTCTGCATCTTAAGACGTCGAGTGAACCTTAAACACTCATCGTTTTTGACATTTATAGTCTAATTGTTAAGGCGTTGAGTGATCCTTCATCTTTCAATGCTTCTGGACTCAGTTGAAATTTCTCTGCATGAAGGCGTTGAGTGCATCTTAAACACTCAAAGCTTCTGGATTTTGACTGTCTTCTTGATGAGGCGTTGAATAGCTTGTATTCACTCAATGCTTTTATACTTGATTTGAAATCCAGTTGAGTAGGTGTTGAGTGAACTATCTTCACTCAACGCTTTGGTCCTTAGACAGATTTCTTGTCAGCAATACTGAGGCTTTGACTGCATAGAGTTCTGTCAACGCCTTTAGCCTCTTGGCGTTGAGTGAACTGTCTTCACTCAACGTTTTTGGACTTAGCCTGTTTTCTGCTGTGTCAACATCCTGTCCTTAGTCCAACTGTCATTGTGACTCTGACAGCCTTTCAGATCAGTGCAATAGAATACAACCTACATACAATGAACTTTGAATATGATTAGATATATTCATGTGTATACCAGTGCCTTGTGGGCCTTCTTAAAACCTAGGACATTGTGATTAATGGACTCAACAGAGGGCAACGGGAAGGGAGAGCCAAATCATTAGGTTTTTGAGGGAGAGAGTTAGATTTAGGTCTTATAATAACTTAATAGACATTGACTATCCGTACACCAGCCCCTCTATTTGTACCCCAACATTTATTTCAATTAAATTTTAGGGCGTTACAGAGAAACCCAAGGACGTGTCCCACAAGAACTTGGTCGGAGAAGGAGTGATCCCTACGTCTCCAAAAAATGCTTGAATTGTTTCCAGGTGAGACGTCAATAAGGAGAGGACATGATGGAATCTAGGGTTCGGCTCAAGTGACGGCTTCAAAAGCACACACAGAAGTCACACCTAGAAAACCCCTTTTCAAATCTATTTATACCCAAGGATATCAAACCGATAGTAGCCACTTAAAAATCCGCCAAAAACTCAACTTGTATCGATATGTGTGGACTTGCAGTCGACGTGGGTCGATAAGAACTCTGGGCAACGTCAAGAAGCATTTGGCCGCTTTCGACGCAACTTGTGTCGACATATAGTCGACGTACCAGCGTCAAATAGAACTCGACGCAACGCCAATATCTTCTTAATTTAGCGTCGACTAGAAACCGTTTCGACTTCAAGCTCACCTGCGTCAATAGGAAGTCGGCGTGCTTCGTTATGCACTCGAGGTGCGTCGATACGCACTCAACGCAACCCGTCAATTTTTTTTGTCTTTGGATCTGCCCTTTATTCATATCACATATGAGTGAGGCTAACACAATCCTTTCTTCAATTTCTCCAAACCTTCTTATCTGCGACCTTGTAGGCTCATATCGTGTTGGCAGTAAGATTAAATGTTGTACTACTTTTATATCACAATAGAAACACGAACATTTCACTCGTCTAGAATTTATGGTAGTTAAAACGATGCAATTACAAGTTTTCCCTACCAAAAGCAATAAAAGGTGCTTAGAGATCTCATTTAAATGGACAACATTCAGTACTAGAGAGCTCTTTTGAATAACTTTTAGGGTCCGTTCGTTTCAACGAAATTGATATTAAAGTATTGGTTTTAAGAAAATGAAAGTCATTTTCGTTGTTCGTATTAACAATTGTAAAGTGAAATTGGCTTTCTGGTGGAAAGCCGTAGATATTCACACAAAGTTAAAAACTCATTGGTTCAATGTCAATTTTCTAGGTGCGGATATTGAGATTGTCAACAACGGTTTTTCAAAAGAACAGTAATTTTTTCTGCATGAATGCGATTTTTTTTTACCAGACATGATTTTTTGCCCGAACGTTACTTTTTTGCACGGGTGCGATTTTCTGGTCAGGATGCTATTTTTTCGCTCGGACGCTATTTTTTCGCCCGAACGCGCTTTTTATGCCCGGTCACGCTTTTTTTGCCCGGACGCGTTTTCTTCGCCCTTGCGCGTTTTTTTCGCCAGGGCGCGATTTTTTCGCTCGTGGGCATTTTCTTCGCCCGGACGTAATTTTTTCGCACAGACGCGATTTTTTTTGCCAGGGCACGATTTTTGTGCACTAACGTGATTTTTTCACACACGAGCGATTTTTTCGCACGTGGGCGTTTTTTTTACGCCCGAAAGCGATTTTTTCGCCCGGACGCTATTTTTTCGCCTGGGCACGATTATTTCGCACAGACGCGATTTTTTCGCCCGGACGCGATTTTTTCGCTCGTGGACGCTTTTTTCGCCAAAAAGTGATTTTTTAGGCCGAGCGCAATTTTTCTGCCCGGGCGCGATTTTTCTACCCGGACGCGATTTTTTCGGTCGGACACGACTTTTTTGGTCGGGCGCGACTTTATTGCCCCGACGCGACTTTTTCGCCTCGACGCGACTTTTTCGCTCGGACGCGATTTTTTTGGTCAGGGCAAAAAAATTCGCGTCCGGGCGAAAAAGTCGCGCCCGGGCGAAAAAATCGCGTCTGGCTGAAAATATCGCGTCCGACCGAAAAATCACGTCGGGTACATTGAAATTGCTTGATATGAATCTTTCATTGAAAAAGGAGAAGAAGAAAACCCCGTTCGAAAATTGCGTCGAGGTGAAAAAATCGCGTCGGGCGAAAAAATCGCGTCTAAGCGAGAAAAATTGCTTTCGGGCGAAAAAATCACGTCTGGGATTAAAAGTCGCGTCCATGCTAAAAAATTACGTCTTGGCGAAAAAATCGCGTTCGGACGAAAAATTTCGCGTTTGGGCCGAAAAATTTAAGCCTGGGCAAAAAACATCCCGTCATGACGAAAAAATCATGTCCGGGCGATAAAATTGATGTCGGGCGCAAAATCCACGTTTGGTATTTTTAATTGAGAGCATTGACCAATGCCAATTCCTATGATTGAAAATCTTTCTGCAAACGAACAATAAAATGTGATTAATGCTAATTCCTATGACAGAAAGTCATCATGCGGCAGAACAAAAGAATTAGATTTAAACTCAATGTCATTTCTCATGTGTATTGATATTGGATTAAAAGTCAATACTTTAATATCAATGTCGTTGAAACGAACGGACCCTTAGAGTTCTCCATTGGTGTTTGAAGATTCACTTAAAGATCTCCTCCGACCTTTGAAGATCTTTGTTCGCCTTCGAATATCTCCTTTGCCCTTGAAGATCTCCTTCAAAGCCGACTTGAAGATCTCACTTCAGTCATTGGAGTTCTCCCTCCCCTTCGAAGATCTTTTTTGAAGGCGACTCGAAGATCTCACTCCCCATTCTACCAAACAAATATTGTGACGAGTTGTGACCATTGACCCTTAAGGATTCTACTATTTGTAACACTCAGTAGAATAATGCATCTTGGTCGGCACCGAATCGGACCCGCGGTTTTTCACCCTTTCTGGATTTTAGACGTAAAATGTCTTATTTTCAGTAGTTAGTCTTCTTTGTGATTGTTTGTGTAATTGACTCTCTCTCGAGTTATGACATTTCATTTGGACCGGTCTACGAGGGCGTCGAGCGACCCACAATAACAGTAGGCCTTTGATGAAGCAATATAAATCCATCGCCGAGCTCCAGCAATTTTAGCCACAATCCAAGAAGTTATTTCCGCCTTCAACTCCTCAAGGTATCTCTTTTTTTTATGGACGTTTTCTTTCCTTGTCCATTGCTACCTCTTCTTTTCATCTTCCGCTCAACCCTGAAACATGTACCGTGAAAGACAAACAAGCGTCAATTGGAAGACTTCTTATTCCCGCCCCACACTTTTTTTCTTTTTGAATATGTATTTTTAAAGAGATAAGAATTTTTGTGATTAAAAACTATGACTATTACACCGCTTACTTAAATTACAGATTTATAAAATGATTAAAACTATAATACAGAACCGATTGTCGTCGCATCGAACCGCTTAAAATTGAACCGAACATTTAGTGACCGATTTAATTTTGATTTTTGTTGAGCCTGAGTTTGAACAGATCAAATCAAATAAATTTGTGTCCTAATTTGTTTAAAAAATTTTAGCAATTTGATTCACAATTTTTAATAAAAAAAGAATACCGGAATGTGATGGCTCCAAAGGTGTGCTGCACTTAACTGCTCCCTAAAAACAATATATCTGATAAGGACGGACAATTATAAAAAGTTATATTATATAAATAATATGCATTTTTTGAAAGACAAAATTCACATTTCAGTCCCCGAAGTTTTCAACTTTTTTGAAATCAGTCCCAATACTTTATAATACATGTGAAATCAGTCCTTCGATTTATTAAGCCCGTTATAAGTAGATTTACAAGATTAAATGCGTCGTCTTTGACTTATCTTCCAATGTTGGCCTGCTAATTCCTCTATCACGAGGAGACGAGAGAACTCTGATCATGGCCTACAGCAAGCCCCAACAACAGATTCGTGATGGAGGTATGTCAAGAAATGAATGAAAAATCAGTTCAAAAAAAAATTTAAGCAAAAAAATAGAGATGTAACCACTAATTTAAAGTACTAAAGAAAAAGATTCATGGTCCGATGATAATAAACACTTAAATCGTATAAATCTGTAATCTTAGAAATTAGTAATCATATAAAATTATATATGAGAATTGTTCGAATAGTTAAACTCGACTCTGTTTTAGAAACAGAGGATTTGCTTGGAGGTGAGCAGTTCCGTCCATGAAATCAACAATGGCAGCTTGCATAAAACCAACACTTTAAGCATCAATGGCAGAAGTTGAACTGACGTGAATGGCATGAGTTTGTTCGCACAAACTTTTAATGAGTTCGCGCTAATGGCGGAGATGGAGCATTATTGTTTGAAGATTGGAAGGAGGTATGGATTACAACACAATCTTTTCACTTTTGAATGAAAATGATTAAAAAATAAGCAGATATTTTGTATTATAGATAGAATTTTGACGTTTAATTTTATATAATTAATCAAAAATGACTGAGAGGGACTGATTTCAGTAATTTATAAAAGTAAAGGGACTGAAAACCTAAAAAAAAAATTATAGGGACTGATCTCTAAAAAGAACTTTGGGGACTGAAATATCATTTTTGCCTTTTTGTTGAAATGTATAAGATAAGTTATAACTGTTCTGAATTAATTATTTTATAAATGTCCCAATCAATGCATCGAATGAACGGCTGCAAGTAACAGCAGGTGCAATATTTCTTGCCTCACAAAGTAACAAAATAATTTTGTCCGTGCAGAAAGATAAACTTTCAGAGAAACAGCTGGAAACCCAAAAGTAAAGTGAATAACCTTGTGAACAATCCAATCATTAACATATGGTAAATTTATATTTATTTACACAGAATCAACCTTTTTTTAATAAAAAATTTATTTTATTTATTACTTAATTAAAATGTTGGATACAAGGCATAGTCCACCGTTTACCCTCACAAGTAGAGGTATGACGAAGTTAGATTCCTGTTCTACTAAAATTATGAATCGCATCATTACGGTAACAGTTCTTCAAATTATAATCAAAACTTTATTTTATTTGGCCGTTTCCGGTTCTGGTTCCGGTCCAGCTTATTTTTGTTGAATTTTCCGGATCTTGGAATGAGCAGGAGTTATCTCAACTTAGAATGCTAAAACACAACCAGAGACACATGCAGTAACAAGAATCTTTATTGATCACAGGAATCTTCTTACAAGGCGAGACATACATGACGAGACATTATTTCGTCAATGTACCAAGCAGAACAAAAAACAAGGCAAACCTAACCGCGCGGACTCAAGGGGTAACCGCCGATTTTACTACTTCACTACGGAGTCCGCACAGACCGCCTAGTTCGTCAAACCGCGAACTAACCGAGCAGACAGACCGTTATTCCAATGCAAGCTCTACTCGCCGATCAGTAAGCCGCTTAGCTTCCTGACCGCGCGATCTGCTGCTGCCGAACTGAACAGGTCGCCTGAAGCAGACGACTTATTGAACCCCGAAACAAATTGCCAAAGAGAAGACCGCCTGATTGCTGTCTGCGACCTGCTGTTTACCGCTGGTTGCTTAACCGCAGAGTCCGCACTGTCCCTGACCGCAATCAGAGCCATGTTCTGGCTTTCCAGCGCTATCCGCACAACCTGCACAACACAAACTGATCAACTCTATTAACCCGGGCGGATACCAAAATCCCGTCCGTAGCAATGGTTCGCGGGATCACTTACTGTTCATTCGCTCTACACTTGACGTGACGGAGGGGTCCTATTTATAGGCACGATGAGGAGTGTGGTCACCGCCCTAGCCGATAGGATCACCGCCACCATCCCGCGACGAACACCAAGCAGTCCGCTTAGTCCGCCGCGACCTTATGCCATAGCCAGCTCGCCTCAGCATCACCAAGACCGGACTGACTTCCCAGTCCGCCTTATCGCCAATGGCCGTAAGACATGGTCGACATCCCGCAAGACTCTGCATCAACATTTTCTGGCCGTCATTTCGCGAAAACCGCACAGTCCGCTCCCCCCAAGTTAGCAGCCAAGGCACCAAGCCAACTGCCGAACTCGACGAAAAATGAACGCAGTCCGCCCGCCATGCGGACACAGCATCAGTCCGCATAACTCCGAGCCCGCAGCTAGGCATCAAGATGACAGCTGCCGGACTCAGCGGACAAGGCTCCAGTCCGCGCGCCGAGGCGGACACTTCTCCAATGAACATTCGCCAAGCAAGCAGCCAACCCACATGGAAACACAGGTCGAGCTTGGCGGACTGAGAAGCAGTCCGCGCACTACTGCGTAATATCCCTAGACTGAGCCAACCATGGACTTGGTTCAGAACCAACCAAGTCCACACCACTGGCCACCAGGGCCAATCCGCACTTAATGGTGGACACTGGTACCAGCCCGCCAAGCTCGGCGAACTCCAGCATCAATCTGCCCTAACCGGCGAACCATGCGGCTACCACCAGCCGCACCACAAGAGCTAGACAAGGCATCTGCCATGCCGGCCTGCAGAGCTCCAGTCTAGTCCGCACCTTGACGGACACCGCGGATAGAAAACCTATTCGCTCAGTTACCATCTGGGAACATCCTGCTGTCTGAGCAAAAACCGGTCTGGCTAGCCACCTCCTCTGTTCGCACAGACCGCGCGAACAGACCTCCAAGGCCGCCACTTCCAGCACATCCGAAGACTTGATTAACTGCCAGTCATGTCCATGCAGTCTGCGCGGACAGATCGCCCTTATTGCCTGACCATCAGCTAACTGTTGCCTTATTTCCGACCTGCCTATCCGCCTATCCAGACCGCACAGGCCGCACAGATAGAATTCCCAAGTCGCGCAATCTACCACTTTCACTTCACAATTTTCAACACTCCCCCTTGAAGTGAGAAGTGTCAAGCAACCCCAGCAGTTCCCGTAACCATGCACCTGGTTCCTCTGATAGTGCCTCTGAGAAGATGTCTAAGACATAGTCCTCGCCTTGCCTATCCTAGACCATAAGGGATCCCTCCAGCATCTCCCAAAATGAGCCATGCTTCCCTCCGTCTTCTTTAGCTTTGACCTCCACTTATACATTATAGGAGTATCACCAATGACCTTGGGCACAAGTTCCCAAGCCTCGTCTCCCTTGAGAATAGTCATATCCTCAACCTTGGTGTCAACCACCTCCTTGACTCCAGCAGTGTCCTCACAGCTAGAAGATCCTTGCTCGATCTGAGGGCCTGTAAGGAAACATGAGATGAAGCTCACCGAGTTTCCTTCACTATATCGAGCTGGTGGGTTGGTGATCCTATTCGATCTCCGAAGACCTTGATCAAGGCTAACCACCTCCGCTGCAACTCCTGAACCAGTTCCAACCTCGGGCAAACCTGGAGCATCGCTCCCCTTGCTATCTGAACAAGAAGCCACCGCCTTGGAACTAGAAGCACCTAGAGCATCGCTCCCATGCTTCCTGAACCACAGGCACCTGGAGTACAACTCCCCTTGCTTCCTGAACCAGAAGGCACCGTCTTCAAACCAGAAGCACCTGGAGCATCGCTCCCCCTGCTTCTTGAACCTGACGACTCTGCCCTGGAGCTGGAACAGCCTGGAGCACCTGGTGACTCAGGCAACTTCAACTGTACCTTTGCAGCAGCCTCCTCATGCCCATTATCTAACCTACTCACCTCTAGCTCAACATGTGAGCTATCCCAGTATGACGGCAGCTCATCGAAGACAATGTCTCTCGACACGATGAACTTCTTCGTTACTGGATCCATGCACCTCCATCTACTCTTCCACTCATCATACCCAACGAAGACTAGCTTCGTCTTGAGAGCACCAGGAGATTGTATATAGCAGGTAGAACAAAACACTCGAAAGTGCTTCATACTGGGCTTTACCCCGAACATCACCTCATACGGAGTCTTCACATTGATCGAATCTAGAGGCATCTGATTGATGACATGCACCGTGTAGGCCATCCCTTTTTCCCAAAAGGCCTTAGGAACGCCTTTGCATCGAAGCCAACACTTGCAAGTCTCCGTCAACAAACGGATCATCTGATCTATAACACAACCTTGTTGCGAAGTATCTCCACAAGAGAGCTCTCTCCGGATGTCATGCTTTCTACAGAAGTTAAAGAACTCGGCAGAACCGAAACAACCTCCGATTCCTGCTTTCAACTTCTTGATCCGCAAGCCAAGCTGATCCTCCACAAGCTTCTTGAACTCCACAAACAAGCGAAACATGTTCGACTTCTCCTTCATGAAGTATACCCAAGCATACCTTGAGTAGTCATCAACCAATAACAGTATATACCTGCTACCTCCAAGACTGGCAGTGACGGTCGGCCCCAGCAACCTCCCATGGATAATCTCCAATGGCCGTTTTGATGAGTCCTCTTTATATAGTGTCTTTCGGACTCATCTGGGCTAGTTTTCCTTTCTTTGCACTTCACTTGTAGTTCGTTTTCATATAAATTTATTATTATCCTTATTTCCATAGGAAATACACTATTTTGGCCCAAGGGTGTGCAATTGCGCATTCTTTTGTTGGGGGTAAGCACATGGTGCTCCCCATGGTTCTTTTTATGTATTTTATGCTGTGTATTGTTGCTGGGAGCTGGTGCTCCAGTTGGTTTCATTGTCGTACAGGTTGTTGGGTTGTCAAGAAGTCCATTTCTAGTTTCTGTGTAAAACGCACGGTCGTGCGAATTTCTTCTCGCACGGTTTCAGTGCAACCGTGCGTTTCACACAGCTTTCCAAGGGACTTCTGTCGTTACCCGTGCGTTTTGTTCTCGCACGATTTATGCCAAACCGTGCGAGAAGGAAATGCACGGCCTGCACCTCTTGCCTAGCTTTCCAGCTTTCTATGGTTAATCGTGCGTTTTCCTTCACGCACGGGCGGAATTGCCCGTGCACGAGTTAAACGCACGGTTCCTCTGTTTTCTCCTGTATTTCTGCGTTCTGTCGTTACCCGTGCGATTTCCTTCACGAACGGGCGGAATCTCCTGTGCGCGAGTAAAACGCACGGGTCAACACTTCTTCTCCGGCGATCAAGATCTGTAAGTTAATAACACACGGTGAGCGCACGGGCGTGCGCGGGACCGTGCGTGACCATTTTTCTGATTTTTTTCTATTTAAAGTGCAGATTTCAACCATTGAAAGGACCTTCGCTTCCAGCCATCCCCTCCGCGATTTTAGGGCGAAAATTCGCCATTCCACTTAGGAGAGGAGATCCGGGCAAGCATTCAACGCAAAATCCAAGCCGGAGCTTCCTCTCGGCCTCCTCTTAATCCTAGAGCTTCAAGAGGAGATTCAACCGAGCTTTCTCCACCAAGCAAGGAGAAGTTTGTGCCATCTTTTTCCGCATCGTGACACAAAGAAGATGGGTCCATTGGGATTGAGTGACAGCCTCCTCTACCCAAGACACAGTTGAGGACCGAGCTTGGACGCGGATTGACAACCCGGTGATTCCAACCGTGAACCCATGGCGAGACTTCGGATCCGGTCGATTTCACACACTTTTCTTCTCTTGTTGTTGATAGTTTAGTAGAACCCTTTGTATTTGATGAAGTATTTTTAATTTGTAAAACATTATTGTTTAATCATGTCTATGTGATTATATGTACTTTGTTATATTTGCTTGAGGTGCGCCATATTCCATCCACCCATCCACCCTTACCGCACTAGCAATTGCTAGTGGCGTGCGTAGCGAAGAGGTGTTTGCGACCCTCACTATTCTCTCGGTTCTTACGCTTGCCTACTCGTCCATCCGCCCAGCGATTCAGTGCATAGCGGCCCGTGCACTCGTCCATCCCGCCTTGCGAAGCTTCGCATAGCGGCGTTGTATAGGAGTAGCTGTTAGTATTTTATTTTGTTTCTGCAATATCAAAACTCCCATCATTAACGCCGACCTAAGGACTTCAATCTCAAGTCCTCCTCGAAATTAACTCCACCTTACTGTGTTCCTTGAGAGATCGATACTTGGGAAAATTCGTCCATTTTATATTAGTTGTGTGACCAGTATACTTGCTGTCCAACGCATCAGGTTTTTGGCGCCGTTGCCGGAGAACACAGTCGTGTGAGTTTTTGGAGAGGGAGATAGGAGATAGAAGCCCTTTCCATTTGTATATTTCATGTTTATTTTTTTGTTTAGCATTTAAATTTTGTCGCTTACATTTTTTGTTCCTTTTCTCGTTTTGATTTTTCAGCAGAAGGCAATCATTTTCTTTTATCTGCTAGTGTGTAGTTAATTCTTTGCTTACAAAATTCTGTTGGTGAATTATTTATGGTCGCACCATGTATTCTTATATGAATATCCGTTGCCGATGGTGCAGGGATTATAGGCATGGTAGTGATGAGTGCCCCACTGAAGATTGGGAGCATAATTCTCGTAGTTTTGTGTATGGAGCACCGTATTCCTATGGTACTTCATACACCCAACCAAGGTCTTATGGTCACTCCTCTTCTACGCATTCACCTTTTTCTTATTCCTCTCCGGTCTCACCTGGACCGAGGAGTAATGGAAAATGATGTTTGTGTTGTCGTAACACTGACCACGTGTTGAAAGATTGCTTAGTGAAAGTCCACTTAGTGCCAACTACCTTCACCTATGGGGGGGGGGGAATAGGTGTCTTGCAGCGATTTTAGCGGGATTAAAATTCTACCTGCACAAGTAAACAAAACAACACAGCACAAACAGACACAAGCAGTTATAGTGGTTCCCCGATTTGGGTACGTGCACTTTCCCACCTTCGACCTATCTCCCAACAAGGGACGACTCGGTCACTTCACCAACCGAATTGAAATCCAATCCTCACACTCACGGAAGGAACCCTTCCAAAAGAAGGAGTCACCACTCCTCCACCACGGGTTGCACCCAACCCTTACAACGAGGAACCTACGTTCCTTTACAACAAAAATAAAATGGAATGTATAAAATATACAAACTACTTATGGAGTGCTTGGTGTCCCTCTTCGTTCGATGACGCGTTCTTGATGAAGACGAAGAGTCCACGAACTTAGCTCTCACTTAGAATGAATCTCCACGAAACCGGCGACGGTAAGAAGAGTGGCGACTTGGCATTCGGGATCGGCGGCAGCAAGAAGTGCGGCAGCTGAGCTTTAGAGATCCAACCTTCGTAGCTATGCTGGCAAGGTCTACCAACAGTCTATCTTGGATCAATCATCTCGATCGCTTCAGAAAGGGAAGGTATTCCCGAACTACAAACCAAGAGACAAAGGATCTCAAGAAGGACACGTGAGATGCGTTGCTTGGCAAAGCTTCTGTCGTCGGAAGATCTGGAGGTATCCTCGATCAACGGCGGCGACTAACTTCCCGAGCGGCGATGGCAGCGGCGGAAGAGAAATCCGCGATCTAGGTCACGATGACGGCTCGGTTTTCTTTCTTGTGTATTCGTGCTTATTACTATTCAAAATGCCGAAGTATTTATATAGTAGGTCATACAATATGACCGTTGTGGGCCCCACCAAAAGAAACCCTAGCTCCGGTTCAAAATAGCGCCTGAAACTTTGTCCGGTCCAGCGAGCACCAGAATTTCTACTAAGGCAAATTCGGCGAGAATCATAGGTGATTCTCGACGAATCGGCGAGAATCACCTACGATTCTCGCTGAATTCTACTTAGCAGAATTCATGCTGAACAACTTGGCAAACCAGAGTGGATCGGCGAGAGTCATCAATCATTCTCGACAAATCGTCGAGAATGCAGAATCATTCTCGACGAATCGTCGAGAAACACTTGATGACTCTCGACGATTTTGACTTGGCGTGAGATTTGCACGCGCTGAGTCAGCCGGAGATAGTCAGCGAGAATCAGCCAGTGATTCTCGACGATTCGGCGAGAATCACTAGTGATTCTCGTCGAATCGGCGAGAATCACTTAGTGATTCTCGTCAATTCTTACTTAGACGATATTTCGTCTTTCCACCCGAGAGCTGCTCTATGGCCCATCCTTGCTCCTTGACTGCTCTTGATCTATCACAGTCCTGTACTTGTAAATAAGTACACTCCAATAGAGAGAGTACACGTAAGCCAACATACTGATCTGCTCAACGAGGGATTACGTTGCGCAGACCCATGTATATTGACCTACTGCACCCTGACATTTGTGTGTACTTAGCGAGGAATAACTGCAAGCACAACTTGAAGACAAATGATCAAATACATTGTCCATTCACCTTAGCTGGTTCAGGGGCTTCTTCAAATCAGGTACATTGTGTATACAATACCCAACAATCTCCCCCTATTTGAAGAAGCCTAAATCCTACAAGCTAAGGTGAATATACTGGCTGGAAGAGAACACAACTTTGAAAAATGAGTTGAAATTCCATACCATTATCTTTGGAGCATGCACCTTAGCACTTTAGCTGAGAGGGTAATCTCTTCCTTTTCGGCTTCTGCAAATCTGGGACTGTAGCACTTGTCACCATGCTCCCCCTCAGTTCTTGCACCTGTGCTTACACTTGAGTTCCTAGCAGATGCTCCCCCTAGATGCACGAGCCTAGAGCTTCTGTAGTCTTCATTCCTCATAGTTTAGCATCCCCAGTTCAGTTTTGAAGAAACTGAACTTGGCCTCGTCTAGGGGCTTTGTGAAAATATCTGCAATCTGCTTATCCGTGGGGACATAGCAGAGAGAGATGTCCTTGTTTTCCACGTGCTCCCGAATGAAGTAGTAGCGCACTTCAATATGCTTCGTCCTGCTGTGCGATACCGGATTGTTCACAATGGCAATTGCACTTGAGGAGTCGCAGTACATTGGTACTTCCTTGAACTGAAGGTCATAGTCTGCTAACTGGTTTCTGATCCATAGTAGTTGTGCGCAACAGCTGCCTGCCGAGATATTTTCAGACTCTGCTGTGGAGGTTGCTACATAATTCTGCTTCTTTCTGTTCCATGAGATAAGCCTTCTTCCGAAGAATTGACACATTCCGGAAGTGCTTTTCCTGTCATCCCTACTCCCTACAAAATCAGCATCTGAAAAACCTATTAGCTCGACATCATTGTTTCTCGGGTACCACAAGCCAAGATTATGGGTACCTTTAAGGTATCTAAGAATTCGCTTTGCAGCGACATAGTGAGATTCCTTAGTGTTCACCTGATATCTGGCACAAACACAAGTGGAGAATATGATATCCGGTCTACTTGCAGTAAGGTAGAGCATGGATCCAATGATGCTTCTGTATTTGGTTTCATCAAAAGGTTTCCCTTTCTCATCCTTATCTAGAGAAATAGTGGATCCCATTGGAGTCCTCATCGAGGTTGCATTATCCATTCCAAATTTCTTGAAGAGTTCATTTGTGAACTTCATCTAAGAAATGAAGATTCCATCCTCAGACTGTTTCACTTGAAGTCCCAAGAAATACTTTAGCTCTCCTATACTGCTCATTTCAAACTTTCCTTGCATAAGTTTAGAAAACTTTTTGCAAAGATTGTTGTCCGTTGAGCCAAATATAATGTCATCGACATAGATTTGCACAAGCAAGATCTTGCCTTTGACTTCCCTAAGAAACAATGTCTTATCTATTTTTCCTCTAGAGAACTTGTTCTCAATAAGAAAGCTAGACAAGGTCTCATACCAAGCTCGTGGAGCCTTTTTAAGCCATATAGAGCTTTATTAAGAAAGTATACATGATTAGGATAAGTAGGATTGACAAAACCTGGGGTTGAGCGACGTATACTTCCTTTTTCAGGTCTCAATTCAAGAATGCCGATTTTACGTCCATCTGATAGACTGTGAATCCTTTGTGAGAGGCATATGCTAGAAACAGTCTGATTGCCTCGAGCCTTGCAACCGGCGCAAACGTTTGGTCGAAGTCGATCCCCTCCTCCTGTCTGTATCCTTGAGCCACTAGTCTGGCCTTGTTCTTGATGATGACCCCATGTTCATCAAGCTTATTTCTGAAGATCCACTTGGTGCCAATCACGTTCTACGTCTTTGTTCTGGGAACCAGCGTCCAGACGTTGCATCGTTCGAATTGATGTAGCTCATCTTGCATGGCCAATATCCATGACGCATCTTTGTTTGCTTCGTCAAACTCCTTTGGCTAAACATGCGACAGGAAGCTAAAATATAGAAACTCGTTAAGTGTACCTCGGCGAGTTCTGACACCATCTCGAGGATCTTCGATGATTTTATTTCTGGGATGATCCCTCACGTGTCGGAGCTCTAGTAGTCTTGCATCAGGAGCTCTAGCATTTTCTGGGGCTCCTTCCTCTTCAGGGAGGACTACTCCATCCTGACCGTCATCATCTTCGATCGGCGTTGAGGTGGAGACCTTGACGTACTTTGGAGTTTCATCTTTATCTGGCTCATCCAGGTGTAGCTGTTCGATTCTTATACCTGCATCTTCCAGAAGACCACTGGAAGAATTGCTGTTAAGCAAGCTTCCTTCATCAAATACCACATTTATGGATTCCTCTACCACTAGGGTTTTCTTATTGAAAACCCTATATGCCCGGCTATGGCTACTATAACCCATAAATATGCCTTCGAAGCATTTTTCACCAATCTTAGTACAAGGGTACTTCCCGTTATTTAGTACATAGCATCTGCAGCCAAAGATCCTAAAATAGGACATGGTTGGCTTCCTGCCTTTCAGTAGCTCATAAGGAGTCTTATGACGGCTCTTGTTGATCAATGCCCGGTTTTGTACATGACAAGCCGTATTGACAGCCTCTGCCCAGAAATATTCTGGGAGAGAAGCGTCATTCAACATTATCGTGCAGGCTTCAATGAGCGTTCTATTTCTCCTCTCCGCAACTCCATTCTGTTGAGCAGTGCGCGGGGAGGAAAACTCATGAAAGATACCAAGTTCTTCACAGAACTCTGTCATAGCACCAGACTCGAACTCTATTCCATGGTCACTTCTGATTTTGACCACCGAACAGTTAAGTTCGTTCTGAATCTGCCTGACAAAACTGGTGAAGATGTCAAACGTATCAGACTTGCGTTTTAAGAAGAACACCCAAGTAAACCGAGAGTGATCATCAATAATCACAAGCGTATAAGATTTGCCTCCCAAACTATGAACTTGCATTGGACCAAACAAGTCCATATGCAGAAGATAAAGACATCTGGAGGAGTCTTTGTCAACGATGCCCTTAAAGGTAGCCTGAGTCTGTTTGCCCTTCTGGCATGCAGGATAGGGGCTATCTTTGATGCACTTAATGATGGGAGCATCCCTTACTATGTTTTTAGAAAACAGCATACTAATTGTCTTGAAATTAATATGTGTCAATCTCTTGTGGCATTGTTCACAAAGAGATGCACTGCCTGTTGCTACTAGGCATACGAGGGTAGATGAATCTAAACTAAGAAACTCTAAGCAGAAGATATTTCTGCTCCTAATGCCTGTTAATACCGTCTCCGAAGAGGCACATGATATTATCAGGCATTTATCCTTGCAGAACTTAACGTCATAACCTTTATCACATAACTGACTTACACTGATCAGGTTATGATTTAACCCTTCAACGTAAGCCACATCGGTGATAAAAATTATACCGTTGGAAATCATACCGTAACCCCTGGTGACTCCTCGATCTGATCCCCCAAAGATGACTTTGGGTCAATTCTCGACTGGAGAGTAATCACGCAGCAGGCTTCTTGTCCCGGTCATATGCCGGGAGCATCCACTATCCAAGTACCATATGGGAGTTTTGGTGGCCTTTGGACATTCCTACAAAACAGAATTAATTTCCCTTAGTAACCAATTCGAACTTGGGTCCTAGATTCCTCGTTAGCATAGTCCCCCTCGGATGGTTAGCCCTATGAGTGGTCTGCCTCGCATCGCCAACATGAGGAGTCTCGTTATTCCTCGGATTAAACCAGCAATCCACGGCAAAGTGGACCAACTTTGCACACAGCACCAGCAGTCAAATCTGTTATACTTTTCTCCTAGGCACCTGCTTCACCTTGGAACAGAAGGTTCAGCCGGGGCCTTGGACCTAGAGGTGGAGGCATCATGATGACAACATTCGCATGATTTCTTCACCTTGGTTTCTCAGTGTAACAGGCTTGCCTTGGTGCCTGCTTCCTATTATGGCCGCTAGAGAAGTGGCCATAATCCTCCATTTGAACATCCTTATAAGGTGCCTTGAAGACACTCTCGCCAAAGTTGCGGGGGAAGGCCCACCCTCATACGGCTCTTGGGCTTTTTAACCAAGGGCCGGAAGAAGTGGCCATAGGTTGACTCAAAGTCCTATTCATTGCAGGGAAAGCCAGGCTTCCTGAATAACAAGGTGTTGAGTGGGCCTTTCCTTTTTTATGAAGAGTAGGCTTCTTCGCATCCTTACTCCTCTGCTTTTGTTTCTCCTAGAGCTTACCATTGCCAACAACCCAATTCCCAAGCCAGCCCCCTTTGCCTGAGCAAAGAAGGTATCAACCAGTGGAAGAACAGTCTTTGGCATAGAGAGCTTGGACATCTTTCTTTTTGCCGTAAGTTGTTCTTCCAACTTA